>ONZH01028232.1:0-238925 GCA_900303285.1 Rhinella marina
GGAGGATGGAAAAGTAGTAAACTAACTTTTTTTTCCCGTCAAACTGCAGAGACAAGAAATGGCTGAAAAATGGCGTCTGGTCTGAAAGAAGACGAGGAAAAAGAACATCTTCATCAAAGAAGACGTCAGTGGATGTAAGAGATATGTGGCGTTGTATTACCCTGTATGTTCTGTAGTGATATACGTAATGTTAGGAGGGAAGAGGTTTGGTTAAGAATTTGGTAGGGGGTTGTTGGGGGCGGGGAGACGATTGGGGATGCCAATTTTCGCTAGGTGCACGACTCCACAGGAAGCAGAAAAAAAGCTAAAATAGGATTTTTTGTGCTTACCTGTAAAATCCTTTTCTCGCTAAGTTCATTGGGGGACACAGGAGACCATGGGTATAGCTGCTGCCACTAGGAGGCGACACTAAGCAACCAAAGTGTTAGCTCTTCCTCTCAGCTATATCCCTGCTGCAGGCACTGAGCTAATCAGTTTGTACAAAAGCAGTAGGAGCAGCCAGGAGAAGCCAACAGAAACCCACTGTGAGAAGAGAGCTGGAGATGGGTCAGAACCAGGGTAGGTGGGACCCACCAAAAAGAGCCAGCAATGTACTTACTGGGTGGGAGCTGTGTCCCCCAATGAACTTAGCGAGAAAAGGATTTTACAGGTAAGCACAAAAAATCCTATTTTCTCGCTCGTATCATTGGGGGACACAGGAGACCATGGGATGTCCCAAAGCAGTAGCATGGGGAGGGAACAAAAGACAAGAACAAACTCAAGGCAGGCCATGGGATCCCACACAGAAATGTGAGGAAGGGTGCACAGAATACCAGAAAGGGCCAGGAAGAGTATGAATCAGGAAGGCCCGCCAGAGAGGGTATAACACATGGCGTGCTAGGCTGGGTAAAGAAAGAAACAAGGAAAACCCAGCTAAATGAAGTCCAAAGGCTCAAGAAGCGTCAGAAGATATGGATAGCGGCACATAATATCCACAAGAAGTATAAGCATGTCTGACGACTGAGAATGATGTGCGGAAGGAACTTCCGGATGGTGACGACCACAGGATTGCCGTGGCGCCCGGACTGGAACCTAGGATCTCTTGCATGAGAATAGAAAAGGGCCTGTGGGACCTGCTCAAACGGGTACTGGCGCGCAGCCGTCCAGACCGCTCAGCCCTCCGCGAGGCTTGCAAGAATCCAGCACGAGAAGAGACTAAACAAAATGAGGGATGGCCAAGGAGGACCAAAAGTAACCACCAGAACCAGTTAGAGGTATAGAATGAAGAACCCTAGGGAAATAGGGAGTAGTCTGAGAAAAAAAAAAACAAAAAAAACGTGTCCTCGAGGAAACAAAAGCATCTCGTCCGCGCAGCAGAGAACAATGCGGCAGAAGAGTGCAGCCAAGCAACTTCCGCCACTAGACAAAGGGAATACTGTGAGTGATGCTGGATGCAGGACCATAACATGGTCGGCATTAGGCAGCCTCCGAATACGGAGCAACCCCACTGTTAAAAGAACGCAGGCTACCATACGTGAGAGAGGGCAAAAACCCTGGTAGGAATACCCTCACGGAAACAGATCCAAGAGATAAGGATCACCGCATACATCTCTGCTAAAAGGAAATGCTCCCTAAGGAGCCGATACTGTGGAAGACAGAGGCCCCTGGAACCGCAGAAGGTTGTCATGAGACCTTTAAGAAAGAAGGTGGCTTGATATTCCACAAACTGCCTGGATAAGGCGGACCCAACTGTAGTTGAAGGTCAAATATATAGGAGGTGTGTAGTGTCAAAGACCATCTACTGTCACAGTGTAGCGACTCTGCCCGAAAGGGACAATGCGGTTACCAGCGGAATGGACAGATTGGTCCGAGAAAGGATAAATACTTCCCCAGGAGAACCTGGGATGACTATGTCCGATGCTGCAAAAACACCAGAGAAAAACTGGACATATAAGAACAAAGTATGGCAAATGCTCCGGAACAATAACAGTCCGACTTAGGAAACTGGCTACTGGTCAGGTAGACAGAATCTGCGTCTGGGGGGAGCGCAATTACTTGTCTTGCAGAGGGACATAACACTGAAAGGGAGTTGCGTTCCAGGAACGAAACAACTAGTAGCTGTGACAATATGTGCCAGCACCATGGCACCGGCTGGTGCGAGGGGGAAGGCAGTTAATGCACTGTATGTGCCCTGAATAGGTGTGTCACCTACACAGGGACATGTCAATCTTTAACACATCTCAAAAGAGGCAGTGTTGATGGTGTAATAGCATCAACAGTTAGTGCCCTGTCTAGCTTGAAATGGACACCATGTGGAAGACTAGTGCCATATAACCGAAGAGGTTATGCCAATCAGGGAGAACCCTGCAAGTGAGCACCAGGAGTGAATGGCTCATGAGCTATCGCATGTATCTTAATGCGAATACTCGGTCTGAAAATGGAAGTACCGCAGATGACCATGTCATCAGGAAAGAGTGAGCGAATCCACAAAACCCAAAGCGACACCTAAACACCCCACCATTGGGGCAACGGCATGCATTGATAGCGTAAAATGAGCCGGAGATCCACCTGAGAGGGAATGAAGACACAATAACCACACCTAGGACCAGTGTGAGGGTTCCACCCATAGAATGAGGGAAGCGGTAGAGGCTACAGTATACAGAGTCAGTACCGAAACCTGGAATGGGACAAGGGCAATGTGGTAGAACCACAGAACCGCAACCAGTGCGAATGCACGGAACAAGGAGGAAGCAACAGGGGTGCCACCATGGCCCGCAGGGTGAACAAAAACCCTGAGAAGGACAACACGGCGTGGTAGACAAAGCACTTAGGGCTAAGGGAACTCTCCACCTGAGAATGAGGTCAGACTGGAGTATTCACATGAACCCGTGCTGGTGCAATACTCCACCTGAGGAGGAGGGCATCCCACAAAAGTCCTAGTGTACGGCGTTAGCACCATACTGCACATGGTGAGGAGACTGTACAGAAAGAGCTAAGGTATCTAGTATCAACACAAATACTCCACCCGAGGGGGAGACTGCTCAATAGGCGCCATAGTATGGAGTGCTTGGAAAGCAGACCATACTGATAGTAAACGCCTAAACAAGGTTAGTGCAATACATGAGAAGGCTCCACAGTAGGAGCTACTAGAGCAAATACTGCACCCTAGTGGGAGATCTAAATCGAAGCTAGCCCATGCTAGAGCACAAACTCCACCTGAAAAGGTTACACCGTATGAGCCACAAGACAGAGCTAGGGTAGATACGCCCCCTGGAAGGCGGATGCACCGTAGTAGCTACAATGTCTAGTTCTAGCGTAAATACTCCACCAGCGGAGGAGGACATACGGTAGTAGCAATGGTATGGAGAGCTAGCCGATACGCCCCCAAGAAGGAGGAGAGCTAGAAGTGGATACCTTATACACTGGCATTGTAATGCTCAAATAGCTTGGTAGGAACTACCAAATTTCCCTCTGAGATAGATATGCCACCTATTAAGGTGTCCAGTAACAGGATCAGTCATGTAGTAGAGTTCCTCCGGGACTTGAAGCGGTATGGTGGGGTTACACCCTGGATGACAGAATAGTCATGTTAGTGCTCACAACCCACAACCACAAAAGAAGGAGTAATGCAGAGTAGCTGCAGTATCCCATGGTCGCGGCCATATTCCGCTTGTGGTGGGGGACCAGGTAATAGTCGGTACCTGGTCTGTCGGCCTACTTCACCCGTGGAGGGGACAAACAAGATAGTAAATATTGTCTCTAGTGCCGTGGCGTACTAGACATAGTATCCAGTTGTGGGACAATCTGTTCGCCCGCACATGTGATTGCTGTACCTGTGGGAGTAGGAACGCGGGATATACTTCCTAAAGATAGAGAAGTTACACCGCCTAAGAGAGAGGGGGTAATGCAACCAGCTGGTCATATCCAGTGGTCATGCAATCATGCTGCCTATGAAGGGAGATAATGTGACAGGTTGTACCGTCAATAGCTGAGCAATTACGCCGCCCAAGGCGAGAGGGGGTAATGCAACAGACTAGACAGCATCTCGT
Organism: Rhinella marina; assembly: GCA_900303285.1. Classification (NCBI taxonomy): domain Eukaryota; kingdom Metazoa; phylum Chordata; class Amphibia; order Anura; family Bufonidae; genus Rhinella; species Rhinella marina. The sequence goes on from ONZH01028232.1 coordinate 4,029, forward strand.
GGTCGTGCAATCACGTTGCCTATGAATGGGGTAATGCGACAGGCAGTACCTTATCCAATGGTAATAGCAATTACACCGCCTAGGAGGGGCGAAATGTGACAGGCATTATATTATCCAGTGGTCGAGCAATTACTCCGCCTAAGAAGGGGGGTAATGCGACAGGCAGTACAGTATCCAGTGGTCGAGCAGTTACACCCCCTAAGAAGGGGGGTAATGCGACAGGCAGTACAGTATCCAGTGGTCGAGCAGTTACGCCGCCTAAGAAGGGGGGTAATGCGACAGGCAGTACAGTATCCAATGGTCGTGTATTCACAATGCTACAGAGTGTGCGGCTTTCAGTGGTAAATACTCCCCACGAGGAGTAAGGAACACGACAGGATGTACGGTGTACGCGGGTCCATTAGTCCATCTATGGATGGAAGGACAAACGACAGGATGCACACATATAATGGCAATGCCCTCACTCATGGGAGGAGAGGGATATACAGAAACAGTAGATGCACCACCTTAGAGGTGGTCAATTGTGCATTTGGTCGTGTATATGACACTAAAAACCTCTATGCCTCAATTGAGACAACGAAGGGGTTAAATTCAAAACTAGCCAGCCACCTAATGGGGAGCCAGCCCCAGTAAGGTGGCCAGGAAGAGTACTCTCCTTTTCTTTTTCCCCCTTTTTTTTTTTTTTCCATATATACAGGCCTGTGGGGCGGAGCTCAGAGAGGCTCCCGGAAAGGGGACGACCTGGCGCGAAAATTACGTGCCCGCGGAGCAGACCCCGCCCATCAACCTCGGGATGGGAGTTGTGGCCTACTAGGCCGCAAAGCCGGGGGCTCGCGTGGTAGCGAGCCGGCCGGAAGAGCTTCCGGTCGGAAGAACGGCCGTGGAGAAATGGAACCTCAGGCCAAGAAAATCAGGGACGGGCGTTCTCGGCGCCCGGTGGCCAGATGCAGCGGTTGTGCCGGGGAAGTAACCGCTGGCCAAAAAGTTTGCCCCAGAGGTATGACAACCCGGAGGGATGGCCACGGTCAGAAGTCATCACCGCCGCGGAACCGGGAATGCAAAGAGAGGGCCCGGGCCGTGGAGACAGTGCTTGGCCGGGGAATGGAGCCGTGAGAGGGAGGGATTAGGGAAGGTGGAAGGACAGGGTTATACTCACCTGCCGAGTACTCACCTCATCTTCATCCTCTTCTGTTCACCTCCACCCCCGTCACAGAACCAGCAGGGTCACCTCTTCAGCTACTAGCACCGAGGTGGTAGTGAGGCTGGGCTGGAGGGGAGGACTGCAGAAGTGTAGATGACCCCATGGCTGGCGGGATGCAGGAGAGCTGGGCTGCCCTGGTCCACATTGCATTCTTGGGGGGGTCGGGCGGTGAGGGAAACCGACACCGGCCTTCCTCCCCGGGTAAACAGAGAATCCAGGCATCTCTGTTTCCCGTACCTAAAGGAAAAAGATGTAAAAATAAGAAAAGAAGACACCCTGCAAGGCAGGGAGGTCTGCCTCCTACAGACACTAAGCTAAAAAACTGATTAGCTCAGTGCCTGCAGCAGGGATATAGCTGAGAGGAGGAGCTAACACTTTGGTTGCTTAGTGTCGCCTCCTAGTGGCAGCAGCTATACCCATGGTCTCCTGTGTCCCCCAATGATACGAGCGAGAAATATATGCATGTAAAAATTACAGGTTTTACTGAATCTTTTCAAAAAAATCTATATATGAATCTGCTCAGATCCTCCTGCTCTACAACATGGTCATTTCAGATTGCATTGCATTTTGGGATAACGGGTCCTCTTTAAAGGGTTTCTGTCACTAGAATGACCCCTCTTAAACTGGCTGACATTAGGCAGTAGAGGCTCTGTTCTCCCACCTCATTCCACGCCCCGCCATCCTTGATTAACAGTCCAGCGTGTCTTTTCCTGCTGTGCCCGTGTGCTGGGTAAATCTTGCACCTGCGCTGTGCCGTTTACCCAGCACACAGGGCTGGCAGGAGAAGACGAATGATGGACTGTTAATCAAGGACGGCGGGGTGTGGAATGAGGAGGAAGAACGGAGCCTCTAGGAGCAGGAGCAACGTCAGCCACCCCTCCTACAAGCTAATTTGCATATTACAAAAATAAGGGGCCATTCAGACGGCCGTAGTATTGCGGACAAGTATAGGACATGTTCTATATTTTCTTGTGGAGCCACGGCTTGGCAAGATCCTGTGCCGGCCATTGAATTGAATGGGCCCGCACCTATTCCGTGGACCCGTTCACACGATTGTGTAAACGGGCCCTAAGAATTGTGCAGTAAGGGGGGGCATCAATAAACATAGCAAAAGCAGAGCTAGATTCCGCTAATGTCAGCCAGTTTAAGAGGGTTCATTTTGGTGACAGAAACCCTTTAAGATGGAGACATGAAGATGATACTTTATAGGATTTCAAGTACCCCTTAAAAATGCTCCACCCCAATCTGAAAATTAGGGGAGGAGTACTACCGTTTTGGCTCACAAGAGCTCTTCTGATTCACAATGCAGTGCTCCCCCCCTTCAATTTGCAGTTTGATCAATTAGTTAAAACTTGCAATTAATCACAGGTTTTTAATTTTACCTGTTCCTGGCCGGCTTGGGCGGTGCTCTATCCTTTCATGTGGATCTCCCGTCTGGATGGAACGCTGGGGTACAGTGACCTACAGGAGGGAAATAAGTAAAAAGTAAGAAAAATACAAGCACTAAAGCGCATAGACTGTACTGACCCCTACAGTCCATAGTCAGGTATTGCAGAATATAAGGAGGAGGAAAAGACAAGCCAGTGATGATGTGGTCTGTTGCTGGAAGTGGTCATATCATAAGACGACTGCAGCATTACAAGAAGAACAATCCCCTTAGGGGTTGTGTCACAAACAGCGTTTTGCATTTTTTTCTCCAAATATTACATCACAACGCAGTGCATTTTTTGTAGCATTTTTCTCACTTCTGTGTCTTTTTTGTTTTTATTTTTGCTCATATGGCATTTTGTTCAAAAGGCAGAATACTCTAGTTATGGCTTTTTTTTTTAACTTTATTCTTTATTAATAATTTATATACAATCATACAGCATGATCATATTTTTCAAATCAATAATAAATCAGTACAAAATTCTTGATAATTTACAACATTCCAATATCTGTAATTAATTATTGTTCAATACAACAAAAATACACCACTCACCCACACTGCGAGGAGGGGGGGGGGGGGGAGAGCTAGTTATGGCATTATTTCATATAAAAGTGTGGGACCAAAAAAAAAAAAAAAAAAAAAAGTACAAATTTCATAATGATTTTTACAAGCCCCAAAAAACTGACACACACAAAAAAAAAAATGTGCAAAGGAAGCATGAAGGTGGCCATACACATTAGTCTAAAGTTGATCAAAACGGATGATTTCAACTAAAAGGAACGTTCGTTTTAGCCAACAGAGCATATTTAATATTTTAGTATGATACTCCGATGAAAGAATGTTCCCAGAAAGATCTTTTGTCCATTGCCAGGTTTCATTGAACGTATATGGCCCCATGATTAAAGGGGTTATCCAAGACTAAAAAATGTCCCCCATTCACCCTCACACAGAATATACTTACCTGGCTCCCCGCGCTGCTCTTGGTCCCGCATGGCCACTTCTCCCCGTGCGCGGATGAAAATGGTGTCGGTGCAGGGACCAGGAGTGGCGTAGGGAGTGGGGAGCCAGGTTAGTATTTAGTATATTCATTGTGAGGGCCTGGCATATGGGGGAGCGTTTTATAGTCTTACATAACCCGCAGGGTTCAAAACGCATAGGAAAGACATGTGGTGTTGTGCTATATGGTGGCAACAAAGACTATGGATTTTATCAAGTAGCTAGTATTAGCTGGATCGCTTTATCGTGTCCTATTCTTGTCCATTTTGTGGACTGCAAAACGGATACAGTCGTGTGAATGGGGCCTATTAGCCACCATGTACTAAAACAAGTATGGCCATGTCTATGAAATAAAGATTGACCAGATGATTGTTTGGGCTCATTCAGACAACCCTATTTGTTTTGCGGTCCACAAATTGCAGATCCGCAAAACACGGATACCTACTGTGTGCGTTCAGAATGTTGCTGAATACACACGGGCAGCCCTATGATAGAAATGTCTATTCTTGTCCACAATTGTGGACAAGATTAAGACATGCTCTATCTTTTTTTGCGTGACGGTGGAACGGAAGAACGGATACAGACAGCACACGGTGTGCTGTCCACATCTTTTGCAGCGCCATTGAAATGAATGGCTTCATACTCATTCCACAAAGTTGCGGAACAGATGCAGACACATAAATATGGTTCTCTGAATGAGCCCTTTAACTGTTTAACCATCTTCTATCTAATGTGTATGGCCAGCTTAATACTTCTACCTAAAATCCTGTCTGGAAAACAGCGAAAGGATTGCTGAATATTCGATTCTCACCTTGTTTGGTGGCTCCTTATGGAAATAAGTGATTTCTCCACTGCCAGTCCCAACCAGGGCAAGAAGTTGCTGGATTTTTTTCCTGTCCTCCAGTTCTCTATAGTAAAATAAAAGAATATGAAAGGTTTTATAATGCTACATGGAAACAGGGCAAACCCTAAATGTCAGACATTCAGGGAGATGCAAAGTTGTGTGCTACATACGCTACTTGTCGTTCTCGCTCTCACTGGTGCTCACATTTTTTTTTACATAGGGATGAGGATAGGTCATCAATATTAAAAGCCCAGAAAACCCCTTTAAATTTGATATGGATTGTAGATTTGTCTAAGTTCCTGATGTACGCCTGGAGCTGAAGAATCAAGAATTCTGAGACAAACTGGTCGGTAACATCTCCCCATACATAACACTAGTCTAAAGGTGGATTTACACAGGGAGATATTGGGAAGATTATCGAGAACACCTCATCACCGACAATCTACCCGTATAAAGGTACAGCCGATGAGCCAATGAATGTGTGAGACGCTTGTTCATTGGGTCAAGTAATTGTTAATGCAGGCACCTAAATGATCGTTTCAGGGCAGCAGACAGCGGTGTCTAAACAGGGATCTTCTGCCCAGAAACAATGCAGGAACCATCTCTTGTCCTCATACTGTGGAGGAGATCGCTGCATGTAAATGGGCGCTTCACCCCCACTGAACGAGCAGCTGACTGTCGGAAAGGAAGGCTTCCTTCCTGACAATCAGCTTCAGCTAGGCCTGTCTAAATCCACCTTAACAGGAGAGAGGGGGAGTAGCAGCTTGGCAATAATCACACCATGCCACTGTTTATCAAAGCCTGTGTAATTAATCATGTTTTTTCAAAAAATAAATTCCAAAACATTCCAATTATAGAGATCATCAGTTACATCCTCACCTGATCTTTAGCCGGTCATTTTCGGAATACAGTCGCAACACATGCTCACGTTCCTGGAAGAGGTAAACCTGCATATCGCTCAGCGCCCCTTGCAGCTCTGCGATCTCCTCTTCGCGCTGGCGCATCTCCCACTGAAGCTTGTGCTGTCAATGAGAAGAGACAGTGACTATTCAGTAGGCATATTCTCTATTATGTCACCCGTGAGACTGTGCGCAATTGACAGACGACAATCAGGTTGTCCTGTCTGCGAATAAAAAAACTGGAGCACAAATTTGTATAAATGGCAAGGATTGGGTTCCCCCGCTCACAGAGCAAAGAACTGCTGCAAAGATCTCCTACATTTGAATACTGTATTTTCCTTGCAGCATTTATCACCATTGTAATATTCTAAGGCAGTCATCTCCAACCCGTAGCTCACGGGTCACATATGGCTCACACATTGCATCCTCCTAACATTTGCTCAGATGATGTGAGTAAGTGTAGGAGAGAGGCCTGCTGCTGTTCTATGTCTAACGACGAGAAATAGGAGCCAATGGCTCCCTGCACACTGTTTATTCTCATAGGCCACTAGGCCTGAGGTCTATGAGGGAGTAGGTGGTCGCGAAATGATAACATTAGCACAACTTCACCAATTTCATCGGAAGAGGCTTGTGGCCTGCACTGTAGATGCGGGGAGTCAGGTGAGCAGGGTTTTTTTTTATCTTTTACTCACTCTGGGGGAAAGAGGTTACTGGGGCATCACTAGATTTGTGTGTTTGGGGGTACATTATAACTCAAGGGGTAATGTAATTTCTGTGGTACCATATGTACTGGGACATTAAACATACAGAGGCCACTTTCAGAGGCATTAAGCAAACTGGGGCCACTTTGAGGGGCATTGAACCTGCTGGGGGTACTTCAAAGGTCATTAAACCTGCTGGGCACACTTTAGAGGGGCCTACTTGGAGGAGTACAAAGGGCATTATAACTGCTCCGGGCACTTTAAGGGACCATTATAACTACTGGGGTCACTAGGGGACATTATACCTACTGGTGGTACTACATGGGCCATTATAATTACTAGAAGCATTATAACTGCTAAGGGCACTATAGGTGGCATTATAGCTCCTAGGAGCTCTATATGGGGGCATTATAACTAATGGGGACACTATAGGTGGCATTATAACTACTGGGGGCACTGCAGGGGCAATCTGGATTTTCAGCCATGAACATATTGAAGTCTAAACATAGAACTGGCTTGACAGCATGCATATGGTTGTCACTAACCATAATCCAGATATTGAAAGACCAGCAGAAGACATGAAGCACCGTGTATCACACTGAACTATTCACTGTTATTTTCAACTGTTTCCAGATGTTTCCTGTTGGTTATGTGGCTTCCACAATCTCTTAGTGTTAAAGGGAGTCTGTCACCTCATTTTCACCAATATAGCTAACAGCAGTGCCCCACAGACGATTGCATACACATCCTGGACATACCTGTGTGCACTTTGTGTCTGTATTACATGTCCAGGAAAAACACTTTTATTCTGCAGGAAAACAGCTCCCAAGTGCCCGGCTGAAAGTGAAACTAAAAACATCTTTCTCTCCCGATTTGATTTCTAACAGCTATATCTTCTGATATACTGGATATAATTCTGTGATTTTGGTATCATTTTAAAGCTTGGAATGTCAGCTTTCAAAGAAGGTTGGAACAGTATTGTGGTCGACAAACCACTGATTGACAAAATATACCTTCCACATGCAATCTGCATTTTTCTTACCCCGATCACTAGAAATAACTTTTCTTGTCCACAATACAGACCAGAATATGACATGTTCTATAATTTGCAGAACGGACATATGATGGAAATAGCCCATTAACAACACCGTATACATCAAGAATGGCTGACTTGAGCTCATCACATCCCATCCTAGTTGTGGCCAAACCCGCTAATTCACCTGTTCTTCATAAGTAGCTTTGTACTGTTCCAACCTCTTCACCAGATCTTCATGCTCTTCATCAAATTCTGCAATCTTTCTGCGGTAATACTCCAGCAGCTCGCGGGACGGACGTAGGTATGCCAGGCGCTCATTAATAGGAGGCAGAGGCGTGGAGTCCACAGGCTGAGGGGTAAAGCTGTAGGATACAGAGGAGTCCGGAGTGTGGGGGGCTTTGTACCTGAGAAGAAGTGAAACACGAGTTGACTCTAAGAGTCAATTTGTGGTGCCCTATTATCCACCATAGTTTTAGCTGCTGCCATCACCCTATTTTTGAAGGCAAGCTATGTCACTGTCACATTTAGGCTTCATTCACACGACCGTATGTGTTTTGCAGTCCGCAAATTGCGGATCCGCAAAAAAAACGGATGACGTTCCGTATGGCATCCGTGTTTCCGTTTTTTTTGCGGATCCATTTTAACAATGCCTATCCTTGTCAGCAAAACGGACAAGAATAGGACATGTTCTATCTTTTTTGCGGAACGGACATACGGACATACGGAAACGGAATGCACACGGAGTACCTTCCGTTTTTTTTGCGGACCCATTGAAATGAATGGTTCCGCATACGGTCCGCAAAAAAAACGGAACGGACACGGAAACAAAATACGGTCGTGTGAATGAAGCCTAAATGGATTACTCTTTAGAAATGAAAGTTCCCCAGTGATGATGAAGCTGAACATGGTTTGGTGGAACCACTGCTGGTGTAATGCTTGTTGTGGCACATGGACAGAGAGTTGACCATAGTGGACAGCCCTGCACCCTGTCCCCTCATCTCTACTTTTATCAGGTACCATCCTCACTTACCTGAACTACATATGACAATTAGACCCCTTAAAGGGTTATTCCCATCTCAGACAATGGGGGCATATCGCTAGCACCTATATCAAGAACGAAGCAGGGAAATTAACAGAGGGCGCACTGCGCATGTGCGGCCACCGCTCGGCTATTTTTGTCAGCTCCATAGAAATGAATGGGAGCGGTGGCCGCGCATGCGCAGTGTGCACCCATTAATTTCTATGGGAGCAGCGGGGCACAGAGCAACCTGCTCCGTTCTCGATATAGGAGCGGGGAGCGATATTCCCCCATTGTCTATGATGGGAATTCCCCTTTATGGTTGTGACAAAAAGAAATGGGGCATGGAAACTAAGAAAAAAGTTCAGCTTCTTAAATAGCAACTTCTTTATTTCAAGCGGTAAAATCCATCAGGAGTACAGTATGTGTCTACGCGTTTCGGACCCCACAATTTTGGTCCTTACTCATGACAAGTTACATTTCAAATGACCTTCCCTATATACCTGTGAACAACTCATCACACTCCTAATTGGAGTCACATGTTACACAGGGGACAACATGCAAAACATGGACTTAAAAAAAAAACAATGATCAAAGAAAAAAAAAAAAAACTTCTAAAAAAATATTTTATTTTTTTTTAAATTAAAAAAATATAATTGTGCTAAAAAACAATGATGTGATATACAAAAAATAAAAACATATCAATAACAAAAATTATCGATATTGCAGAACCACATTATATTATCTGTTCAGGCCAGAGGGAGAGCAAGTCCCGCATTCCAATCTCTATCAAAATTTAGAACTGGTAAATGTTTTGTCACAATTTTAAATATCTCATGATATTCTTCACGGTACCTTGTTGTAAATGTGACTTGTTGTTCTTTTTTCACATTAAATATTTTTTTTATTTTTTCTTAGCCACATTTTTCTTTGGAAACACCAAATTTTCTCTATTTAGGGATAGTGCCCAAGCGCCCGCAGCTTGCGTAGACTGTGATTAATATGACCTGCATTGCAATCTATGGCTGATTCTGTCAGCCTCCTGCAGGAACAAAGCATCATTTGAACAGTTTTGTCTCGCTCTAAACATTTCGCCCCGAGGTATATTTCTGGTTACATGAGGTGGATGACAAGAAGTTGCCAACAAAGTTGTATTGCCAGGTGTTTCCTTCCTGAAGGTGGTAGTTTATACAGCGGAATCAGTCCACAGTCAAACACAGATCCAAAAAGCAAACAAACTAAATTTAGTGAAGGTACACATTGGTTCAAAAACATGTCAGAACGAAGGTATGAGCGCCACATCGCCTGACCATACAAAGAGCAGGTCGTCGATGTAGCGCCCATACCACCGCAAGCAGCTGAAACATGTATTGGACTCAGAAAATAAATAGTGTTTCTCCCACCATGCCATAAAAATATTTGCTATGGGTAATAATATTACAGGTTATAGTTACTAGAGAGGGGTCGTTGCTCCAGGGAGTTATTCTGATTGCCTGATTGGAGTCGGGAAGGAATTTTTTTCCCTAAAGTGGGGAAAATTGGCTTCTACCTCACAGGGGTTTTTTGCCTTCCTCTGGATCAACTTGTAGGAAAACAGGCCGAACTGGATGGACAGATGTCTTTTTTCGGCCTTATAAACTATGTTACTATGGATGGGGAAAATTTTGCCACCATTGAAACTCCTGAAGTTTGAAGATAAAATTGTCCATTAAAGGAAACCTGTCAACTTTATGCTGCCCTCACTGACAGAAATGCTGATTTCAGCGGTGTGACACTCATGAGCTAAAAGTAAATGGTTGCCATGACCATGTGATCAGTCACATGATTTAGGAGGAGACAGGCTGTTTGTGTTCCTAACCATGTGACTGATCACATGGTCATGACATCATTGAAGGTCCTTGCAAGCTATGGTGAATGGAGTGTTTCTTCTGTGCCTGGTCCTGTCAATCAACAGAGCCTCTAGGAGCAGAGGTAACGCCCCTTGCACCTAGGAGCCTTATTAGCATAAAATAAAAGTTCATTTTATATAAAAATGGGGGCACCAGTAAATAAAACAGATATATATTTGGAATCAGGTGACATTAGCACATCTCTAATGTCAGCCTGATTCATACCGAAAAAAACTGGTGACAGAAACCCTTTAAACATGAAAAAATTATATACATCTGCCGTCATCCATACATATTCTTTTTCTTACGTATTCTATGGATAACGGCAGATGTGGTGTCTTTGTACACAAATATACCACATGACCTCGCGCTGGTAGCTTTGCAGTGGTTTCTGTCGGTCTACAGTCAACACACAGAGACACTCCAGGAGTTTATTTGTCTATCCATTGATTTTTTTTATTGAAGCATGAATTTTTTCATGTTTAATGGACAATTTTATCTTCAAACTTCAGAAGTTTCAATGGGAGCAAAATTTTCCCCATCCATAGCAAATATAGTCCAATACATGTTTCAGCTGCTTGCGGTGGTATGGGCGCTACATAGACGACCTGCTCTTTGTATGGTCGGGCGATGTGGCGCTCATACCTTCGTTTGACATGTTTTTGAACCAATGTGTACCTTCACTAAATTTAGTTTACAGTACAACAATCGCACTGTTTGCTTTTTGGATCTGTGTTTGACTGTGGACGGATTCCGCTGTATAAACTACCACCTTCAGGAAGGAAACACCTGGCAATACAACTTTGTTGGCAACTTCTTGTCCTCCATCTCATGTAACCAGAAATATACCTCGGGGCGAAATGTTTAGAGCGAGACAAAACTGTTCAAATGATGCTTTGTTCCTGCAGGAGGCTGACAGAATCAGCCATAGATTGCAATGCAGGTCATAGTCATCACAGTCTACGCAAGCTGTGGGCGCTTGGGCACTAGAGAAAATTTGGTTTTTCCAAAGAAAAATGTGGCTAAGAAAAATTAAAAAATATCTAATGTGAAAAAAGAACAAGTCGCATTTACAACAAGGTATAGTGAAGAATATCAGGAGATATGTAAAATTGTGACAAAACATTTTTACCAGTTCTAAATTTTGATAGAGATTGGAATGCAGTGATTTCGGGTGGTGTACGATGTGCAGCATGGAAGGATCCAACGTTGGAGCAGAGGATTAGCCCTAGTATGTTCAGTGACCGCCCAGCTGCCAAACCAATTTGCCTTTCTAGTAAAGGCAGTTATAAATGCTAAATGCATATGTTGCGATCATATGGTGGTTACTGCTTTTTGTGCATCAACTGTCAATAGCAGGAAACATGATATCAAGTGGTACCTGAATTGTAACACGGAGCATGCAATCTATTTGATTACATGTACAATATGCCGGTTACAATATGTAGGTTGCACGACAAATCAAATAAAAACTAGAGTACGTAAACATATCTCAGATGTACCTCACTATAAAAATCGCTATGTTTCAGCAGTCAGTATGTATTCTACTGTTGTACATAAAGGAGCCACTCATCTCTTGCTGTTCAGGGAGTGGAGAGAGTTATGCAACTCATTAGGGGAGGTGATTTGGATGTTTGAATTAGGGACTTGCTCTCCCTCTGGCCTGAACAGATAATATAATGTGGTTCTGCAATATCGATAATTTTTATTATGTTTTTATTTTTTGTATATCAAATCATTGTTTTTCAGTACAATTATAAATGTATATATATTTTTTTTAATTAAAAAAAAATATTTTTTTTTTTAGAAAGTTTTTTCTTTGATCATTGGTTTTTTAAGTCGATGTTTTGCATGTTGCCTCCCCTGTGTAACATGTGACTCCAATTAGGAGTGTGATGGGTTGTTCACAGGTAGATAGGGAAGGTCATTTGAAATGTAACTTGTCATGAGTAAGGACCAAAATTGTGGGGTCCGAAATGCGTAGACACATACTGTACTCCTGATGGATTTTACCGCCGGAAATAAGAAGTTGCTATTTAAGGAGCTGAACTTTTTTTCTTTGTTTCCATGGGATATATTGCAGCCAAGTCCAGGCTGTGTTCGTGCTCCAGAGGACTTAAAGGGAACCTGTCATCTCCAAAACAGGTTGTTGTATAGTGTAAGTGATGCTGAATCCGAATATGTAATTTTTATCTTCATACTCACTTCCATTCTGACGCTGTGCTCCCACAAACCTGCAGTAAAATGCACTCAGTGGGCTCTTCTTTGAGTCCTCTCCATTATATGAGTGAGCACTGGAGTCCACTGAGTGCATTTTACTGCAGATTTGTGGGAGCACAGCGTCAGAATGGAAGTGAGTATGAAGATAAAACTTACATATTCGGATTCAGCATCACTTACACTATACACCGCTTACTCTAGTTCAGGGGGTGTTTTGGAGATGACAGGTTCCCTTTAAGTGCAGGTGACCGCTGCAAGTGGATGTTTTTTTGTATTATAGCAAAGAAATATTATATCACATTATGGCATACGCACAAAGAACTATGTTGCATCCCTGTGGCTCACCTGCTTTCTCGGTGGTCTCTGGGTGGTGACAGTGCCATGCTTGCAAAATGCACAAATGAAATGGATCTGCGAAAATTTAAAAAAACAAAACCAAACCAACACCATTAATAATCTGTTATATGACATTTTAATAGCATCAAATAATGTGGATTAAGTCCTTGTTCACATTTTTGTTTTTCACTGACATGTGCTGTCCTTATTTTCCAAGGACAGTGCACGTACCCATCAACTTTAATGTATTTGTATTTTACTAAAAAAAAAAAAAAACAGAGCAGCACTACTTTGGTCCATGATGCAGACCAAACACGTCCACTGAAGTCTATGGGTCCATGAAAAGCCATTGACATGACAAGGATGGTCGTCTGTGTTCTTCAGTGTTTCACGCATTCTATGGAAAGTACTTTTCAGCTGAGCAGTGTCCGTGGAATACGGATGATACATGGAAGACACAAAACAGACACACGGACCAAACACAGATCCTTTGTGGATATCTTCATAGATGAAACACAAATGGATTTATCCATGAACCTCAAACGAACACAGAAATGTGAACGAGGCCTGAGGATCATTTTTGTGAGGGATTTTCCATGACAAATCGGTTGTAACATTTATCCTCTATCCACAGGAGAGAGGCAGGGTTGCCAACTGTCCAGAAATTTCTGGACAGTCCTTAAAAATAGGCAACTTTTTTCCTGTGTCCGTGAAAAAAAAAAGAATGTGTACACACTGGAAATTAGTTAATATCAGTATATTAAGCTGTAGACATGTATAACCTTTATCATTCATTATGGCTTTCCAATATGTCCGTAAAAAATATTGCCTGTCTGTGATTTTGGGACAAGTTGTCCAGAAAAAAGAAAAATTCTGGTTGGCAATCCTGTTGAGAGGATAAGTATTTGACTGTTGGTGGTCTGACCACTGGGACCTCCAGTAGTGATGTGCGAAGGGATTTTCGGATGTTACATCTGAAGCCGCTTTGTTCAAAGCCTTGTATTAATATTGTACGGAGATCCGTCTCTGTACAGTGTGAAAACGTACGGGCTCCGATGAGCCGAAGTCAGTTAATCGTGAAGTTGTGCGTCGTTCAGTTGTGACTAGTACCTCGGAGCTGAAGCAGAGTTTGGTTCCAAGTTTTAAAGTAGTTTTCCACTTTAAAGATCAACTACCGAAGTTATTCAACAACGCACGAATAACTTACTTCGGCTCATCAGAGCCAGGACATTTTAATGCTATACGGAGAAGGATCTCTGTACAGTATTATTCTGAAGGAACTGACTTGAGATGTAACATCTGAAGCTCCCTTCGCACATAACTACGGCAAGTGCCCATGAGAATAAAGCAGTGGTGCACACAGGTGTCCACTTCTCCACAACACCGCTCCATTCTCATAGGGCAGTATGGCAGCCCTTTCAGATTACTGGTATAATCTCTTTATTGATATATCAATGTTAGATCAGTGGGAGTTTGACATCCTCATTAATCAGATGTTATTGGGCAGCCACTAGGAATAGAAACTATAGTGAACAGAAGGCTCTGTCTACAGTGTGGCATACTGTAGCCCAGCGTCCATTCAATTGAATGAAGGTCGAGCTGCAGTACCTGGAACGGCCACTATACAGTAGATGGAACCTTGTACTTCAGGCTCCAGCCATTGTAGTTCTGGAGCCGGCCTGAATCAGCTGATTGGTAGGGCAGACCTTTCACCAATCTGACATCTGATGACCGCAGGTGACCAATATCTCAGTCCTGGAAAATCCCTTTCAACCCTCCCGGTCAAAAAATAAATAAAAATCTGAACAATCTGAGGACTTTAACACTTGCATGGGAAGGACTGAGCTGATCGTTTGGGAGGCTTTCATGAAAGGACGAAATCCCAGTTCACCACCTCCTCCTTTTCCACTGTGGATCTGACATGGATTTCACCCAATGTATAGCAAAGGATGATATCCGCAGTGGAAATCAGCAAAAAGAGTTGACATCCTTCAGATTCAAAATCTGCGGGATTTTCTTTCTTTAAGGCTTCTTTCACATTAGCGTTACTGCTGGATCTGGCAGGGTTCAGCAATAACGCTATCGTTACTGATAATACAACCATGTGGATCCATAATGAATGGATCCGGTTGTATTATCTTTAACATCGCCAAGACGGATCCGTCATGAACTCAATTGAAAGTCAATGGAGGACGGATCTGTTTACTACTGTTTCACACCGAACGGATCCGTCCCCGTTGACTTGCATTGGGGGTCATTCCGGATCCGTCTTGGTGCGGATGCCCAGGACGGAGCGCAAACCGCAGCATGTTGCGGTTTGCTCTCCATTCTGGAGATGGAACTGAATGCTTTCAGGAGCATTCCGTTCTCTTCAGTTCAGTTTTGTCCCCATTGACAATGAATGGGGACAAAACTGAAGCGTTTTTATTCCGGTATTGAGCCCCTATGACGGAGCTCAATACCGGGAAAAGGAAACGCTAGTGTGAAACTAGCCTTAGGCCTGACACACACGAGAGTTCAATGCCATAAATTTGCAGCATGTGTCAGTGTGAAGTCAGTGCCGGTCCATACATCCTCCTGTTATATATATAACCGGGGGGCACAGGACTGTGATCTTTGCCCCCGAACCCTCCCCACAGATCTGACATTGTCACCTGTCCTATGGATACAGAATAAATGTTCCAGATCAGAGGGGCCCTTTAATAAACAGCCACCACCAATCCCAGCAAGAATCTTCCTATGTTTTGAGGTATCTTTGGCAGCAGAGTATTTTTTTTTTCACACCATAAGAATGGAACGAGCTTATTTTTCAGGGGTGAAATGACATTAAAAACAAGGGTGCTCAGAAGAAACACTACACCATTTATCCACAAATCCTATCATTACTATGAAAAAGGTCCCCATAGCAACCTGTCAAGTCTTGAACTACATATTGCATAAGCAGTGACAGTCGGCTGGGTTTTTAGACCCTTTCTAATAGGTTAACAAGCTGTAGACCATCACTGCATAGTATACGCACCGGACTGGATCAGAACCGCAGCTCCCTGCACACTCCGCGGGTCCACGGCCGCCTCTGACACACTGTACAACTGAAAACCAAACAAGCCGCTGTGCGAGCAACAGCCAATAGCAGAGCTGGTTCATTTACAGCCAATCCGAAACAGTTTCACTGATTACAAGCGCCCGGTGGTCGATGGGAAATGTAGTTCGGGTGTTAGGGACGGCGTTCCTAACTGGCGAACAGTACACGGCTCTGTCTCAGCTGTGCATTTATACATCATAACATAAAAAAGTGGAAGGTAGAGAAAAAAGAGCGCAGTTGGAAACTGGACTGAACCTATCCCATTGGGGCTTTCATTTTTCCACACTGCCTGATTAAAATGAGAGCTGCAATCTGGTTGGTTGATAGGGACAGCAGCTGTAAGTTCTCCTCTGTACTAGTTAGGCTTTGTTCACATTGGCGTTAGGGACTATGCTGCAATTCATAAAATAGCTCTGTGCTCCAACACTACAAAAAAAAACATTTTAAGTCAATTTTGGGGAAGAGACATTTATCAGAAAAAGAATTTTTAAAGTCATTGGGGGAGGTTTATCAAAACTGGTGTGAAGGAAAACAGACTTAGTTGGCTATAGGAACCAATCAGATTTCACCTTTTATTTTTTTAGAGCTCTTCTGGAAAATGAAAGGTGGAATCTGATTGGTTGCTAGGAGCAACTAAGCCAGTTTTCCATTAAACCACTTTTGATAAAGCTCTGGCATTTTATTTATTTTTTTTATCAAACATGAGTCTTTTGATAAATTGGATGTTGTTTTAACCCTTCCTGATGCAGCAATTTTCTGTATTTTAGTTTTTTTACTCCATGCCTTGCTGGAGCCATAACTTTTTTATTTTTCAGTTTTGCATTGCCATATGGGGCTTCTTTTTTGCGGACAAGTTGTACTTTCTAATGACAACATTTGCTATTGCATATGATGTATTGGGAAGGTGGAAACCATTCAAAATGAGGTGGAATTGGAAAAAAAGCTATTTTGCCATTGTTTCATGGTTTCATAATTACGACTATCATGGTGAGGTAAAAATTACATGTTATCTTTGTTATGTGGGTCAGGATGATTACAGTGGTATTTTTATAGTTTTTCTTGTGTTTTAATAATTTAAAAAAATAGTTGATTTTCAAAATACACGTGTAAAAAAAATCTGTGCTGAATCCAAGCAAATTTTTACATCTCATTTTTTACGCATTTTTCTGTCAGATTTGTTATGGGGTTTTTTTTAACTTTTTTTTTTTTTTTTTAGACTCCACAGCTTGGTTTCTATGTCAGCCACAGAAACTCCATCCTTCTCCATCCCAAGAACCATTTTAGATAACATATAACAGCACATCTGTATGCTCACTAAGAGCTGCAATAATTGCATTAAAGAACTCCCGCAAAAAATTTTATTCCATGTCCTGCTAGAAATGTACATGATGTAATCTGTAGTGAATGTCATTTTCTTACCAGTAGCTGAATTTTTGAGTTATGTCATCCTGAAGTTTCTTATCTGTGTCATGTGACTAGGAATTACCCACCAACTCACACAGCACCTTATGTGTGGACAGGAAGTCTAATTTCTATGCATTCCTATGGGAGCCTCGTAGGAATGAATAGAGAAGTGACTGGCTTGCTGTCCTGGGTCAGTTGGAGGTCAGGGAGTTGGTCACATGACCCAGCTACAATAAGAAGAGAGTGGAAACTCCAATTTCAGCATCTGATAAGAAAATGACATTCACTACAGATTATATCATGTACTTTAAAGAAGAACTCCCACAAACATTTTTATTCTCTGACCTGTTAGAAAGATGCATGATATAATCTGTAGTGAATGTAATCTTCTTATCAGAGACTGTATTTGTGAGTTATCCCCTCTCTTCTAATTGTAGCTGGATCATGTGACCAACTCCCTGCCAGTTACTGCTGTATTCAATCCTATGAGACTCAGAGTGAGGCTCCCATAGGAATGCATAGAAAATTAGACTTCCTGTCCACACATAAGATGCTGTGTTATCTGGTGAATCTGATTGCTGGTCACATGACACAGATAAGAAGCATCAGGGAGATATAATGCCCCTTTCACACGAGCGGGAGACTCGCATGTCTCCCACAACGCATCTACAGGGCTGGACTCGGCACTGACAGGGATCGCAGAGCATTATATGCGATCCCTGTCGGTGCCGAGTCCAGCCCTGTAGATGCGTTGCGGGAGACATGCGAGTCTCCCGCTCGTGTGAAAGGGGCATAACTCACAAATATAGACACTGGTAAGAAAATGACAGATTACATCATGTACATTTCTAGCAAGACATGGAATAACATTTTTTGCGGGAGTTCTTCTTTAAACCCTTGGATACTGGAGGTTTTTTCATTTTCATTTTTCTTCCCTATTTTCCTTGAGCCATAACTTTTTTATTTTTCTGTTCACATATCCATATGAGGGCATATTTTGTGTGGGGCAAGTTGTACTTTCTAATTCCACCATTTAATATGTCATACAATGTAGTGGGAAACTGGAAAAAAATTCCAAATGGGGTGGAATTGGAAAAAACCCACAATTTTTCCACCGTTTTATGTGCTTTGTCCTTATGGCGTTCCCTTTGCGGTAAAACTGACCTGTTCATTCTCTGGGTCAGTACGATTACAACAATACCACATAGGTATAGTTTTTTATGCCTAAATACTGTAAAAATAAATTAAAACTTTGCAAAAAGATTTTTTTTTACATTAACATATTCTGACCCCATAACTTATTTTTTATAGTTATGTCTACTGAACTGTGTGGGGGCTCATTTTTTGCGGGATGATCTGTAGTTTTTATTGATACCATTTTGAAGTATGTGTGACTTTTTTTTAAATCACATTTTATTACCTTTTTGGGGTAAGAGAGGCAATGAAAACATGGCAAATTGGCCATTTTGATACTTTAAAAATATTTTTATATTTTAATAGGACAGGCGTTTTCGGACATGGTGATGCCTATGATATTTGTATTTTTTGCTATTCATGTATTTTTTTATTTTTATTCTAAGGAAAGGGGAGATTTAAAGTTTTATACTTAAAAAAAAGTTATATATTTTTTAAAACTTTTTTTATGTTTTTGTAGCTAGTGTTTGAGGCTACAACACTCACTAATTTTTTCTTCTCAATGTTACCATGTTCCATACAGGAGCATGTTATATGTGAATTTCTCATTTCTTTGCCAGCAGGTGGCAGGCCAACATAAGAATTGCAGTTCTAATACACAGGCTCTCTTCAGAGAGACCCAGCTTAGTAAAGCCAATTGGTGACATCCCCATTGGCTGGAAGGGATGCCTGTAATGACCCAGACGCGCACTTCCAGGTTTTGGAGGGTTTAGATGCCTTGATCACAGCATCTAAAGGCTGTAAACACTGCATGTGCGAGCGGTGCCATGTTTACCCATTGCTCCAGCGCTGGTAACGAAAGGGTTAAAGTACACAGACATATCCAGAATTACACTTTTATGTACCAGAACAGAACACTTCCCTTTTCAAAACTTTATTAAATTCTATAGTAATTTTCCCACAAGCAATGTTGGCGCGCTTTTGCGCGAAAAAAAACAATGCCTTTTTTCTGCTTCACATTACTTTGAATGGGAAAATCAGTTTTTTTTCTGCAGCAAGTGCTGACTCCCATTCAAATTAATGAGAGGCTGTGCATAGGCGGTTTTTGACGTGTTTTACGCGTCAAAAAAATATGCAAAAATCAGCCGCATGAACTGACCCTAATCCATCCTGTTACAAATGGAAGCCACAACATATGCTTCATCCGAAGTCGCTTCTCTCAAAATGTCGGAAAAATACAGTACGGAGATCCGGCTCTGTATAGCATTAAAGTGTATGGGCTCCTATGAGCTGAAACCGAGTTCGGTTTCAAGTTTTAAAGTGGTTTTCTACTTTGAAAATCAACTACCGCGACTTCGCTAATAACTAACTTTTGCTCATCGGAGCCAATACATTCGAATACTGTACGGAACAGGTTCTCCTTACAGAATTATTCTGAAGTTTTCAATGAAGTGACTTGGTCTATACAATTCTGCTTGTTATTTGGATCAGATAGTACACTAGACATGGGGCTTTCTGAAAGCTTATACCACTGAGCACTGTACAAGCCCCCGGAGCAGCGGGAAGGTCAGTCCTGTACAAAATCCTGCGCGCTACGTCCTCGTGAATGGCGCATAACTGCGCATGCACTAGATTTTATACAGGCTTGTACTGATATCTTCACTGCTCCGGGATGTCAGACAAGCCACAGAGGCCAGCGACGTGGTGAGATCGACTCTGAATCAGCTCATTTACATATACGTTCTTAAAGTTTTTTTTTCCAGGAATGATATAACGGCCATAACAAAGGGACCATTGAAAACAGCATCAAGAGCTCCATCAAGTACTAGGGGTTGTTTGGGGGAGAAAGCATGTGATACGTTACTTTGAAAGAGCTAAAATTATATACAATATTCACATGTAAGCTGTTACTATAATAAAAAAACTTTGATATAAGTGTCCATGATAAGACTTCATATAAAGGACGAGATAAAGAATTTTTAGCAAACTTTTCTGGTTGATAGTTGGGTGACAGAATAATGGCTCCTAGTGTGATAAACTCCCACCCTCTCCTATACATTGGTACCAGTAAATAAAAGGAGCTCGCCCTAATAGTTGGCGGCCTCCCTGAAAAGGGTGACCCGATTTAGCAGAAATGATTCTCCCTTTCCAATGATTAGTTCCAGGACTACCAATAAAAGCTAAACTTTAAGGGTAGCCTTGGTAGTCTTTGCTCTCACCTTGAAAATCGATTTCAAAAAGTATACTGCCATGTAGGGCAGGTACTTCAAATCAATAACCATACCCAGGGGCTGATTAGCCATAGACTCTACAGGGAAATTTCCCTGTGGACCTAATGATCTGATGCTTAACGGCCACAGCTGCCCTCTTGGGATGGCAGTATTTAGTGCTGCACTGTAGTATCTGGTTCTGCTGGGGGAGTACATTGTGCTGCACTGTGGTATTTGGTACTGCTGGGGCAGTATATTGTGCTGCACTGTGGTATTTGGTTCTGCTGGGGCAGTATATTGTGCTGCACTATGGTATTTGGTTCTGCTGGGGCAGTATATTGTGCTGCACTGTGGTAGTTGGTACTGCTGGGGCAGTATATTGTGCTGCACTGTGGTATTTGGTTCTGCTTAGGCAGTATATTGTGCTGCACTGTGGTATTTGGTTCTGCTTAGGCAGTATATTGTGCTGCACTGTGGTATTTGGTTCTGCAGGGGCAGTATACTGTGCTGCACTGTGGTATTTGGTTCTGCAGGGGCAGTATACTGTGCTGCACTGTGGTTATTTGGTTCTGCTTAGGCAGTATATTGTGCTGCACTATGGTATTTGGTTCTGCAGGGGCAGTATATTGTGCTGCACTGTGGTATTTGGTTCTGCAGGGGAAGTATATTGTGCTGCACTGTGGTATTTGGTTCTGCTTAGGCAGTATATTGTGCTGCACTGTGGTATTTGGTTCTGCTTAGGCAGTATATTGTGCTGCACTGTGGTATTTGGTCCTGCAGGGGCAGTATATTGTGATGCACTGTGGTATTTGGTTCTGCTGGGGCAGTATATTGTGCTGCACTGTGGTATTTGGTTCTGCAGGGGCAGTATATTGTGCTGCACTGTGGTATTTGGTTCTGCTGGGGAAGTACATTGTGCTGCACTGTGGTATTTGGTTCTGCTGGGGCAATATATTGTGCTGCACTGTGGTATTTGGTTCTGCTTAGGCAGTATATTGTGCTACACTGTGGTATTTGGTTCTGCAGGGGCAGCATATTGTGCTGCACTGTGGTATTTGGTTCTGCTGGGGCAGTATATTGTGCTGCACTGAGGTATTTTCTTCTGCTGGGGCAGTATATTGTGCTGCACTGTGGTATTTGGTTCTACTGGGGCAGTATATTGTGCTGCACTGTGGTATTTGGTTCTGCTGGGGCAGTATATTGTGCTGCACTGTGGTATTTGGTTCTGCTTAGGCAGTATATTGTGCTGCACTGTGGTATTTGGTTCTGCTTAGGCAGTATATTGTGCTGCACTGTGGTATTTGGTTCTGCTTAGGCAGTATATTGTGCTGCACTGTGGTATTTGGTTCTGCAGGGGCAGTATAATGTGCTGCACTGTGGTATTTGGTTCTGCTTGGGCAGTATACTTGTGCTGCAGCTATGGTATTTGGTTCTGCAGGGGCAGTATATTGTGCCTGCACTGTGGTATTTGGTTCTGCTTAGGCAGTATATTGTGCTGCACTGTGGTATTTTGGTTCTGCAGGGGCAGTATATTGTACTGCACTGTGGTATCTGGTTCTGCTGGGGCAGTATATTGTGATGCACTGTGGTATTTGGTTCTGCTGGGGCAGTATATTGTGCTGCACTGTGGTATTTGGTTCTGCTGGGGCAGTATTTTGTGCTGCACTGTGGTATTTGGTTCTGCTTAGGCAGTATATTGTGCTGCACTGTGGTATTTGGTTCTGCTGGAGCAGTATATTTTGATGCACTGTGGTATTTGGTTCTGCTGGGGCAGTATATTGTGCTGCACTGTGGTATTTGGTTCTGCTGGGGCAATATATTGTGCTGCACTGTGGTATTTGGTTCTGCTTAGGCAGTATATTGTGCTGCACTGTGGTATTTGGTTCTGCTGGGCAGTATATTGTGCTGCAACTGTGGTATTTGGTTCTGCTTAGGCAGTATATTTGTGCTGGCACTGTGGTATTTGGTTCTGCTGGGGCAGTATATTGTGATGCACTGTGGTATTGGTTCTGCTGGGGCAGTATCATTGTGCTGCACTGTGGTATTTGGTTCTGCTGGGCAGTATAATTGTGATGCACTGTGGTATTTGGTTCTGCTGGGGCAGTAATATTGTGCTGCACTGTGGTATTTGGTTCTGCTGGGGGCAGTATTTTGTGCTGCACTGTGGTAATTTGGTTCTGCTTAGGCAGTATATTGTGATGCACTGTGGTATTTGGTTCTGCTGGAGCAGTATATTTTGATGCACTGTGGTATTTGGTTCTGCTGGGGCAGTATATTGTGCTGCACTGTGGTATTTGGTTCTGCTGGGCAATATATTGTGCTGCACTGTGGTATTTGGTTCTGCTTAGGCAGTATATTGTGCTGCACTGTGGTATTTGGTTCTGCTGGGGCAATATATTGTGCTGCACTGTGGTATTTGGTTCTGCTTAGGCAGTATATTGTGCTGCACTGTGGTATTTGGTTCTGGCTGGGGCAGTATATTGTGCTGCACTGTGGTATTTGGTTCTGCTTAGGCAGTATATTGTGCTGCACTGTGGTATTTGGTTCTGCTGGGGCAGTATATAGTGATGCACTGTGGTATTTGGTTCTGCTGGGGCAGTATATCTGTGCTGCACTGTGGTATTTTGTTCTGCTGGGGCAATATATTGTGCTGCACTGTGGTATTTGGTTCTGCTGGGGCATATATTGTGCTGCACTGTGGTATTTGGTTCTGCTTAGGCAGATATATTGTGCTGCACTGTGGTATTGGTTCTGCTTAGGCAGTATATTGTGCTGCACTGTGGTATTTGGTTCTGCTGGGGCAGTATATAGTGATGCACTGTGGTATTTGGTTCTGCTGGGGCAGTATATTGTGCTGCACTGCTGGTATTTTGTTCTGCTGGGGCAGTATATTGTGCTGGCACTGTGGTATTTTGTTCTGCTGGGGCAATATATTGTGCTGCACTGTGGTATTTGGTTCTGCTGGGGCAATATATTGTGCTGCACTGTGGTATTTGGTTCTGCTTAGGCAGTTATATTGTGCTCGCCACTGTGGTATTTGATTCTGCAGGGGGCAGTATATTGTGCTGCACTTGTGGTATTGGTTCTGGCAGGGGCAGTATATTGTTGCTGCACTGTGGTATTTGGTTCTGCTTAGGCAGTATATTGTGCTGCACTGTGGTATTTGGTTCTGCTGGGGCAGTATATTCGTGCTGCACTGTGGTATTTGGTTCTGCTTAGGCAGTATATTGTGCTGCACTGTGGTATTTGTTTCTGCTGGGGCAGTATATTGTGCTGGCACTGTGGTATTTTGTTCTGCTGGGGCAATATATTGTGCTGCACTGTGGTATTTGGTTCTGCTGGGGCAATATATTGTGCTGCACTGTGGTATTTGGTTCTGCTTAGGCAGTATATTGTGCTGCACTGTGGTATTTGGTTCTGCAGGGGCAGTATATTGTGCTGCACTGTGGTATTTTGGTTCTGCAGGGGCAGTATATTGTGCTGCACTGTGGTGTTTGGTTCTGCTTAGGCAGTATATTGTGCTGCACTGTGGTATTTGGTTCTGCTGGGGCAATATATTGTGCTGCACTGTGGTATTTGGTTCTGCTTAGGCAATATGTTGTGCTGCACTGTGGTATTTGGTTCTGCTTAGGCAGTATATTGTGCTGCACTGTGGTATTTGGTTCTGCTGGGGCAGTATATTGTGCTACACTGAGGTATTTTCTTCTGCTGGGCAGTATATTGTGCTGCACTGTGGTATTTGGTTCTGCTTAGGCAGTATTTAGTGCTGCACTGTGGTATTTTGTTCTGCTGGGGCAGTATATAGTGCTGCATTGTGGTATTTGTTTCTGCTGGGGCAGTATATTGTGCTGCACTGTGGTATTTGGTTCTGCTGGGGCAGTATATTGTGCTGCACTGTGGTATTTGGTTCTGCTTAGGCAGTATATTGTGCTGCACTGTGGTATTTGGTTCTGCTGGGGCAGTATATTGTGCTACACTGAGGTATTTTCTTCTGCTGGGCAGTATATTGTGCTGCACTGTGGTATTTTCTTCTGCTGGGCAGTATTAGTGCTGCACTGTGGGTATTTTGTTCTGCTGGGGCAGTATATAGTGCTGCATTGTGGTATTTGTTTCTGCTGGGGCAGTATATTGTGCTGCACTGTTGTATTTGGTTCTGCTGGGGCAGTATTTAGTGCTGCACTGTGGTATTTTGTTCTGCTGGGGCAGTATATAGTGCTGCATTGTGGTATTTGTTTCTGCTGGGGCAGTATATTGTGCTGCACTGTGGTATTTGGTTCTGCTGGGGCAGGATATTGTGCTGCACTGTTGTATTTGGTTCTGCTGGGGCAGTATATTGTGCTGCACTGTTGTATTTGGTTCTGCTGGGGCAGTATATTGTGCTGCACTGTGGAATTTGGTTCTGCTGGGGCAGTATATTGTGCTGCACTGTTGTATTTGGTTCTGCTGGGGCAGTATTTTGTGCTGCACTGTGGTATTTGGTTCCGCTGGGACGGTATTCTGTGCTGCACTACAGTATTGCAGGCACCACGTACTTCTGGTGTCCCTGCCTACATGTTTTGTCCCATCTCCTGTCAATTTGGACCCAACTACAACATGGGGCCACTTTTAGGTTTTCCCAAGGCCACTTTAAGTTCCCAATTTGCCCCTGACCATACCTTGTATGGTTGTGTTGTGAAATTTTGTGAAAATCCAATTCTCTAATCCTGAGGGCCCCACTGCTCCACCAGTATGGTGCCCAGAGCACCTGCCTCTCTTGTACGATTGACAGTCCCTGAGATTTCCCGAACTGGTAGTGATGCTGCACGAGAAGGCAAGTGCACCAAGCACAGTTCCCCGCCCACAGTGCACTTAAGACGTTTTTTGCACAAAAATAAAAAGAAGCGCTAAATTGACACTGTGGCCCCTTCATTCTCAGGATTGGCGGAAGTTCCAGGGGTTAGCCCTCCGCTAATCACAAGGTGACCTGACGGTATGTCTGATTTATAAGAGGCAGCTGCTCTGAGATGAATCGCGTAGGGATAGGGCTTTTTCTGCAGATCCTAAACAGCTCAGGGCAAGGGAGAGGGGGTAAGCATTATGCTAAACAATGTGAGATAATCAGGAACATCCAGCACGCCGCACTGTGGTATAAAAGCTTGAATCTTTATTTTACGACATCAACATGGATACAGTCTTCGATACACTTGCTGACGCGTTTCGATCAAACAGATCTTATTCATAGCAAGTTTTACACTGACACATTCTCCTTTAAATACTGACTAGCATACGTTAATTAGCCTAATCTCCTTTAGGGCTCATGCACATGGCCGTAGTTTCGGACCGCATCCAATCCGCTTTTTTTCCGTATAAGATGTGGAGCACTTCCTTTCAAGAGGGCTGCAAAAGATGCAGACAGCACACCGCGATAGGGCATTTCTATTGAAGTAAAAAAGATA
Organism: Rhinella marina; assembly: GCA_900303285.1. Classification (NCBI taxonomy): domain Eukaryota; kingdom Metazoa; phylum Chordata; class Amphibia; order Anura; family Bufonidae; genus Rhinella; species Rhinella marina. The sequence continues at coordinate 29,863 of ONZH01028232.1, forward strand.
GTGGCGGCATGCAGACTGCCGAGATCCGGAGACCACAAAACACATACGGTCAGGTGTATGAAGCCTAATTGTTAGCATCCAGAGCACTGCGCTAAGGGGCACATTTACTAATAATGACTTTTTACGCTGGTCTTAGTCCCTGCCCCACTGCGGGCGAGCTGCTATTAGATAAATGTTAGTAAATTTGCAGGAGCCCCAACTGGTGGACACAGCGTAGTCTCCCCTCGCTGCAGTTTGCATCTGTCTTGCTTCCTCTCCTGTATATATGCGAGCACTTCTCTCTCCTCGTTCTAGCGATCGGTCAGACCACCACCAATCAAAACTTTTGATATTTCTCTATACCATATAAAAAGTTTGGTGAAAAATCAGTGCCCCATTATAGATTGTTCAACCATCTTCCTGCTTCCGTCCAATGTTTTTGGCATCCCTAGCCTCATCATAACCAAGGTTCAGTCATGGTAGGACTTGTCACTTCCAGTCTCTAAAATAAGGCTGCTGCCCCTGCTGGTCGCACCTGGTAATGCAGCATAGAACAGGCAGCACAGGATGACGCGGAGTGATACCGTGCCGCCCTGCGCCCCAGATCCCTCCGCCCGGTTAAGCATCAATAATGCTATGAAAGAGCCACCATCTGACGCGGTACCGTCTTAAATCGACACGGATCTCATCTCCGGGTACGGTCGCCACCACAGCAGCTGGGCAGTACCTGCTCCCGTCTGGCGGAGGGGGACAGTTCCGGTTTCCGGTGACCCCAGCTTCCGGCAACGGACTGAGAGGAAAACAAACCGGTCTTTGGTGCCCGGTGACTGAGGGACTCGGCCGGGGGTATGAGATAAGTGTTGGGGGGCCGGTCGGAGCTCCGTCATCACACCGGGAGCTCCCGGGGAAGCACAGACCGCCTGGACCGAGCCCGGGGATCCGCACTGCTCTTTACCTGTACAGGAGGGGGCCCCCAGGAGGAGTGTGGAGATCGGGGCTGTCCAGGGGCCCTTACTCTTCATCAGGAGTTTTCTTCTGGACCGGACCTGATGGCAGGAGAGGAGATCCGCAGTTCACCTTTTCCCAGGAGTGATCTGGGGGTGTCTCTTTGGCCTTGTCCTTTTTGTCAGGGCCCATCCGCCTCGTCTTAGTTGTCGGGTGCAGTCATTTTGTGCCCTGGGTGCCAGGCTTTATAGTAATTAATTGGCCTGATTGTCAGGAGTAATCCTCTGGTATCCTGGTTATCAGAGTTTATCAGTGACGTTAATCTGGTTGTCAGGTATAAACTTCTGGAGCCTGGTTGTCAGAATCTATCACCCCTTGATTTGGTTGCCAGGAATAATACTCTGGTGGTCAGGGTTTCTCAGTGAAAGATTGGCCTGGTTGTCAGGAGTAAGTTTCTGGTACCCTTGTTGTCAGGCTTTCTTAATTAATTAGTTGGTCTGGTTGTCAGGAGTATTCTTGTGCCCTGGTTGTCACAGTGAGCTAGTTGTCAAGGGACGATCTAACAGCATCTTAGTTGTCAGTATTACATTTTTAGGCGGGTTCTGGTTTTCAATACCAATTTTGAGGTGGTCTCTTTATTAGGGAGCGATTTTCTATTGTCTTTCCTGAGACAATCTGGTTGTCAGTGCTCATCAGGAGATCATGACCAGAGTGTGTCCTGGTTGTCAGGAGTAATCTGGAGGTGGCCTGCCTTGGGAAGGGGAGATGTAATGTCTTGTTTTTTTATCATCTACAGTTGTGTCGGTTGTCAGAGATAATTACAGGGTGTTTTGTTGTCAGGGGTGTTTCAGGTAACAGAAAATTAAATGGGGCTATGACTATGGGAATTTTGGGGTGAAACAGCTGATCTATTCCCCTGCCCTGGCTTCATGTAAAAGGAGGACGAAGAGCTTTGTACTGCCTGGCAATGAGGAGGGACAGTTAGTGCCAGGGCACGGACCCGGCTGACATCTCTCCAACTAGACTGAATATCTATGTCGATGGAAACAGCAGCGCTGCCTGTCATGGCGTCGTACAATGAGTTTGTGCCCCCTCCGGAGTGCCCGGTGTTCGAGCCCAGCTGGGAGGAATTCACCGACCCCCTGAGCTTCATTGGACGCATTCGACCCATTGCAGAGAGGACTGGAATATGCAAAATTAGACCCCCTAAGGTAAGACGCAGACACAAAGCCGCCATTTACCTCCAGCACCTGTCCACTCAGATTTGCATGAAGCTCAGCGATGGCGTCATTCATGTTACCAGGATTTAACTCCGACAGATCCAGCGTAAAGCCTTCATTGTGCTCTCCCCAAACCTGACACCTACTTAGGCAGTGCCTCCTGGTCTGTAGAAATGTGCCCTCTCTGTATGTATGAGACGGGGACCATGAAAATATGTGTCGTATACATGGAATGTGTGATATAAATAGTTACAAATACTACGCAGGATATATCGTGAAATAAGAGACGTAAGGTCTGTAAATACAAGGATCGAGAAAGCCATAAGATACTCAGATATGACCTGAAAATAAATATAAATTCTAAAAAAAAAAATAATTTACTATCCGGAAAATGACAAAAGACAAACAAAAGAAAAATAATGATAAAAATATAAATAAAATCTATTCATTTAAACTGTAATGCAGTTTGTGAGGTGCCAGGACTGTTAATGGGACCTAGCCTTTGCTGAATTACTATCAGGACTGTGTTCTGGATGATCAGAAAGTTCTGGAAAAAGTTATTTGTAAGGTTGTTTCACGCTGTAGACGAGGGATCCTTTCTGGATTATAAAAAGCTGAATAAAAAAAAAAGGAAGTTTGCTGTGTACAGAACGTATTTTACAATAACTTAAAATGTTCAATATTAGAGATGAGCGAACGTGCTCACCCGACGGAAGCGGCTGCCTGCGCCCATGCGAGCGCAGGGGAGCCGAGCGGTACAGTGCTCGTTATGAGCACGTTCGCTCATCTCTATTCAATATATATTCAATAGTGATAAAATTAATTTTTACTATTAGGCTCACTGCCTTTTTTTATTTATTTTTAAATAAAACTGTTACCGGTGATGTTAAATCTCTGCAGTCTCGCAGTACATGCGGGGAAACATCCTGAGGCGGCCGTCACCTTTAACGTATCAGCGGTGTCGGACTGGGGTACCTAGGGCCCATCAGTAAAATTTATTTTGAGGGCCCACCGTACAGATATATTCAAATACAATAAATAATCTAACAGGTTTATTATATAAACACTGGCTGGTTGAGGTGCTGCACAGTGAATATATGTAGGTAGTGCAGTAAGTCTAATGTGTTATGTGCCACTTGTGCAGGGGGTGGGAGACTAGGGGCCCACCTTGCTCAGGGGCCCACCGGGGGATTCCCCTGTACCCCTGTGGGCCAGTCCGAGCCTGCGTATCAGGCAAGAGCAGCTTCAAAAAGTATCAGGACAGTGCTACAAAGTTGGAATGATTTGTTTGAGGGGTGGGAATAGGCCATTAGTGTCTGATTGTTGGGGGCTCCTGGGATCCCCTGCCAGTCAGCAAAACACAGGGGTAGAGATGTTAGGAAAATTTTTCAAACTGGTGTAAAGTAGAAGTGGCTTAGTTGCCCATAGCAACCAATTAGAGTCCACCTTTCATTGTCCAAAGGAGCTGTGACAAATGAAAGGTGGAAGCTGGTTGGTTGCCGGTCCTACTTTACAGCAATTTGATAAATCTCACCCCACAGCCACCTCGCTTGCATCCTGACTGGAGCTCAGCCCTTTTCATCTACTGTTCTCTGGTATCAGCCATATAAGGCTGGGCAGAGGCTGGCTGCAGTGTTCTTCAGTGGGATGAGTGACAAAGTGTAGAAGCCCCCCATAATCACTACTTCATCCCTAGGTGTGACTGATATCAGCCGCTCCTCTTATTGTGTAGCTGGCTGCAGTTTTGGGTTGTGGCCCTTTAAACGCACCCTGCATTCCTGCCTGTATAGTGGTGTATTGTGTGCTGACATATGATATTCCGCAGACCGCCCCTGTGCTTGAGTCTCCTTGTAATATAATGTACCATCAGTCATTAGGTAATGGCAGAAACCCCCAAATACATTATTTCGGAATCCGGGACATGATGCTTTACGCCTCAGAGGCATGGGAGCGATCCCTTAGGGATATAATGGGGTCCTATCTGAATAATCCAGTAAAATTCCTTTAAAGGGTTATTCCCATCTTATACATTGGGGGCATATCACTAAAATATGCCCTCATTGTCTGATGGATGCGGGTCCCAACTCTGGGACCTACACCCAGAACGGAGCAGGGCAGGCTGTGGCCAGAGGACCCCAGGTTTTCCGGGGTCTGGCCATTTCCAAGCGGTTTCCCCATAGAGCTGAATGGGAGTACACCGCTAAGCCGGTGCTCGGCTGTTTTCGGCGGCCCCATAGAAATGAATGCAGGGCGGCTGCGCAGTGCACGCTCCACAACTTTCAGGGCTCCTTTCACAGTGTAGGTGCAGGTCCCAGTGGTGGGATCCTCGCCTATCACACAATGGAGGCATATCCTAGCGATATGCCCCCAATGTATCAGATGGGAATACCCCTTTAATTCCACATCAGTCGGACCTGATAGATGTCGGATCATCTAATATTGTGGATATAAATCTCACGTTCTCTGAGGATTTCCCTCATTAGTTCTCTCAGCTCAGGCTTCTGGTCTTTGTAAGGTTCCTGTGCTGGACCTTCTGGACAATCAGACGCCGTATTAAAGGGATTTCCCTTCTTCTCTTTACAGGACTGGCAGCCTCCCTTCGCTTGTGATGTGAAGAGCTTCTGTTTCACTCCCCGGGTGCAGCGTCTGAATGAGCTGGAGGTGAGATGTTCTACAGGCCTGATCCGGTTATGTAACGTCTCCTCTTTTACACTGTTTCGGCAGTTTTACTACTAGAGTTTGTGTCAGTGCCCTGGTTTTATTATCGGTGGTGTGTACTGGTCCACTAAGGTGGTCATACACAGTCTAAACTGACTGTTTCAACCAAAACGATTGTTCACCGGGTGAAATTTAACAATGAATGCTTGTTTTTTTTTTTAGTCGTCTGTTCGCAGTTCATTATTGTTTGAAAAGTCGGCCATGTTTAAAGGGGTTATCCTGTAATTTATATTGATAACCTGATACTATCAGCTGTAAGAAGAGGCTTGTGCCCCATGAACACGCGACCTCTTCCTAGGCCATGTGACATCACGTTTATCAGACGCATGGCCTAGTTACAGCTCGGCTCCATTCATGTCAATGGGGCTGAGCTGCAATACCAAAAGCAGCCACTATACGATGTGCGGCGCTGTGCTTGGAAAGCTGCTGAAGAGGACCCCTGCCCATCTGATAATGATGACCTCTCCTGAGGATAGGTCATCATTATCTCATTATCAATTCCCGGATAACACCTTTAATATTTTTATTCAATATCCAGACATAAGACCTCGTAACCCCCGGGAATCGGATTTATTGACTTCACAGGAATGGTTCTCCTCGTTCTTATCTGGTTTATAAAGAGAGGGTGCCAAGAGGGTGTCAGAAAATCTTTATGAAAAAAAAAAAAAATTGTCATTGGAGTTATTCCATCCATCATCATTGGAACGTCAGACTTCATACTATTCTCTGGTTACAACACAAGTAATAGAAGTGGGATAGGATTAATTGACAGCCAGGTGTCCTACAATAACACTGAGCTGACAGCACAGTGACCTAGTGTTGTCATAGGGGACACACGCCGAGTAGCTCTTTTTAGGACAGCTCGCAGCGTCGGAGTCTGATGGTTCAGCATAGGAATGGCAGAGTAAGCTGCATTATCCTCAGCTGCTCATTTACGTCTTATTCTCAGCACCGTCAGAGTAGGTGACACGTATTTGTCAAGTTATGCAGAGATTACTGTAGATATGTCAAGTAGCTGCTGTAGAGTCTTCAATGAAACCTCCCTCCTATCTTAATCTTGTGTTAAGCCGTCACAGCTTGATCTCACAGGCTTGATATGAGAAGAGCTTCTCTGTGTCCCTTTGACAACACTTGTGTAGTTTGCTGCTGTGGCTGAGGGTTGTCATAGGAACATTGTAGGTCATCCTCACATCCTAATGATTATTGTTATCACAGACTTGGCTCCACATAATGTCCATATAAGCATGCTGGACTAGTAGCACACAGGGGTTGAAGTATGTCATGTGGAGATGGGCAAATAAGTCCTTCTCATTACAAAAAGGTTGTATTACGCGGCCCTAAGTTCGTGCAGTGCGAGCGCTGATGGATGATAGCATACATTGGCGCTCATTTGCATCACCTGATTGTACAGGGCTATGCAAATGGCTGATAACACATCCATCAAAGCTCGTTTTTATCGTCCTGATTGCGCAGGGCTATGCAAATGGATGATAACACATCCATCGGAGCTCGTTTGCTTCAGCCTGATTGCGCAGGGCTATGCAAATGGATGATAACACATCCATCGGAGCTCGTTTGCTTCAGCCTGATTGCGCAGGGCTATGCAAATGGATGATAACACATCCATCGGAGCTCGTTTGCTTCAGCCTGATTGCGCAGGGCTATGCAAATGGATGATAACACATCCATCGGAGCTCGTTTGCATGTCTGTGATGACATGTCGTAGTTTTAGTCTGACCACCTCTCGGCATGTTTGCCATGCTGCGGCTGGAACTCCGACCCGCTCCCATTATAGTGAATAGGGTCGGAGCGTAGTTCCGGCCGCAGACGTGCACTAGTGGCAGCACGGATCCTGCAGGCTGTTCACCCGCCAGAACAGCCTGTGGGACACCCCTGCCGCTAGTGTGACAGTAGCCTTAGCTGTATATTAGCTTCCATCTGTAAATTCCCTTTAAGAGCCTCTTGCTGCAGGAAGAGCAATCAGCTGCTCTTGTAAAATTGCTTCCAGTTGTGAAAAAGCACCAAAAATAACTTCAGCATCTTGATTCCTAGGCTATGACCCGCGTGAAGCTTGACTTTTTGGATCAGCTGGCAAAATTCTGGGAGCTGCAAGGATCTACACTCAGGATCCCAGTGGTGGATCGCAGGCTTCTCGATTTGTATGCACTGAGTAAGGTGAGTTCTGTGACTTTAATGGACATCTCCTTTATCACTGTGTGATGAAAAGTACTGCAAATGTCTAATATACAGTACATTGGCCTAGATCTACTATGGTGGCAACGCCTGATCATGGTGTTATTTATGCCAGTGTGGCATATCTTATGACAAAAGTAAACCAAAATAGTGCACTGTACTTGCCTTTGGTGGCTCAAGATCCATCGTTTTGCACCAAGGTTTGGTACAAAATTCTGTTGCACAATAAGCCAACCAATAGGTGGTGTGCAATTGGGCTAAACAGTCTAAAAATCAATCTGAACCGGTGTACAGCATCAGCTACTGGGAAAAATCTGGTGAATTTTAGACTGCCATACCCATGAGATAACTGTCTGCAGAACTCCAGACCTTCCCATATATATGCATGCTCAGCTTGGCCGAGTATTAAAGGGGTTATCCAAGACTAAAAAATGCTCCCCATATGCCCGGGCACCTCACACTGAATCTACTTAACTGGTCCCTGCACCGCCACAGCTGCTTCTTCACGTGCGCGGATGAAACCGGTGGGGGAAAGCAGCCAATGGCTGCAGTCAGTCTCCCTAGCATCGCGGGTGATGCAAGGGAGGCTCATCCCGGTCACCGCCTGCCATTGGCTGCTGACCCTGCCCTTCCCCCCTCAACACCGGATGTTTTTGTCTGTGCATGGGGAGACGCATCAGCGGCGCGGGGAGCCAGGTAAGTATATTCAGTGTGAGGGGTCCAGGCATATCGGGAGCATTTTTTAGTCTCGGATAACCCATTTAATGTCATGAATGGGAAGAAAGCTGCTGCCAGAGTAGTCTGCAATGGCTCCCAGAGGTTGGCCCCCCAGACCCCCTAGATTTATGAGATGGGAAAATCCGTTTAACATTTTATGAAGACATCATATTGAAATAGTTCCATTAAGGCCAAACAAGACACTGACAAATATACTTGTAAGTGTCCAGGAGCTATGCTCTGGGCCCCAGTCACGTGGTCCTGGATGCTTGGTGTATCCAGAAATGGTTTTCTGGTCAGATGTTCCATTCTCTTCTCTGTTCCCCTGCAGGTTGTTTCCAGTGAAGGAGGCTTTGACATCATTAGTAAGGAGAAGAAGTGGTCAAAAGTGGGCAGTCGTCTGGGGTACGTGTCAGGGAAGGGCACGGGGTCTCTACTGAAGACACACTATGAGCGAATTCTCTACCCTTATGAGCTCTTCCAGTCGGGGATCAGTCTCATGGTGAGTTACATGCAGAGTGTTTTTGCCTTCAGTTCTGAAGTCTTGTACCTTTCCGAACACTGTTTTCTCTCCCCGTTTGTGATCTTTAGGGCATCCAGAAACCAAGTTTAAAAGTTGAGGAGAAAGTGGAAGTGGCAGAACCATGCGAGGACACCAAAGAAGCTGCAAGAACCGAGAAGACAAACATTCCTTTAAAGAGATCCAGGAGAATTAAATCTGAGGTGCAATTTATTATTATTGTTCTCCAAGTCCAAGTAGTTTCTACAAGTTCATCTGAATAGTAAAAGCTTTTTATTGAATTGAGGTTGGTGTAAAACTTTAATGTAGATTTGTACTAAAGCCAGAAAAATGTGCAAATTTTGGTGCAATCTACAGCCCGTAGCAGGTGTAGAGTTCATATATTTATTATAAATTTATTAAAGAGGACAGCTCACCTCTCCAGACGTGTATGTTATGACTCTATGATGTGCCGTTCCTTTATTATTCCTGTTAGAAGTTATGAATGATTGGCAGTTTGCAATGAAGGTCCAGATGGGTGTTAGCAGTGATGTGTCCCTGCACAGTCTGACACTTGCAGCTCTCATAGTATAGTATCAGAATGTGCAGGGACACACCCCTAACACTCACCTGGACCTTCATTGCAAACTGCTAGGAATGCATTCAGAATTTCTAGCAAGAATAATGTAGGAATGGCACAACATAGAGCCATAAGAACAGATGTTATCCTATTGGGATGGAGTTAGTTGCTAAAACAGACGTCAGGATAGACAACAGGTCCTCTTTAAGACCAATTTCAGATGAGCATATTCAGTCCGGGAAATACGCTCTATGCGACGGGTGGATTTTCTGGACTGGACACTGCTTCTCTGACTGAACTCATATCATCATAATGATGTTTGTTTCTGAGTATTCATGTCTGACCAGGTGCTCGTGACATTATGTGAGTACAGTTCCGTAGACCTATGGTCAGACAAGAACTCACAGCGTGTTAGTTAGTGTTAGAATAGCTTCATGCATTCCCCATGTAATAACAGTTCTGGAGCATCCATTCTTATGTCTGTATGTTGTGCCATTCCTTTATTATTTCTACTAGAAGTTATGAATGAATTGCTAGCAGTCTGCAGTAAGGGAACAGAGGGGAGGTAACCAGTTGGGGTGTGTACCTGCACAGTCTGAAAATGGCAGCACTGACTGGATAGAGTCAGTCTAAGCAGGTACACCCCCCCCCAAACTTGTTACCTCCCCTCTGTACCCTTACTGCAGACTGCTAGCAATTCATTCATAACTTCTAGTGCAAATAATAAAGGAATGGAACAACATAGAGACATAAGAATAGATGTTCCAAAATTGTTATTACATGGAGAATGCATGAAGCTATTAAAACATGCAGCAAATACAGCTGTCACACTGAGCGTGTTTCCTGGACGCTCACGTGAAATTGGCCAAAGAGGCGTGTCTTTTCCCATTAATTTTTGACATATAAAGGTGTGTGAACGGCCCATTATGTATTAGAAAACTGCAGAACTTTTCATTCTACACTGGCTAAGCTTTATTTACATAGGGCTGATCGACCCTTTCATTTCAGATTACCCTAAAGCAGAGATCTCAAACTCGTGGCCCTACAGCTGTTGTAAAACTACAACTTCCATCATGCCAGGAGAGCCTACAGCTATTGGGGCATGCTGGGAGTTGTAGTTTTGCAACAGCTGGAGGGCCACGAGTTTGAGATCCCTGCCCTAAAGGGTGGCAGTGTTTCAGTTCATTTACCCCCTGCAATTGTGTTGACTAAAGCAGTATTGTTGTCGTTGTATTGCAGGAGTCTGTGGAGATCAGTAAAAGCCCAGAGGTGAAGAAGCTGCACACCTTCGGAGCCGCTCCCAGGGTGATCGGGGTTGGAGACAGCGTTAAAGACAGAGCTGGTAGGACGAGGCTCATACCTATTGGTAATCCATAAGATCAAAAACTAAAAAAAAGTAGTTATCGTCTATTGATTCACAGTGAAGCTCAGCTTGGCTCATCTTGTAATGAGGCATGGCAGCCAGCAGAGGGAGCTGTTTCCTTTGTCACATCCTATGCCGCTAATGTAGTCATTAGCTGCATAGGATGATGGGAGGTTATGGGGTGCCATGTTTGAATTTTCAATAATGTTAACTTATATCGTGGTTGCTGCCCTCTATCGATAGTTGTGGTTCACACTGCTGTGTGCATGTTACAGATGACTCCGGGTTATCCATTATGCTGCAGCTAAGACAAACCAAATGAACACAACTGCCAAAACCTGGAGGCGTTTCTGGTAGCTTGTGCGGTTTTATCACAGTTTGTCTTTCACTGATTTCAGATGAACTGTTCAAGAACAGGAAGAGTTCTAAGCTGGACGCTTTCGGGATGCAGATGAGGCAGAGGAAAGGCGCTTTGTCGGTCAATTTTGTAAGTGTCCTATGTTCAGACAAGACCTTCTCATCTTTCCTATACCGCCCTATACCCCCCTTGATTGCATGGAAAGACAAGCAGTTCAAACCTGACCTGCTCATTTGCAAAGTAACTGATAGTTATGTCCTAATAAAACCTTCTGTTGCTCTGCTGTCCCTTCAGGTTGACCTGTACATTTGCCTGTTCTGCGGCCGGGGTGATTGTGAGGAGAAATTATTGCTGTGTGATGGTTGTGATGACAGTTATCACACATTCTGTCTCATCCCACCTCTCCCAGAAGTGCCCAAAGGAGATTGGCGCTGCCCAAAATGTATCGCTGAGGTGTGTATGACTTTTTGTGATCACTTTTTATTCAATCTTTTTGGGAAATAAAGTTGGCCATTTTTGTTTTTAATTTTTTTTTAATGTGACATCATTCAACATATGGGATACGTTTTTATTAAATTTTAATAGTACAGGTGTTTTTGCATACGGCAATGTCCATGGTGTTTTTTGTTTGTTTGTTTTTTTTATTTTTTATATTGGGGAAAGGGGGTGATTTGAATTTTTATTTTTTAAAACTTTTTTTTTTTACTCTTTTTATGTCCCCAAGTAGACTCCAACTTGCAGTTATCAGATTGCAATTTGTACAGGGCAATGGAATTTGCTCCATTATTCTATATAGAACTATATATACAGTTTAGTGCTGCCACCTGCTGGCCTGAACTGTAATATACAGGCAATAAGCCTAGTTCAGGCTCATTACCAGCATAGAACGCTTTCCTAGATCTCCGCCAGGGGAAAGCGTGCTTCTGGGTTTTAGCCCTCTCAGACGCTGTGATCACATTTGACCCTGGCATCTGAGGGGTTAAATGTCCGCGGTCGGCATTACCGCCAATTGCAGACATTAGCTGCTGGCTGTGTCGCTGGCTCCATCTTTAAAGGCCCAACATCTGCCATACATTGCAGCGGATGTCAAGAAAGCCCACCTGGAGTTTGCTAACAAGAACTTAAAGGACTGTGAGAAATAAAATTCTCTGGTCTGATGAAACCAAGATTCAAATTTTCAACCACTATTCTAAGCATCATATTTGGAGAAAACTAGGCACTGCCCAATGCCATCCCTACAGTAAGGCATGGTGGTGACAACATTATGCTGTAGGGGGTTTTCAGTGGCTGGAACAGGGAGGCTGGTCAGAGTTAAAGAAGAACTCCCACAAATTTTATTCTATGTCCTGCTAGAAATGTAATCTGTAGTGAATGTCATTTTCTTACCAGTGTCTTTTTGAGTTATATCTCCCTGATGTTTCTCATCTGTGTCATGTGACTAAGAATCAGACCCACCAACTCACACAGCATCTTATGCGTGGACAGGAAGTCTGTTTCTCTATGCCATCCTATGGGAGCCTCACTTTCAGTCTCATAGGAATGAATAGAGCAGTAACTGGCTTCCTGTCCTGGGTCAGTCTCATAGGAATGAATAGAGCAGTAACTGGCTTCCTGTCCTGGGTCAGTTGGAGGTCAGGGAGTTGGTCACATGACCCAGCTACAATTAGAAGACAGGGGATAGCTCATAAATACAGTCACTGATGAGAAGATTGCATTCACTATAGATTATATCATGCACCTTTCTAACAGGTCAGAGAATAAACATTTTCTTAATCAAAACCTGATACAGTGTGCTTTGGACCTGAAAATGGGTTGAAAGGTTACCTTCCAATACAACAATGACCCTAAGCACACAGCTAAGAAAGCACAGGAGTGGGTTAGGGACAACTCTATGAATGTCCTTGAGTGGCCCAGCCAGAGCCCTGAACATCTCTGGAGAGTCCTGAAAATGGCTGTCCACCGACGGTCCCAATCCAAACTGATAGAGCTTGAGAGGATCTGCAGAAAATCCCCAAACCCAGGTGCCAACCTTGTGGCATCATACCCAAGAAGACTGGAGGCTGTAATTGCTGCCAAGGCTGCTTCCACTATGTACTGGGTAATGGGTCTGAATACACATCACTGCAAGATTTTAGTTTTTCCTTTTCAATAAATTAGCAAAGTTTTCAAACCTTCTGTTTTCACTTTCTGATTATGGGGTATTAGGTGCAGATTGATGGGGAAAAAAATTGATTTTTTTTTATTTTATTTTCTGTACTTTAGTACAAGGCTGCAACATAAAAAAATGTGAAAATAGTAAAAGGATCTGAAAACCTTCCGAATGCACTGTATCAATCTGCTCAGCGTCTCCTACTCTGTAACGTGCTGCATACATATTACATTGCATTTATTGGCGACAGGTCCCTTTAAAGGGGTTTTCCGAGATTTTGATACTGATGACCTGGTCATCCATATCTGATTGGTGGGGGTCTGATACTTGGCCTAGGAGCAGCTCAGCCCCATTCAAGTTGTTTTTTTTTTTTTTTTTTTTACAATACTCTTCTTTCTCTTCTAACTGTAGGAATGCAGCAAACCACGTGAAGCCTTTGGATTTGAGCAGGCTGTGAGGGAATATACTCTGCAAAGCTTCGGAGAGATGGCTGATCACTTCAAATCAGACTACTTCAATATGCCAGTACATGTAAGTTGTGGTGCAGTTCTTTAATTTGTAGATGTAGATTACTTTGTGAGTCTGAAACGAACCCGACTAATACGTCTTTCCCAGATGGTACCCACAGAGCTGGTGGAGAAGGAGTTCTGGCGCCTGGTGAGCTCCATTGAAGAGGATGTGATTGTGGAATACGGCGCTGATATTTCTTCTAGAGACTTTGGGAGCGGCTTCCCGACACTCGATGGCCGGAGGAAACTGACATCTGATGAAGAGGTGAGACGCAGTATAATACTGAATACGAGGCCGGACAGTGAGAATAACAAGCACATGTTCACCTCCAAGAACTGTTTTGCACATTTCTGCTGCTGCAGGAGTCACTGGGTGGGAATTAATCATGTGGTATTTAAAGTCTGTTTTGCTGGGGGCAACGTTGCACAACGTTAAGTTGTCTTTTTTTGAATATTTTCATTTTGTCCTTAATTTTTACTCTACTCTAAGTGATGTGCATAGCGCAAATGGCTCTAATTTTCATGCAAATAATTAACAGCAGATGAGTCACAATATTGGAGTAAAATGTGTTAAAAAATAGTTGCAAATGCGTTTCTGTATGGTTACGACTGTGTACAAACATGACGTTACTTAAAGAGGACCTATCACCACAAGATGCCATGTAATTCGCAGACAGCAGACTTTAGAGCAGAAGGAGCCGTCTGCGGAATCCGCACAGATGTTTCCTGTACATTGGGGACTGCATATTTTATCGAAGTGATAGAGGTCCTGGTAAAATAAGACAAAAAACATACCTTCCCTTTCTTCCCCCCCCACGCTGATCTAGCACTGCCTCTCTGGCACCTTTTCTGGCTTCAGTCAGTGACATTGTTTGACTGTAACAGTGACATTCCATGTACAGCTCTAGCCTTTCACTGGTCTCTGTGGTCGTTTGTTGCACACCACTGAGGTCAGCAATTGGCTGCAGCGGTATAAAGAATATTAAAGGCCGCAGCTCGAGAAGATGACAGAGTTGTTTACCTGCTCACCATCGGCATCCACCACATTCTCTTGAATGGTAAGGAGCAGTTGTAGTTACCCTCTGTCCCGTGAATGGGACGAAGTTGCCGTTATTGCACTGCTTGCTGCTGCAATGCTTATGGTGAGCAGGTAAACCGTGAAGAGAACGCAGCTCTCATACGAGCACTGTCTTCTCTTCTGTCGGTAGTCGGCCCCCCTGCCAATCTGATGTTGATGACCTATCCTGAGCATAGGTCATTGATATCTGAAACTGGACAATTCCTTTAACTAAGTGAAACAACATAGAATTTTTTACTTCTCTTTACAGGATTATGCCCAATGTGGTTGGAATTTAAACAACATGCCCATTCTAGAGCAATCAGTTCTTACTCACATCAATGTGGATATCTCTGGCATGAAGGTGCCCTGGCTATATGTGGGCATGTGCTTTTCCTCATTTTGTTGGCACATTGAGGACCATTGGAGTTACTCCATTAATTACCTGCACTGGTATGTTGTTGTTTTTTTGTTACATTTTTAAAAACGGATTTAAAGGCTATGGATGTCTTTGCACTGAATTTTTTATTTTTTTTGTTCATCTGCTTCATAGATGCAAAATGAAGCAACTTTCTAAATGTTCTGCATTTAAAAAATCCTACCATTTTGTTTGTGCAGAATGGTTCGCCTAGCTAGTGGTGCTGCAGAATCTGACTTAGAGGTTGTGCAGGTCTTAAGGCCCTTTTAGACGGGCCGATGTGTCTCCCTGCCCGAGCGCCGATCAGCGATATCGGCGCTCGGGCAGGGAGCCTTTACACGGCCCGATGAATCGAGCGCCGGGCCGCACGAGTGATCGCTGTATCACTCGTGCGGCCGGGAAGCTCCATACTGTCAGGCGCACATCGCCTGTTTACACAGGCCGATGTGCGCCCGACAGATTGGATCTTTTGTAGAAACCAAAAGATCCAATCAGCCGACGAACGAGCGTTTTGCTCGTTCGTCGGCTGATTAGGACCACTTTTACACGGGCCGATTATCGGCACTAGCGTTCCTAGGAACGATTTTTCGGCCGATAATCGGCCCGTGTAAAAGGACCTTTACATATCGATGTCCTGTTAGGTCATAAATATCTGATCGTCGGGCAGCGAATAGAGCGGGTAGTTTTAATTACACTATGCCATCGCTCCAGAGTAGAAGATGCATAGTGGAAGCAAGGCTCGCATAGAGCGCCTTCTCATCTTCAAGCAGCTGATCGGCAGGGGTTCTAGGTGTCGGAACCCTCCAATCAGATACTGACATCAGTATGTATGGCCTGCACAACCCTTTTAAGTCTGTCAGAGTGCTTCTCCTGCATCTGATGGCTTTTTCTGCAGTCTTCTTCCATCTTCAGCGTTAGAGATGGCAGAAGATGCATCGTCTGTGTGACTGGTTAATCTACCTTACTCTGTCTTCAGGGGAGAGCCCAAGACGTGGTATGGGGTCCCTTCTCATGCTGCTGAGCAGTTGGAGGATGTCATGAGAGAACTGGCACCAGAACTGTTTGAAACCCAGCCTGATCTATTACACCAGCTGGTGACCATCATGAACCCGAACATATTGATGGAACATGGTGTGCCCGTGAGTACCACTCTCTACAATTTGCCTTCTATTTCTCTCCAGCTGTACAAATGTGAAATGGACGCAAGCAAATCCTGAGGCTAAGAGTTTTCTCTGCTTGTGAACCTAGATCAACCTAGCCTAGATTTTTATTTCAACCCAGGGCGAAGCGGTCAGTACTGGCAGATTTACAAGAGACAGTCCTGATCGCTGTATCTTTAACCCCTTAAAGGAGTCGGCCCACAAGCAACATTTGTGACATATAACAGATAGGTGATGAATCTAAGATCGTTGGGGTCCAACTGCTGGGACCCCGCATTGATCTCGAGAATGGGGTCCCCAAGCCCCCTGTATGAATGGAGCAATAGTGCACATTTGTGACCACTGCTTTATTCACTATGTACGCAGCCAAGTGCTGGCAGTCCCTTAGAAGTGAATAGAGATGCAGTGAACAAAATACAGCAATTCTGGATTTTTATTTTTACTTTTTTACTTCCTTTTATAGTTCAAGTTGCTACTGATGTAGTAATACCAAATATATGTAGAGACTTGTCTTAAATTTTCTTTTATTCTAAAAATACGTCCTATAGGAAAATAATTTGTATTACTTAAGTTTTTCCCCATAAATTTTATCTTTTCCAATTTTTATTTGACCATGTGATTGTATAATATACTGCTAAACTTTTATATCATATTTATATAATATAACAGTCATCTTATTAGCAACGCTGAATTATCACGTTGCAGGGGCGCTGGTGAGTGACAGAGGAAATCTCTTCCTTTTGTCTAGTCCTTAGATGCTGTGGTCAGCATCGATTATGTTTCTACATACTTCTATGGGTTAAACTGCCGGGATCAGAGTACTATTACATCATTTCAATATACTATTAAATTAGTTTGTGGGAACTACCTTTCTACCGCATCATAATAGTACAGGGATGGTCACCCTGAGGCTCTTCAACTCCCAGCATGCCCACACTGCCTAGAGCTAGCTGCCTACAGCAGGGCATGGTGGGAGTTGTAGTTTTACAACAGCTGGAGAGCCGCAGGTTGGCCATCCCTGTAATAGTATGTTGCAGAGGGGAACTATAAACGAGTATATCCTTAGGATATGCAGAACTTTCCAGCGATCCATCACTCGGTCCATCTTTAACCAGTATGAAGCAGGCTGTACGGTCAGAAAGCCCTAATAACTGTACTGTAAGTGTATAGGAAGAAGGGCAGGGTCGCACTATATAGTACTATATCACTGACCAGGATTTGATTTTTATTTCCAGGTTTACAGGACAAATCAATGTGCGGGGGAGTTTGTGGTCACTTTTCCCCGTGCATATCACTCCGGCTTCAACCAAGGTTACAACTTTGCAGAGGCTGTTAACTTCTGCACTGCTGACTGGGTAGGTATGGCTGACAGTGTGTCTCTGCCAAGCTTCTTCATTTATAATATGCAGGTTTTTTATTAAGTTTGGAATGAACAGTATTGCCAGCATTGTTTTATTTATTTAATAGCATTTTCCCTTGCTTCCCGCATATCTGCAATTTATGTATATGTAACATTTCAAATTTTATTCTATTCTTTCCGCCAGCTTCCCCTTGGACGTCAGTGTGTCAGTCATTACCGGAGACTGAGACGACACTGTGTATTTTCCCACGAAGAGCTGATCTTCAAAATGGCTACAGACCCGGAGTGTTTGGATGTTGGCCTGGCTGCTGCAGTATGCAAAGAGATGAGTACGATGATTGAGGAGGAGAGCAGATTACGGGAGAATGCCATACAGATGGTAAGAACTAAGGCCTTTGTTTTCTTCAGGCTTCTTTTTTGTCTGTTTGCCAGATCTGATAGCTTTTCGTGTGTTTCTCAGGGGATCCAGCAGTCAGAAGAAGAAGTCTTTGAGCTTGTCCCAGATGATGAGAGGCAGTGTGCCTCCTGCAGAACCACCTGCTTCCTCTCTGCTCTGACTTGCAGTTGCAACTCAGATCGGCTTGTCTGTCTGCATCATCTAGAGGAGCTGTGTACGTGCCCTATGCAGAACAAGTGTCTCAGGTGAGGATTCAGGAGTAAAGTTGTTACTCCATGAACAATAAACTTTTCATATACCCATGATCCATTAACATCATGAATGACCAGGGTATTTCCTGCTGCCCATACACACTCAAAAACTGCTGAACGATCGTTTGGCTGTCTCTCCCGACTCCCATCTGGCTTCCCTATAACGTGTATTTGTGTTCTATGGGGAGAGCGGAGAAAGCCACTGTCAGTCACTTCTGGTGACTAGTCACGAGCAAAGAGGATCTGCCAAGACCCAGCAGCTCTGACATACTGGTGGTGGTGGGGGGAAATCATATGATTTTGCTGAGTAGAGGCATTGCTGCTATTCACTACATCACACTCATTTAGCAATATGGAGACTGGAAAAAAAAGAGAGACCACTGTCAAAAAGCTATGGGCAATTTTGAAGGTGTTAAATTACATTTCATGTGTTAAGGGAACACTTTAGACCTATAACATTACTGAAAATGTAGCCCATCCATTCCCTAGAAGGCTGGATAACCGTTCTACTTTCCTTCCCTAGGTACCGATATTCACTTGAAGATTTTCCTACTCTGCTGTACGGAGTGAAGTTACGCGCCCAGTCATATGATACATGGGTCAGCCGGGCTACAGATGCCCTGACAGCCAGCCTGAATCACAAAAAAGGTGAGTCTGTGCATTCTGAAAAGAACAAGGGTTAGATGTAAGCTCCAAGGCCTTTAAAATAGCCAAAGTGAAGGGCTGAGCGGTGGCCTTATATCTTCTGTCTGTAGCCTCCTTGAGTTGGCTGTATTTGTCATTTGTTTCCTATTGCTGTTTAGTGGGAAACTGGGCTGTAGTGCCACCTTCTTCCTTAGGATCGCTTTTTGGAAGTTTTCACTCTGTTGACCTTTTGAGGACTCAAATGTAAATATCTCCATGATGCCATTTTGCATAATAAAAAATGTCTGAGCTGTTAATTCTATATTCCTGGTCTAAGAACCCATTTATATGAGCCATTGCACAGTAATGTATGGGGACGAACAGATTCAGATTGCCCAATCTGTCCATGTAAAGGGCCCTTTTTTTCTTCTTCTTCTTCTTGCATCATATTGTGATTTAAGGGGGTTTTCTGGTAATAATTATATTTATCTATGTCTCTTGAACAGAAGATTCATACTTACCTGTTCCACACCGCTCCCGCTTTCTCCGCCTTTCGGTCTCCGCGCTGTTTAGGGGGAGTTCATACTAGCATTTTCCTTACCATTATAACATTAAAAAATAACAAAAATTGCTATGACGGAAAGTCAAAGGGAAAACTTTAAAGACATTCTGTTTCAATCCGTCCTAATAAATATACAAAAATATATTTTTATTGAAATCGAGGAAGTTGACGCGAAACTGTAGCCGAGTCTGTATTGTGTATATGTTGTGAATCATGGTTTTTTATCTAGGTGGGGGAGACACATGGTTTGATTTTGTACTTGTTTATACTTGTTTCTCCATCCCACCTTTTCCACTGCTTGCAATGCTATAACTTGATGTCCCGACGCATTTTGTGCACTCTCCATGTGGTTGTGTTTGTCTTTGCCAATTCATGCATCTATTTATTTGTTTTATCGATTTTCAATAAAAATATATTTTTGAATATGCGGAGTGCCTGGGTTTGTCCCATCTAGGAGCTATTCATTTTTGACACTTGCTTTTTATTCGTGCTGTAGAACCGTATTCCGGTTTTATTGCTCATTGGTATCCCACTTTGTCCTAATAGAGGAAAAAAGGGAAACCAGCATTCTGTCATGGTTCTGTAATTTTGGACAGAAACAAAAGTCCTGCCTGCTGGATTTTTTTTTTTCTGTCCAAAATAACGGAAACCAGACGAAATGCTGATTCCCGAATGTCATAACAGAAAGGGAAACGCTGATGTGAACTCCCGCTTACATGGGCATTGTCACATGCACAGCTCCAGACAATGACTGGCTTCAGTGGTGATGTGGCCACAAGCAGCATGTCACCACTGAAGCCGGAGACAGAGGACTGGAGTAGTGTGGAGCAAGTATGTATAAATGTTTTTTTACATAAAACATAATTATTACAGGAAAATCCCTTTAATAACAAGCTCTGATACCATTTGTAGACATCATTGAGTTGAAGGTCATGCTGGAGGATGCAGAGGATAGGAAGTTCCCAGAAAATGAGCTCTACCGAAGGCTCAGAGATGCCGTAAAAGAGGCTGAGACCTGCGCTTCCGTTGCTCAGCTGCTTCTAACCAAAAAGCAGAAACACAGGTGAGATCTTTTATTTCTGTCCAAGTCCTATTTGTACAGCAACAGTTAGCGGCTACGGCTGTCAGAACATGCTGGGAGTTGTAATTATTGCAACTGCTGGAGAGACACATGTTGCAGATCAGTGGTTCGTCAACCTTTTCACACCAAGTACCCCCTTGTGACAAAAAGTTGAAACCAAGTACCCCAAAGTAAGCGACCAGTGATAAATGTTAACCAAATAAGGCTATTCTCACACCGCTGTAATAGGCACCTTTCTGTGAGCAGTTCCTTCAAATTTGACAGAAAGAATAGCACAACATGCATCACTTATCTTCCTGTCAAAATGACAGACCACACATTAGGACTCATGATGGATGACTATTAATTTTTAAATTACATTCAGCGCTACCAAACATACAGAAGAATACAACACCACTTACATCCAGTGACGTCTCCTTTGGTATAGATGTTCTTTTTCCTCCTTTTCTCCATTCGAAGCAGACTGTCATGATGACTTCTTTCATCCATGTCTTGTCTCTGCAGAGTTTGATGCATACACATCTTCGTTTCCTGACACCCCCAATAATGTGCCCACCGTTCTCTCCAATGCTATGCTTCAGAAACAGATAAACCTCCTGAAAATACTAGCACCACATTGATAGTGCCTTCTTCAATAATTATTACCACACAGTGCTCTCAAAATTAATTGCACCCAGCACATTGGCTTTGACAGTAACAGTGCTGTAAACATAGAGTCCCCCAAAAATAATTGTGCTTAGCCAATAGTATCCCAGGATGCCCTCCACAGTAATAGTGCGCCCAAAAATCCCACCAATAGTAATAATTGTATACCAATGTTCCCTTGGTAATTGTACCCCAACAGTGTCCCTAATGGCAATAGTGTCCCCAGTTGTGCCTAAACAGTAATAGTGACCATAGTAGTAAAATTGTTCCCCTTAGTCCCCCAATAGTAATAAAGCACACCATAATTCCCCAGTAGTATTAATTTCCCGTATAAAACCCCCAATAGCAGTAGAGCCCACTATAATGCCCATAGATGTAATGACTAGTGCCTCCAGCAATACTAATGATCCCTATAGTTCCTCAGTAGTAATAAAGCTCCTACAGTGTACTTCACTAGTAAATATGCCCCCCTAATTGTACCTCAGTGGTGATAAAGCCCACCATAATACCAGCTGTACTAAAACCCACCATAATGTCCCAGTAGTATTAAGTCCCCAGAGTGTGCCCCAGTAGGAAATATGCCCCTTTTTCGTCCCCAGTAGTACTACTGCCCCCTAAAGTGCCCCCAGTAGTAATTACATCCACCATAGTGTCCTCCTGTAGTAATAAAGCCACCATAGTATGCCCCAGAAGTAATAATGCCGCCTATAGTGCCCCCAGTAGTAATAAAATCCCAATAGTGTAATGAAAAAATGCCTCCTTATAGTGCTGTTTTTAGTATTAATGTCCCCAGTAATTCTTCCCCAGTTATAATAATGACCCCCTCATAGTACTCCAGTAGTGCTGCCTCTGTTATAATAGTGCCCTCTACCCATACTCCAATAGTGCTGCCCCAGTGATAATATTGCCCTAGTACCGTAGTGTTGCCCTAGTTATAATACTGATTTCCCCAGTGTCCCAATAGTGTTGCCCCAAGGTGACAAATGAAAGTAGCAAAGACAAATCCTCACCTTCATGCCGCTGTCTGTGAAGAGGTGCAGGGCACAGGCCTCTTCCAGCCTACGTCCTGAACTGCTTGGAGCCCAGGTCAGGTTGACAAAGTCATCATGCCACCCGTCTCGGCCTCTGGTGCAGGCCTTGTGCCTGTAGACTATAAGAATGAGCAGTGGGGCAGGGAGATATTGGCTCATGTGCCTTGCCTGCAGCATTCAACTCTATCCCTGTCCTGAGGTCCTGGCAACCAGCAATGAAATATTGCTAGCTTCTAGCAACCCGCAGGTTGAGGACCACTGTTCTAGATGCTGCTTTTCTTTAATATTGTAACTTTGTCCACTTTTCGCTTGTCATCTTGTTCTCACAGTAAGCTGAGCCAAGACTCTGGGAAGACTCGTACTAAACTCACTATGGAAGAACTCAAAGCTTTTGTCCATCAGCTGTTCAGCCTGCCTTGCATCGTCACACAGGCCCGGCAGGTTAAGGTTAGTTTTTTTGTTTTTTTTTTTAGATAGCAAGAATAATGGTTCTCTGTTTAGTTGACTAACATTTCTTTAAAGAGGCTCTGTCACCAGGATCAACCCTATTAAACCAGACATACTGGTTGGTAGGGTTCATCATTCAGGTTAAAGCTGTACCTTTCTTATGTCTGTATGATAAGTGGCTGCAGAGAAATGTGTGTTTTTATTCATATGCAAATGAACAATTTGAGCACTCAGAGGCGGGGCTGAATATTCTGAGCACTGCTGTGTAACACCCCCTGTGCTCTGCACACGCCCCCTCCTCTTGACTGACAAGACTAGTAATCAGGCTAAGGACAGAGCTGTGTCCTGGCTTATGGAGTTCTACTGTATGTATGTGTATTATACACTCTGTACTATGTATGTGTGTGTGTGTGTGTGTGTATATATATATATATATATATATATATATATATATATATATAGTAACACTATAGCTTAGTGGTATAGTTATCTGCCTTGAATCTAGACATCCTTGGTTCAAGTCCCAGGAGAGAGTTTTTTTTTTTTTCTTTTTTTATTTAAAACCATATTAAAAGGCTATACTATAATAAATAATATATAATCCTATAATAAGACCTTACTATATTGAGAATACTGGTTTTTTTTTTTTTTCTAAAACCTGTTACTGCTTTATTCATAGACACAATACATGATTATGAAGAAAACTAGTAATATTTATTAGCTTTCTAAAAAACATTATTCTCAGTATGAAAAGGACATAGACTTTTCTTATGGGATAAATGTGGAAGAAAAAAATATCTGAAGAAAAAAATACTTCATACTCTCTACTAAGATTCAAACCAAGGATCTCTACATACAAAACTGATAGCCTAAGCTATAGCATTACCACATAAAAATGCGTGTTTTTTTTTCTATACTGATATGTTAAAGGGTTTCTGTCACCAGTTTTTTCGGTATGAATCAGGCTGACATTAGAGATCTGCTAATGTCACCTGATTCCAAATATATATCTGTTTTATTTACTGGTGCCCCCATTTTTATATAAAATGAACTTTTATTTTATGCTAATAAGGCCTCTAGGTGCAAGGGGCGTTACCCCTGCTCCTAGAGGCTCTGTTGATTGACAGGCCGAGGCAGAGAAGAAACACTCCATTCACCATAGCTTGCAAGGACCTTGATCAGTCACATGGTTAGAATCACACAAACAGCCTGTCTCCTCCTAAACCATGTGACTGATCACATGGTCATGACATCATTGAAGGTCCTTGCAAGCTATGGTGAATGTCAATCAACAGAGCCTCTAGGAGCAGGGGTAACTCCCCTTGCACCTAGAGGCCTTATTAGCATAAAATACAAGTTCCTTTTATATAAAAATGGGGGCACCAGTAAATAAAACAGATTTTTGGAATCAGGTGACATTAGCACATCTCTAATGTCAGCCTGATTCATACCGAAAAAACTGGTGACAGAAACCCTTTAACACACATTATCAGTGTCTTCATAATCATACATTCTGTCTGTGATTACAGCGGTATTATGTATATCAGCTTTCTGAGCAGTTCTCAGTGTGGAGAACCTATAGTACAGAGTGTGTATAATACACTTGTATACAGTAGATATATATAAGCCAGGACACAGCTCTGCCCTCAGCCTGATGTCTAGCACTGTCAGTCAATGAGAGGGGGTGTGTGCAGAGAACAAGGAGTGTTACAGAGCAGTGCTCAGAATATTCAGCCCCGCCTCTGAGTGCTCGAATTGCTAATTTGCATATGAATAAAAACACAGATATCTCTGCAGCCATTTAACATACAGATAAAACAAAGGTACAGTTTTAATCAACATGATGAACCCTACCAGGCACTATGCCTGGTTTAATAGGGTTGAACCTGGTGACAGAGCCTCTTTAAAGGAAGTTATCCCCTATCCATAGGATATTGGTTGGGTCTGACCTCCTAAAAAATGGAGCAGCTGGTCGAATATGTGTACTGATGCTTGATCTGTATGGGACTCACAGCGATAGCTGAATACAGCACTCTACTAGAGATGTGCGAACGTGCTCGAAACGAGCACTGTACCGCTCGGCTCTCCTGCGCTCGCATGGGCGCAGGCAGCCGCTTCCGTCCTCAGGAGGACGGAAGCGGCTGCCTGCGCCCATGCGAGCGCAGGGGAGCCGAGCGGTACAGTGCTTGTTTCGAGCACGTTCGCTCATCTCTACACTCTACTAATTCCTGCAGGCCCTGAATGAATGAATGGAGCAGCAGTGCGCATGCTTGACCAGCCACTCTGTTCATTTCAGGGATACAAAGCCCTCTTTCTCATGATTGCATAGGTCCCTAACCAGTCAAATAGTTACCCCCCCCCCCCTTCCCTATTTCCCATCCTGTGGATAGGGGATAGTTTCTTCCAACCGAAATACCTTTTTAACTTGCCATATTATTATTATGTACTTTCTATGCTGAGTTATGACTGCTTGACCTTACAGGACCATCCCCTAAGGCTGCATTATTAAAGGGCATCTGTCAGCAGATCTGTACCTATGAAACTGGCTGATTGTTACATGTGCGCATGTGGCATCTGTGTTGGTCCCATGGTTATATGTGCCCGCATTGCTGAGAAAAATGATGGATTTCCTTAGTATTGAGCAAGTGACACAACTAGTGTCAATGCATCAGGACTTACCACGTGCATTCATTCAGTGGGATACTCTCTAATTTTGACCGATATGTAGGCCCTGAGGACTGGCGTTGCAAAACACTGTTTTAATTTATGCAAATGAGCCCCCAGGAGCAATGTGGGCGTAGCTGTTACACCCAGAGACTCTGCTCTCTCTGCAACTGTTACGTCCTCTGCACTTTGATTTACAGGGCCAGGTAGTGCAAACGTCATGACGTCTGGCCTTATCAATTACATTTCAGAGGACGCGGCATTTGTAGAGAAAGCGGAGCCTCTAGCCACCCTTGCTTCTCAAGGCTCATTTGCATATATTAAAACATTTTTCTCTGCAAAGTGGGCTCAAGTGAACATGGGAACAACACAGATGCCGTCAGCTGCCAAGTGCACATATAACAGGTCAGCCAGTTTCATAGCTACAAATCTGCTGACAGATGCCCTTTTAAGAGCTTCTACACCCTATTAGGCTTCAACAGTGACATGTATGTGTGTATGGGTGTAATTGTTAATGTGCATTGTGATAGGAGTCCATATTTCAACTGAGAAAAATCAGAGGTGGACAGTTTTTGATCACAATCTTAGTAATGCATCCTCAGGCTTTGGATCTGTACAGTCACGTGATCTGCTATTAAAGAAAAAAGTAGGTCTCTTCTAAATGTAATGTCTCAAGTTATAGAACGTGAACTGTTGTGTGGGCGAAAGCTAAAACTTTCATCTCAAAAGAGTTGTTCATGTGCTTTTTACATAGAATTTGCTGGATGATGTGGAGGAGTTCCATGAGCGTGCACAGGAGGCAATGTCTGATGAAATTCCAGATTCCAGCAAGCTACAAGCTCTCATTGATATGGGATCCAACTTGTATGTGGAGCTCCCAGAGCTACCTCGATTAAAACAAGAGCTGCTTCAGGCACGGTGGCTGGACGAGGTGCGCCAGACTCTGTCTGACCCCCATAAGGTCACTTTGGATGTGATGAAGAAGTTGATAGATTCAGGGGTGGGTTTGGCTCCTCATCATGCTGTAGAGAAAGCAATGGCTGAACTTCAGGAACTGCTCACAGTGTCCGAGAGGTGGGAAGAGAAAGCCAAAGCCTGTCTGCATGCTAGGTAAGTGACAATAAAATGTGCTGCATCCTGGTGGAAACAATACAAGGTTGGTACAACTTAAAGGGGGGTTGTTTCATTTGAGACGTTAATGGCGTATCGCTATCTCCAGTACAGGACCTCTGATGTGTGCGCATAGCAGCGTCCTTTTATTCATTTCTATGGGACTGCTGAAAATAGCCGAGCCATTGTTTCGGCTATCTTCAGCAGTCCAATAGAAGTGAATGGAGCACTGGCTGTGCTTGCACGGTGCACTCACCATTCATTTCTATGGAACTTTAGAAAACGGCAGAGCTCACTCACCCGACTGTTTTTGGAACTCCCATAGAAATTAATGGAGCGCATGCTGTGCCTGTGCTCATTCTGGAGTTAGGTTCAAGTTCCACTTCTGAAAATGGTGGCTTATCCTAGCAATATGCCACCAATGTCTCAGATGAACCCCATTTAAGACCACCTTTGGATTTAGTTTGCAGCTTATTAGCAGGTACTAATATAGTCTTGTGGTGTTGACATGATTATGTGTCATTTCTTTCTCAGGAATCCGAATCCTTTGCTTCACTGTTTCTTTTTATTAAATTTCAGACTAGTTTAAGATTGGGATCTGCGTCTTCTTTATAGGCCACAGACTGTCCTAAATGAATAAATGGCTGGTGTTTTAACTTTAAAGGGGTATTCTAGTTGTTAGATGTTATCCCCTATCCACAGGGTGGGGGTCCTACTGCTGGGTCCTCCACCAATTACGAGAATGGGGGCCCTATACCTCTTGCAGTCCCCCTGAAATGAACGCAGCAGTTGGTCAGGCATGCATGCGGTCGATCCATTCATTTCTATGGGAGTTCCGTGGAGTACAGTGCTCAGCCATCTCCTGAATTCGGTTAGAAATGAATAGAGCGGCCACACCTTTCATTTCAGAGGGCTGCATGTGGTATGATCGGTGGGAGTCCCAGAGGTAGGACCTCCACCAATCGGATAGTTATCACTTATCCTAACAATCAGAATGCCCCTTTAACTTGTCAATAATTAAGAATAGTTGCATCGTATTTGCATGACTCCTTATTTCATACAACTTGTACCTGTAACATTTGAAACATAATATTCACTTCTAGGCCGCAGCACAGTGTATCCAGTCTTGAAAGTATTCTAGCAGAGGCGAAGAACATCCTGGCATATCTGCCCAATGTGTTAGCACTGAAGGAAGCTCTGCAGAGAGCTAAGGACTGGACCTCAAAAGTTGAAGCCATTCAGGTAGCTTGTTACCAACCACATTTGCTTGCATTGTAATTGATAGTCTTGATATATCAGTATTTGCGTCTGTCCCCTTGCAGAATGGCAGTCACTATGCATACCTGGAGCACCTGGAGTGCTTGCTGAGCAAGGGTCGCCCTATTCCTGTGCGTCTAGATGCCCTTCCACAATTAGAGTCTCAGGTTGCAGCTGCCCGAACTTGGAGGGAGCGCACTGCTAGGACTTTCCTGAAGAAGAACTCAAGCTACACATTACTACAGGTGAGAAAATGTTTCTATATGGTCTTGTACCTGGTTTGCTGCAAGTTATGGCTTGAAGTCACCAATCATCTTAAAGGGATTCTGTCACCAGGATTATGCCTATAGAGATGTTAATCTGTGCAGTTGGGTCTCCTTCCAGCCCCGACGTCACTGCCCAGAAGCGCCGTAATCTCGCGCGGTCTTCTTTCCCTGTGCTGGCAGCAGCCTTAGGGAATGCATGCGTCTGCGCACATGCGCAGGATTACAGCGCTTCTGGGCAGTGATATCGGGGCTGGAAGGAGGGCATTTTTGGATGTAAGGCGGTCCTGGGCCGCAGAAGAAGGGGCGCTGCTGGGCTCCAGCGGCGATAGGGACAGCCCCTTGGGCTCCTAAAGAAGGTAATTAGAATATATTCAAACTGATTTATTTATTATTTTTTTTAATATATATAAACTAAATCATTGATGGCAGTAACACAAGTATATTTAAAACATACTGAAGGACACCTAACTGCACATATTAATGCCTGGTGACAGAATCCCTTTAAAATTTAATCTTTCCTGTTAGATCACATATTGACACAGAATTAATTTTCTTCTCTTGTCTTTCTTAGGTGCTCAGCCCCCGTAACGACATTGGAGTTTATGGAAGTGGTCGTAATAAGAGGAAGAAAGTCAAAGAGCTGATAGAAGAGAAAGACTTGGATCTGGATTCTATGAGTGAACTAGAAGAGTCTCATGAGGAACCACGAGACACTGCCTCTGTGGTAATGAAGTCTAGAAACATAATAGCCCATGTAAATGATTTATATGAGGCACAGTTATTGTTGTTAGACCTGACACATTAATGACTGGGACAATTAATTTAGTCTTATGGTGTTTTACTTCAGTGTTGACCTGGAGTCATGAACAACTGGATAATAATTTTAAAGAAATCTGCTATTATTTAGATGGATTTTATAGATTAGCAAAATTTAGCTGACATTGATAAATACACATAAGGGGCCATTTATGAAATGTATATTAGGATAGGAGACCTTTTTGGGGTGAATTCACATGTGACAGATTTGCGCAGGTAAAATCTGCCACTGATTAAGCCCCCATGCACATGACCATATGTGCTTTGCTGTCCGCAGAACATGGAAACTGGCCGTGTGCATGCCGCCATCTATAGAAATGTCAGATCCTGGTCCACAAAATCCACAAGAATAGATCATGTTCTATCCCTTTTATGGGCTGGCAGAACAGACTTATGGATGCGGACAGCACACAGTTTTGCAGCCCCATTGAAATAAATGGTTCCCCATCTGATCTGCAAAAATACAGCCATATGCATGAGGCCTAAAGCATGTGGATGAGATCTTACAAATTTCATCCACATGCTGCATACATTTGCCACACAGAAAGGCAAACGTATTCATTCACTTGCGGATCTGAAGACTTTCAGTGGAGCAGGGTTGGTACAAAACCTGCATGAAACATGCAGATTCTGTCATGGCTTAGTGGTGCAAGTGTTTGGACATTTAGACATACCCTTCAAAAGGGCCTATCAGATCTTCTAATATGGCTGTTTTAGGAAAGACATGTTTTGCACAGGGCTGTGGAGTCGGTAAGCCAAAGCCCCGACTCCGACTCCTCAATTTCCCCTCACCCCGACTCCTACTCCCTCATACATGGAGCATGTTTAAGTGATAACTTTAAACAAATTTGCATAAAATCAATAGTACAGATAAGTCATGACAAAAACAGTTTGTAATCTATCAGGCTTCTCTGGGTACAGCTCACTTAGGGCCTAATCAGAGGCGTAGCTAGAGGTTCAGCACATGGGGGGGCGAAACATACTTGAGTGGGCCCCCCACTTATTGGCTTCCCAAACGCACGTTTCCAACTTCACAGGCACATACTACTAGTTGTGGTTATAATACTGTATTAGCAAGATGACTATATAAACTGCTAGATCATCTATGCTGTTAAGTACAGTACAATAGACTTTCTACATACCCTACTCTAAATACTCTACCACATAATGCAGGAAAATATAGGATTAATAGGAGTAAAAAAAGGGGACTCCTATGTTAAAGGAAACCTGTCCCCAGCTTTTACATCACTAAACTAACAGTCCCTTGCCCCCATCAGACCTCAGATCGGCTTAATGTGCCCCCATCAGACCTCAGATCAGCGTATTGTGCCCCCATCAGACCTCAGATCAGCAGAATGTGCCATCAGACCTCAGATCAGCGTATTGTGCCCCATCAGACCTCAGATCAGCAGAATGTGCCCCCATCAGACCTCAGATCAGCAGAATGTGCCCCCATCAGACCTCAGATCAGCAGAATGTGCCCCCATCAGACCTCAGATCGGCTTAATGTGCCCCCATCAGACTCCATAATGGAAGCGCTCACTTGTATTCGTCTGAGTGTACTAAGGCCATCCCTGCTGGGCCCCCCAGAGGTATTGGGCCCGGAGCATCGCCTCCCCTGCCCCCCTCCCCCCCTCCCCCCCTCCCCCCCAGTAGCTACGCCTCTGGGCCTGATGTATGAAAACTGTCTAGGTCTAAGACTTTTTTTGTTGCCCATAGCAACCAATCAGAGCTCCCCTTTCATTTCTCCAGAGCACTATATGAAATGAAAGGGGAGCTCTGATTGGTTGCTATAGGCAACAAAGAAACTTCTACACCTAGACAGTTTTCATACATAAGGCTCTAGGTGTTTTACATCAGCAGATAGAAACCATGAGAGCAGCTAACCTCTCCAAACATGAGCTCAGAGGAAACATAAAGCATACAGAGAGAACATGCACTGGACATAAAGGGCAGTACACAGTCATCTCAACTAAAAGCCTAAATCCTTAGATCAGGAATAGAACAGACATTTATAGGACATTTCATCATTTTCACAAATTCTTATAAAAATATATTCAGCACTGAACTAAATGTACTAATTCATTATATATTTTAGGAGTCTGAGTCGGTCCATTTTATACCGACTCCACCAAAATGGTGACCGACTCCACGACTCCGACTCCACAGCCCTGGTTTTGCAGATAAAATAATAATTCTGGGTGTTATCAGTTTGGAGCGTGTGCCTACACAATCGGACGAGTAAAACACAAAAAAATGCAACAGCACTCTGCGAACACAAACAATAAATTGAGCACATATAATACTGCCATACTCACTATCTACACGATACTAGCGCTACGTTGTAAATGTGAGATTCTTGGCAAATAATTTTGTACAAAAATTATCTGTGCCCGTCTGCCAAACGTCAAGGCGATCTCTTTAAGACTGGAACCTAACACTAAACGCCATAGTCACTAAGTGCCATAGCAGCCTCCATTAACAACAGAGGATGCAGGCTCCACATGCATGCTAAGCCAACATTATATTGTACCTCCTATGGTGCCAAAATGGCCTCCACTGATTTCAGGGAATGCAGGCTCCACATGCATGCAGAGCCCACACTATATTACACCTCCTTGGTGCCACACTGACCTCTGTTACACTCAGGGACTGCAGGTTCCACACAACGCTGAGCCCACTCTATATTCCACCTCTTCTGGTGCCAACTGGCCTCCAATGCATATAGGGAGAGCAGGACACAGCTTTATGCTAGCACTAATTAAAATCAGCCTGTAAGGCAAACAGGTTAGTCAGGAGTGCACGACCGAAATGGTGGTGGAGTCAGCCACGCCCCAACTTAACTGCAAGAAAAACTGGGGGTCAGTCAGCACATCTAAGTATGCAGGTGCACCTAGCCATGGCTGCTAATAGAAAAGTAAAACACAAAAAAATGCAACAGCATTCTGCAAACACAAACAATAAAATAAGTACATATAATACTGCCATACTCACTATCCACACGATACTAACGCTACTGCTGACTGCATAGGGACTCGCACAGTTTGACAGTGGGAAATGCTAACACTCAGTTGTCAATTTATTCCTGAATTTATGGGAGGAATAACAAATGAATGGCGTTTTGCAGGGTTCTAAGAAAAGATGCCCCAGAATGACTAATTTGTGCAACATACAAGTCAGGAGAGCTGACCGATGCTCTTGATAAGGAGGAATGTGCGTTCATTGACTTGACTCCTTCAAGGGTTGGGACCTAGTCTTCATCTGTGATTGCCAGCAGCATTACACTCGATGGTTGATCTCTGATATATGTAACATGGGCTTCAAAAAGAAGGCAATTGAATGCTGACACTTAATATAAATGACTTATGTAGGAAGGATCCTTCATTGTAACTCTTGTCTTCCCATACAGGTTGCATTATTTAAGGATTTGGAGCACAAGGAGGTAGATTCTATGCGTTCATTGCGGGCTGCTAATCTGGCCAAGATGGCAATGGTGGATCGTATCGAGGAGGTTCGGTTCTGCATCTGTCGAAAAGCTGCCAGCGGCTTTATGTTACAGTGTGAGCTGTGCAAGGACTGGTTCCACAGCACATGCGTGCCTCTGCCCAAAACCAGTTCCCAGAAAAAAGGCACTAGTTGGCAATCAAAGGACGTCAAGTTTCTGTGTACGCAGTGTATGCGTTCTCGGCGGCCACGGTTAGAGACTATTCTCTCACTGCTGGTGTCCCTACAGAAACTGCCAGTGAGGCTGCCTGAGGGGGAAGCATTACAGTGCTTGACAGAACGTGCCATGAGCTGGCAGGACCGGGCACGGCAAGCACTGGCCACAGATGAACTCTCTTGTGCCCTGGCCAAGCTTTCTGTATTGAGCCAGCGTATGGTGGAGCAAGCTGCAAGGGAAAAAACGGAAAAGATCATTAGTGCGGAGCTACAGAAAGCTGCAGCTAACCCTGATCTGCAGGTGAGCACCATTAAAGGGGTCATCTGAGTGAAGGTTTTTAAAAAAAAAAAAAAGTTATACTCACCCTTCTGAACCCTCATTAGTTCCAGCTCTGCAGCTCCAATGCTCCCTGCTGCTGCAGCCATGACATCATGTTTCTGACAATGGCAATGACGTGCCTGTATACCACAAGTGACTGCTGCAGCCAGTTACTGGCTACAGTGGTATACAGCACAAGAGGCGGTATTCCTGGCTGACGCAGTCACTTATATGGGCAGGTCACCACCGCTGTCATGAAAAAGTCTAGCAGGGAGGGAGTTGGGATGGTGAGTATAGTGTTTTTTTAATAATTATTTTAAGGCCTCACTGTCTTCTTGTGTACCCAATCTCATTAGTTTCTCAAATTTTTTTTCCCCCGCTTTCATCTTGTAGGGTCACCTATTCCAGCAAGGTTCCTTTAGTCGAGGAATGTCCAGCGTGGCGTCTTCTCCACAACCACCTTTAGATTACGATGATGAGGAGACTGACTCTGACGAGGATATCAGAGAGACATACGGTTATGATGTAAAGGTAGTAGGCAACATGGTAAACACTTTAAAGAAAATATCTCCTTTCCTTCTAATGTCTGTGAATATTTTGAACACTGAGCAATGGTAATATATGTTGGGTAACTTGGCCTACTTTGGTGTGATCTTAACTTTTTACCTTAGTATGTACTCCAGTCACTCTCAGAGCTGCATTCAGAATTCCCCCTGGCTGCTTCTTGTTTCTGACCTCACATTTCCCAGGATCTTTTGCTGATTAAAGATGATATAACTTTGGTTTGGTTAGAGATCCAGCCTGGGGTAGTGCTTTGCCCTCTTCTCTATGAAGCAGCACCTCTGCCATCTGGCTGTGCAGTGATCTGCAGCCAGTCCCATTCACTTGAATGGTGCCGTGCTGCAGTTCCCAGCATAGCAGTTAACCAGTGAATGGCTATACAGGAAAAAATTGTGACTATATCAGCACTGTAGTCCCAGGTTTCTCATGATCCAACCGGGTCTCAGAAGTTGGGCCCCCACCAATTTAAATTGTATAGCCTAGTAATATGTCCTATTTTTTTAAGATGAGAATACCTTTTTAAGGCTAGAGCTGCACTGACTTCTGGATTTCTGGTCACTGACCTCATTTGACACAACCTTAAAGGGAACCTATCAGGAGATTTGAGCCACCAAACTGCTGGAAGCGATACATATGTCTAGTTTAAATGTATTTACATTGCCGATCATAGTCCACTGAAAAAAGAGACAATAGAGTTTTATTACCTGATAGACCACATGCAAATTACGAAGAACGTGTCCACTGGGCATTCCGGAAACCCTTAAAGAGGACCTTTCACCACTCCTGACATGTCTGTTTTAATAGCTCCATGCATTCCTCATGTGATAACAATTCTGGAACATCTATTATTATGTCTGTATGTTGTGCCATTCCTTTATTATTTTTACTAGAAGTTATGAATTGCTATTAGCCTTTAGTAACGGTACAGAGGGGAGGTAACAAGTTGGAGGTGTGTACCTACACAGACTGAAAATGCAAGCACTGATTGGAGAGTCAGGACACACCCCCAACTGGCTACCTCCCCTATGTACCCTTACTGAGGGCTAATAGCAATTCATTCATAACTTCTAGTAGAAGTAATAGAGGAATAGCACAACATAGAGACATAAGAATAGATGATCCAGAATTGTTATTACATGGGGAATGCATACAGCGATATTAAAACAGGCATGTCGGGGCGGTGAAAGGTCCTCTTTAAAGGGTTGTGCAAGAATCAGTGTCGGGGCGGTTGGCAAGCCCCCTCACTTGGCTAGACCTTTAAATCTTAATTACCTGCTTCTTTTCCGGGCTCTGGATGCTCCACTGGGCCCTCTGGCTGTAAGCGTCTGGTTTGACATTGCTTGCAGTCAGTCACTGGCTCCAGCGGTGACTGGCTCCCCTTGCATCATGACAAATGGTGACATGATGCAAAGGAATCCAGAAAAGCAGGTAAGTAAGCTTCCCTTCACAGGTCCAGCCAAGCCCACCATTGCCCCCCCCCTTCCCCATTTTTGCACAGCTCCCTTTAAGTATGTGAAACAGCAGTCATCCTGCAGCTATGGTGCCTGCTCAGCATCCACTGTACATGTAGAGTGGATGTCTGGAAGGCGTTAAAATATACTAGGTGTGCTCACAGATACTGAACAGGCATATATTTTATAATTATACAATGAGTGGCCCAGATTTTAGGTGGGGGTGTTGCCATATTTTGTCCCCAAACCTTATACTACAACAAACTGTTAGCAGCCGCTTCCAACTTGTCTAGATGTAGAGTATTATTAGGAATTTGGGGGATGTCACTAATGTGAGGAATGTTACATGTAATAATCTTCCCTCCTATTTTCCAGGACACCGGTAGTGTCAAGTCATCCAGCAGCTTAGAACCCAACCTATTCTGTGACGAGGAGATACCCATCAAGTCGGAAGAAGTTGTCAGTCACATGTGGACCACTCCATCCTTCTGTGCAGAGCATGCATACTCCTCTGCCTCCAAGAGCTGTGTGCAAAGTAAGAATGGAACACAAATTGTACTTTGGGTTAACCTATGGTATGTTCTACAATCCACAACAAAAGTGGTCCCCATATTCAAGGACTCTTCTTGCTGTCAGTAAATGGAAACCTTGTTTACATGCTAAAGATGGAAAACCCTGTTGAGCTAGTCCTGCTCACGCTGCAGAGTGTTTGTTATATTGTGTAAGTGTAGGTAAGAGTTCTCCATCTGTAGTCCAGCACAGGGCAGAGATTTGTGCCACCACTGTGTTACCCTCAAAGTAGCTTGTCTGCACTGACTGAAACCAAACTGGGCAGGGTCAAGACAGGTATTCAGCCTCTGAATGTAAACAAGAATTACATCATTCTCTGGCAGCAAGCAGAGTTCTTGGAAATGTTAGCGAGTGAAACGCAACTGAAGACATTTAAAGGAGTTCTCCAGGCCTATACCTGAAAAGCCTCTTTCAGCTAACCTCTGGAGAGAAGACACTTTGTGCAATACTTACCCCACAGCTGCAGCACACCACCTAACAATGTCCAGCTAGTTTATAGCTCCTCCCACCCAGATAGTTACATAGACACTCCCTATCCCTGCCCCAAACAACACCCAGCTAGTTTATAGCTCCTCCCACCCAGGTAGTTACATAGACACTCCCTATCCCTGCCCCAAACAACACCCAGCTAGTTTATAGCTCCTCCCACCCAGGTAGTTACATAGACACTCCCTATCCCTGCCCCAAACAACACCCAGCTAGTTTATAGCTCCTCCCACCCAGGTAGTTACATAGACACTCCCTATCCCTGCCCCAAACAACACCCAGCTAGTTTATAGCTCCTCCCACCCAGGTAGTTATATAGACATTCTCCTATCCTTGCCCCGAACAACACCCAGCTAGTTTATAGCTCCTCCCACCAAGGTAGTTGTATAGACACTCCCCTATCCCTGCCCCTAACAATGTCCAGCTAGTTTATAGCTTCTCCCACCCAAGTAGTTGTATAGACACTCCCCTATCCTAGCACCTTTATAGCCCCTCCCTCCCAGCTAGTTAGACACTCCTCTATCACTGCCCTTGTTGCCGCTTTAACACACCCATGGACATAACATCACAGGAAATAAGGAGCTGCATGGACATGATAATGTGGTCCACAGCCCAGAACGGAAGATAGAATCAATAAAGGTAAAAGAAATACATTACAAAATTACAGCTTCAAAAATGATTATTTAAAGGATGTTCATGCAGACCGGAAAACCCCTTTAAGTTTTTTGTAAATGGGAATAAGACAGCTTTTAGATGTCCTTGAATATGAGGTATTTTGCTTTTTATTTCTTAAAGCGTCAGGAACTCCCCGAAAACAACCACGGAAGACCCCTTTGGTGCCTCGTAGCCTGGAGCCTCCTGTTCTAGAGCTATCCCCAGGAGCAAAGTGTCAGCTGGAAGAGCTCATGATGTTAGGGGATCTGCTGGAGGTTTCTCTGGATGAAACACAACATATCTGGCGGATATTGCAGGCAACACATCCACCGTCGGAAGAGAGGTTCCTGCATGTTATGGAGGTAAGGATGCCCACTGTCGGGCCTTCGATACTAAGCCTGTTATTGACTTTCAGTTGAAACTCTTTATGTTGTTTCCTCAGGATGACAGCCTGGATGAGAAGCCGGTCAAAATGAAAAGTAGGGATTCTTCAGAGAAGAAGCGCAAGAGGAAGTTTGAGCGAGCTGAGCAGTTCTTAGCTGAGGGAAAACAAAGATCCAAGGAGCTGAAAAAACTGGACAAGACCAAAAAGAAGAAGCTCAAGCTGGGACATGACAAGGCCAAGGAGCTTAGTAAACTGGCGAAGAGGCTGGCCAAGGAGGAGGAGCGCAAGAGAAAGAAGGAGAAAGCTGCAGCTGCCAAGGTTGAGCTCAACAAAGAGATCACTGAAAAGAAGCGAGAGAAGAAGGTGCTGGATATCCCATCCAAGTATGACTGGTCAGGAGCAGAAGATTCTGATGACGAGAACGCCATATGTGCAGCTCAGAATTGCCAGCGCCCTTGCAAGGACAAGGTGAGGGAGGTGTGCAGGTGCAGAGTAGACATTTGCTGTATCCTGTCAGTATAACTTAGCAAGTTTTAATTATTGTGTATGGAAAGGTCTTGATGCCTTCTTATAGCCTTTGAGGGACACTTGTTATCTCTTATCTCTAGTACGCCTGAAAAATGGAGTAAAAAAGATGCAAAGCTTGGTGCAAGCCCCGCTTGTGCAAAATTTTGCAACTTTTTTTTTTTTTTTTTTTTTTTTTTAAATCCCCACTCACTTTTCCAGGAAGTGAGTGCTGCGGGACCAGGCATGGAGAACTCAGCACATTTATCATATCGAAAGTGATGTATTTTATACCTGAAATCTGCACCAGCTCCTTTGCTGTTGTAGACTTGTGTTCCAGTGCACGGATCTACACAGATGGAACTCTTCATAATAGTGCCACATCTGATTCTTGTAAAATACTCGTTTTAACAAATGTCCCCTTTTGTGCTTTAAAGGGCATCTGTCAACAGATTTGTACCTGTGAAAATGGCTAACCTGGTGCATTTGTGCTTGGCAGCTGAAGGCATCTGTGTTGGTCCCATATTTATATGTGCCCGCATTGCCAAGAAAAATGCTGTTTAAACATATGCAAATGCGCCTCTAGGAGCAACGGGGGCGTTGCCGTTACACCTATAGGCTCCGCTTTCTTTGCAACTGCCGCGCTCTCTGCACTTTGACAGGGCCAAGCAGTAAAAACATCATCACTGTCTGGCCCTGTCAATCAAATTGCTGAATACACGGTGGCTGCAGAGAGAGCTGAACCTCTAAGTGTAACAGCAACGCCCCCGTTGTTCAGAGAAGCTCATTTGCATATATTAAAACTTCATTTTTCTCAAAAATGTAGGAACATATGAACATAGGACCAACACAGATGCCTTCAGCTGCCAAGCGCATATGTAACAGGTCATCCAGTTTCATAGGTACAATTCTGCTCCTTATTTGCTCTCAGTGACCTAGTACTGCAAACAGTTTAGAGGTGGCTACAGTTGTACAGTGTAAAGTATCAGTGCAGTGTCTAGAGGCCCTTTTAGAGTGGATACAATTGCAGCAAACTCTCAGCTGTGAGACCTTTTAAGTTAAGACCGGTTTTCAGCCTCTTCGTGGAAGATTATTTTCTACGGATGCTGCCCGTGTGCGTTCAGCAATTTGGAAATGGACAAGAATAGGATATGTTCTTTCTTTTTTGCAGGGCCATGGAACGGAGCAGTGTGCTGTCCACATCTTTTGCGGCCCCATTGAAGTGAATAAGTCCGCGTCAGAGCCGCAAAAGATCGTGTGAATGAGCCCTTATACCGAACAGCTCAGTAAAGCAGTGACCCTGTAGAGAGGGATTAGCACTGTGTAGAGTGGACGACCTGACTGTGCAGTTGTCCTGTTACTGTATAGGGTGTAATAGGAAATTAGTCAGTGATCGGTCAGAGGGAGGGCGTCTTTTCATAACCTAATATTACACTAGTATTATCTTACATACTGCCTAGCACTAATAACGCATTGCTGGCTTTAAAGACTGGGAGCGGGTTGTATTAGAACAATACATCCCCCATTGTTAGCCCTCCGCCGAGCTATTAGTTTTGATTTTAGTTGCTACTTTTAGGGGCTGTCATTTCTGTAACAAGCAGCTTCTGTTCCCTGGTCTCATGGGAGGAAAATCTGCATTTAATTCTGACTTGACTGGATTTTCATGGTACAAATAATCCTCTTTTAGCTAAAAAATAGAATAGTTTCCCACGCACCGTTTCATACGGTAATTTCTGTTGTTTCGGCTTGTGTCTAGAAGAGGTTAATGCAGTGTATAGAAGTCCTTGTTCCTCGTGTACTATTGTCTTGGCTCTACCTGCCTCCTGTGTGCGTCCAGCTTTGTACATTGCTGTTTTTACTACTGTGTGTTCTTCCCCTATTTCCCGCAGGTGGACTGGGTGCAGTGTGATGGCGGCTGTGATGAGTGGTTTCACCAGGTCTGTGTCGGTGTCTCTTCTGAAATGGCCGAGAACGAGGATTACATCTGCACGAACTGTACCAGAAAGAGAGTCCCAGGACCATGCCCGCCTTGCCCCCCCTGTCCCCCTACTTTGACTTTCACCCCTGGCTTCCCTTTGCCTACCATTGAGGTGAAGCAGGAGGTCAGCTAGCATAATGGATTTTTTTTGTTTCCCCTCCTTGGTTATCCATTTGCTCCTACCACCCTCTGCCAACTTCTTGGCAGAGTCGTCTGTTATTAGGTAGTGCCCTCAGCCTTGCACAGATGCCTCCATCATTGGACTACAGACAATCTGGGCTATCATTGCTTGGTAGGGAAGATTAAAACTGTATTGTCCATCAACATCCCGTCAAGATTTCTGATCCCACCCCCAGCCGATTCATGGATTTCCTAGAAGTGACTTTTTATAATGGAAGCCCGTAACCCAGGATGCCACACATGGCCAGAGGGAGGGAAATGCTTGTCCTCTCAGGTTTTAGGTGGGTTATGATTTTGTCGATGCCCTTCTTTTTCTTTCCAGGGAGGTTACAGAAGAGGATGAAGACTTCTTGCCCATGTATTGGTGCAGACATCTGGATTTTCCATCACATGAAGGGTATATGACTGAACACTCCAATTTTGGTGATGGGAGGCCGAGGGTGGAAGAGATTGGTTGTCTGTGTAGGATTTGGTTTTTAGAAAATCCTGGGGAAGGTTGAAGCCCATCTTTCCCTTCTTCTTTCTGTGACTACTGACTGTTGTATAAATAGTTTCTCTCCTATCCTCTTGTCTGGTCATCTGTATACCAAAAGATACCCTTAAAATCAAAATCCACCAGTAACTATGAGCCTTTTAGTCATCCCCTTTAGTTCCTGGGAAAGTTGGGTGAGTACAGTTAGTGTTGCCTTCTTTTTGAGGCTCCTGAATGACAAGTCTGCCTTATCCTGCAATGAAGAGGACATTCAAGCACAGCTATTTTCTTCTCTGTAGACTGGGAAAGCTGGGTGGCAACCCTGTGGACATAATGGTTTTCACACAGCTTTTACAGAGCTGCTGAATTATAATCAGCAACTTGACCGAAAAGGATGTGATTTTATTTATGCGTATGTACTGTCCACACCTATCTGTATTGAAAGTGATCAGGATGCGAGCGTTGATGTGTCCCCATGACAGCAGTGAACGGCTAGAGAACAGGGCTGGAAGTGTTGTCATAGGGACACTGTCATTTTCCTGCTTTTAACAATCTTCTGGTAGTCCTTGGGAACAAGTTTCTACACACCGTCACGTGACTGAACAGCTGACCTCCCACAATGCATCTCTCTCCATTAACAGGAAACTAGTTGAATTCTGAATGTAGCTTTAGCTGTTAGTAGAGAAGAAAACTGAATGCAACTTGGAATCCATTCAAGATAAGTAAACAAAGGATTTAGCAAGTAATCCAACACTTCAATGGAAGTTTAAACTGGAAAATCGCGAAAAAATCATGGGTGTTTGAGCTGGGACAGGCAGACCCAACACAGAGCAGTGTAAGGTGGAGTGCTGTTCTCCAGGAGTGTGACATGATAGGCCTTGGCAAATCCAAAATTGACTCAATCTGAATGGACCACTGATTATATTATATAAACCCGTTACAGATATTTCTTAAATATATAGCTTTCTGCCGCAGTGTTACCCAGCTTTTCCAGACTCCTGTGTGGTAAAACCAGACCTGTGTGAACTACAGTGTGTATTTACGGTAAGTCCTAAGCTGGCCATACACATTAGGGCTCATGCACACGAA
Organism: Rhinella marina; assembly: GCA_900303285.1. Classification (NCBI taxonomy): domain Eukaryota; kingdom Metazoa; phylum Chordata; class Amphibia; order Anura; family Bufonidae; genus Rhinella; species Rhinella marina. The sequence goes on from ONZH01028232.1 coordinate 70,548, forward strand.
CATATTTTCTATCTGTGTCCCTTCTGTTTTTTTTGCGGACCGCATGCGGAACCATTAATTTCAATGCGTCCGCAAAATATGCAGTCCGTTTCCGTCTGTCCGTTCCACAAAAATATAAAACTTGTCCTATTATTGTCTGCATTATGGACAAGGATAGGACTGTTCTATTAGGGGCCAGCCGTTCTGTTCTGCAAAATACGGAATGCACACGGGCTTGATCGGACGCAAAATAGATACGGTCGCATGCATGAGTCCTTAGTCTTTTGTTGGTTCAACCTGCCGAGAAAGGTGGGTTCAGCCAACACTGTAATGGCTGTGGGGAGCTCCAGACTCTCACCTGACATAATCAATGAATATTTCTCCTTTAACTCTCCCCATAGAATACAGATCTGCATTCAGCCAAGCAGAATGTGTATGGGGAAGTCGGGAAGCAGTCGGGAGAGATAGCTGTCAGCTATTGAATGTGTATTGCCGCCTTTAGTTACAATCCATCTATAGGAAAAAAACAAAAAAACAGGAGTCTCTCAATAAAACCATTTGACATGGCAGAAGTACTCTTGTCAGCTGAATCCAATTGTGTTGGTCCAAAAAACAAACAAACGGGGGTGCAGCCTGTAGAAGAGTGAGCAGAGCCTCTGGGTGCAACGACAATGCCCTTGTTGCACCGAAGGACTAATATTGGGTTTTCTCTGCAATCTGGCCACAGATTTAGATTTTACATCCCAGCAAGAGCACGCTACATTCACCTTTTCCAAAGCTGAAATCCCTGATAACGAAACAACAGCAACTGGAGAGAAGATTTAGTATTTGCCCTTTTAAGATCCACCCTGTGCAAAGATTCACTTTTATGAGTGAGTAAAAAGCAGAGGAAGGAGCCAGAGGTGATCAGACTTTAAAGGGTTTCTGTCACCAGTTTTTTCGGTATGAATCAGGCTGACATTAGAGATGTGCTAATGTCACCTGATTCCAAATATATATCTGTTTTATTTACTGGTGCCCCCATTTTTATATAAAATGAACTTTTATTTTATGCTAATAAGGCCTCTAGGTGCAAGGGGCGTTACCCCTGCTCCTAGAGGCTCTGTTGATTGACAGGCCCAGGCAGAGAAGAAACACTCCAATTCATGACCATGTGATCAGTCACATGGTTAGGATCACACAAACAGCCTGTCTCCTCCTAAACCATGTGACTGATCACATGGTCATGACATCATTGAAGGTCCTTGCAAGCTATAGTGAATTGGAGTGTTTCTTCTCTGCCTGGTCCTGTCAATCAACAGAGCCTCTAGGAGCAGGGGTAACGCTCATCATTTTATATGGCATACAATGTAGTGGGAAGCGAGGAAAAAAAAAATCCATGTGAGGTGGAATTGGGAAAGAAACATAATTCATCAGTTTTACGGGTTTTGCCCTTTATTCTCTGGGTCAGTACGATTACAACAATACCACATATGTATAGGTTTTTTTGTGTGTTTTAATACTGAAAAAAATAAAAACTTTGAAAAAAATGTTTTTTTTTTAATATTTACTTTGTCATATTCTGACTCCCCTAACTTTTTTTTATAGTTATGTCAAACGAGCTGTGTGGGGGCTCTTTTTGGCAGGACAATCTGTAGTTTTTGTTGATATCATTTTAGGGTATATGACTTTTTGATTGTATTCAATTTTTGGGGGGGTAACCGATGAAAAACATAGCAAATCGGCCATTTTGACTTTTTTCGTTACACCATTTGCTGTAAGGCATAAATATTTTTATGTTTTATTAGCGCAGGTGTTTTACGTTTTTCACTTTTTTTTTTTTTTTAATCAGTAGTTTTATTTTAGGCTTATACAGTAGTTCTATGGCACTACACTATAAGCTCAATTTGCAGTTATCCTATGTTGGCTTCCTGCATGCCTCCATGGGAACTACAGCTGTAATACGCTGGGTCTCTTCAGAGAGACTAAGTGCATTAGAACGAAGGATCAGCTTACCGATCGCTGCACAAGGGAAGCGGGTCCTCACCCAGAAGTCCGCTGTTCCCTGTTTTTTGCTATTTAGATGCCGTGGTCTAAAGGGTTAAATGCCTGTCATCTGCTTTATTGCCCTTAGCAAACATTAGCCGTGGGCCTCTGCTGTTTGAAACAACAGAGATCTGCCAGCTATGACTTATTTAAAGATCTTGGTCTTAGGGTTAAAGGGGTTCTTCAGTCTTACCCTAAATCATCTAACCTGTAGAAGAGGGGAAGTTTCAGTAGTACATACCCTTCCATTGCGCCAATGATCACTACTCAACTGGTTGTGGTTTGTTTTTTACTGAATTCCCAACTAGATGTGCTTATATCTTCATGTTGCTGCTTGTACAATATGCAGTTGAACATAAAGTCACAAAAGCACATCTGGTCAGGATGTGAGCAGTCATATGATCACAAGAGAGGTTGTAGAATGGATGACATAATGAAAAGGTAAGTACTGCTGAAACTTTCTTCCAGGTTAGCTCATGCACAGAATTTAGGTAATGGCACTCGGTTTTTGCCAATTTTGACATTATACTCAAAATATAACCAATTAAACCACCCCCACAAGGCTATACTGACTGTGTAAAACAGAGCACCCAACTTTGATGGGTACTTCTACTATGCACTCATTTCTGCTGTCCAAGATAGAGATTGGGGGTGATGTCCTGTACAATTTAATCATTTTCATTCCATGACAAATTTACCACTTTCAACAAGCCCAAGTAAAACCTGCAGCATTAAATAAAATAATCACATAATACTCCATCCATATATTTATGTAAGTAGATATTCTGAAAATGCCTCCCAACACTCATACAATTTTAAAATGTTTTAAATATTTTATTAGTTAAATGCATAAAAATTATTTTTATTTGTTTTTATTATTTCTGGCTAAAAGTTTGACTCACCCTTATTTAAGACTCTGGCCATACATGTCTAGCTTCACATATCTAAAATGGATGATAAATTGAAAAATTCCCGTATCCTCCAGGGGTCACTGGAGGCAAGTATGGGGTAGTATATGTGTATGACAGTTACAGGTTGTGATTGATAAGATGATCATTAAAATGAAAAAAAGTTTTTGTATTCCCCCTTTGGAGACACTGAAGGCTATTTGGGGTAGAGAAAACATGAAGAAAAGTCCCTGTGTATCCCAGTAAGGCCCTGTTCACACTTCAGTGATTTGATCAGTGATTTCCATCAGTAATAGCGAGCCAAAACCAGGTGCTGGTCCAGAACACATAATAGGTGTGAATGTCTCCATTATACCTTATGTCTGTGTAGTGTCCACTTCTGGTTTTGGTTCACAATCACTGATGGAAATCACTGAAGTGTGAACTAGGCCTAACAGGCTATGATTGGTAAGAGGGCGGTGACATGAAGAAAAGTCCCTGTACCTCCCAGTAACAGGCTATGATTGGTAACAGGGTGTTGACATGAAGAAAAGTCTCTGTACCTCCCAGTAACAGGCTATGATTGGTAACAGGGTGTTGACATGAAGAAAAGTCTCTGTACCTCCCAGTAACAGGCTATGATTGGTAACAGGGCGGTGACATGAAGAAAAGTTCCTACATCAAACCACCACTCCCCTTCCCAACCCCGTATATGTTGGAGCTGACTGTAACAAGTTGTGATTGTTAAGAGGGTGAAGACATGAAGAATTGTTTTAGTAGTCTATGATCCACCACCAGTACCACTCAATTTCCTGTGGTTACTCAACTTTGTACAGGGGGGAGATGACAGCATAGACAATTGGTAAGAGCGGTGATAACATGTCAAACTGTTCCTGTATTCTACTCCCCACTGTCAATACCATTTACATTTTCTGTCATTACTAAAGGGTATATATTCAGAGAGAGAGAGAGAGATTACAGCAACAGGCTGTGATTGGTAAGAGAGCTGATAACATGAAGAAATGCGTATAATATTGTTTGGTCCCTTGTTATTACAAGTGTCAAGGCTATATGTACTACATATGTCCTTGGCAGTAAAAGGGTTTAATTTTACCTTTTTTTTTTTTTTTTTTCCTGTGAATAGATACAGGAGTTTGTACTGACTGTCCTCATAATACTGTATATTTTTTCTGATGCTATGCTGCAAACCCCCTGTTACATGATACAATTTTGTCTGCCTGCAGCCGCCACCACTAGAGGGAGCTCATGCAGATTCATACAGATTTCAGTGAAGTCCATAATAAATGTATCTTCAAGTTGGTAGGTCAGGCCTTGCACAAAACTCTTGTACTCCATATAAAGATACTGTCATGATAGAAATGCTGTCAGACAAGCTCCTACCTCTGGAGAAATCCGTTGGAAAGTAAGAGGCCTTTATTCTGTCCCTGCACAGGGGCTCTATGCGGTCTATGCCTAGAGCCCCTGTCTATGCCTTTTCTTTGCAGCAAATAGTACAAAATATTACAGGAAGTCATTCCACAGCAGAGTACGGCACTTTAACCAATGTTGTATTAACATATTCACAAATCTGTTAAAGACATAGGGGGTCATTTATAAAACTGGTATATAGTAGAACCGGCTTAGTTGCCCATAGCAACCAATTAGCTTCCTCCTTTTTATTTTCCAAAAGAGCTGTCCAAAATGAAAGGATCTGATTAGCTATGGCCAACTAAGCCAGTTCTACTTTACACCAGTTTGATAAATGACCCTCATAGTACTCTTACTGGTTGCATTCTTGAAAGGGAACATTTACTCTTGGTGGCTACATGTCTGTGTTCCAGAGGTACAATAAGCAAATCTGTTCTCAGAGGCACAGACCTTTAACTTTCCACAGTCCAAGAAGTAGTCTCAAGGGTGACCTCCCTGTTTCAGGGGCAAACTTAGGAACCTAACTCAAGGGCTCCTCTCACCTGCAGTTTGAAACATCTGCATAAGGTATTTCTTCTTCCGATGCTCCAGTGTTTCCAAGGAATTGACACACAGACCAGGGCATTGGCTTCTCTGCGGCCCAGTTGCACTAAATCTTACTTCCCCTTCTCTCAGGGAACCTGGCCTTCACCTAGCACTGTAATCAATTCAGCTTGTTGCATTTGTGGTTGACTTTGGATCTGGTGGTGACTATAAGGCCTTTTTCACGTTTCCGTGCCCATGATGACATCCGTGGCAAGGCGGTAGTGTTTCATGGGTGAAGATGCCCATGAAGGGCTAGTGTGTCCATTTTTTGTCCTCTGTGTGTCATCCGTATTCCACATACACTGCTAGGCTGAAAATTGGTTTCCAGAGCATCTCCTAGCAATGTCAATAAAAATCCACTGCCAGGAGTTGGATGACATGGATGATTTTAACAGACCCATAGATCTCAATGGTAATCTTTGGTCTGCATCAAGTCTTTATGCAATGACATCTCTCTAGTGGTCTTTGTGTGTGTGTGTGTGTGTGTGTGTGTGTGTGTGTATATATATATATATATATATATATATACAGTACAGACCAAAAGTTTGGACACACCTTCTCATTCAAAGAGTTTTCTGTATTTTCATGACTATGAAAATTGTAGATTCACACTGAAGGCATCAAAACTATGAATTAACACATGTGGAATTATATACTTAACAAAAAAGTGTAAAACAACTGAAAATATGTCTTATATTCTAGGTTCTTCAAAGTAGCCACCTTTTGCTTTGATTACTGCTTTGCACACTCTTGGCATTCTCTTGATGAGCTTCAAGAGGTAGTTACCTGAAATGGTTTTCACTTCACAGGTGTGCCCTGTCAGGTTTAATAAGTGGGATTTCTTGCCTTATAAATGGGGTTGGGACCATGAGTTGTGTTGGGCAGAAGTCAGGTGGATACATAGCTAATTTGTATTATGGCAAGAAAAAAAGCAGCTAAGTAAAGAAAAACGAGTGGCCATCATTACTTTAAAAAATGAAGGTCAGTCAGTCCGAAAAATTGGGAAAACTTTGAAAGTGTCCCCAAGTGCAGTCGCAAAAACCATCAAGCGCTACAAAGAAACTGGCTCACATGAGGACCACCCCAGGTTGAATAGTGGGACTTCAAAAAGCTGGATGGTCCACCGTTCAAAACTCGGAAAGAGTTGGACTCTAAGTTTCTGTAGTTCAGTGGTGGGGTTGACAGTGGTCAGAGTAGTCTACTCACATGTAGAGAGGGTTCTGGATAGTCAAGACAAATGCATCTCAATAAATTAGAATATCATCAAAAAGTGTTTTTTTTCCAGTAATTCAATTAAAAAAACACATGTTATATAGAGTCATTACAAACAGAGTGAACTTTTTCAAGTGTTTATTTATGTTAATGATTATGGCTTACAGCCAAGGAAAACCCAAAATTCATTATCTCAGAAAATTAGAATAATTAACCCAAAACACCCGGAAAGGCTTCCTAAGCCTTTAAAAAGGTCCCTTAGTCTGGTTCAGTAGGCGACACAATCATGGGGGAGACTGCTGACTTGACAGATGTCCAGAAGGCTGTCATTAACACACTCCACAAGGAGAGTAAGCCACAAAAGGTCATTGCTAAAGAAGCTGGCTGTTCACAGAGTGCTGTATTCAAAGCATATTAATGGAAAGTTGAGTGGAAGGAAAAAGGGTGGTAGAAAAAGGTGCACAACCAACAGGGAGAACCTCAGCCTTGATAGGATTGTTAAAAAAAGGCTTTCCTAAATTTGGGGGAGATTCACAAGGAGTGGACTGCTGCTGGAGTCAGTGCTTTAAGAGCCACCACACACAGACGTATCCAGGACATGGGCTACAAGTGTCGCATTCCATGTGTCAAGCCACTCATGACCAATAGACAACGCCAGAAGCGTCTTACCTGGGCCAAGGAGAAAAAGAACTGGACTGGTGCTCAGTGGTCAAAGGTGGTGTTCTCAGATGAAAGTAAATTTTGCATTTCATTTGGAAATCAAGGTCCCAGAGTCTGGAGGAAGAGTGGAGAGGCACTCAACCCAAGCTGTTGGAGGTCTAGTGTGAAGTTTCCACAATCCATGATGGTTTGGGGAGCCATGGCATCTGCTGGTGTAGGTCCACTGTGTTTTAGCCGTCTACCAGGAAATTTTAGAGCACTTCATGCTTTCCTCTGCCGACAAGCTTTTTGGAGATGGAATTTTTATTTTCCAGCAGGACTTGACACCTGCCCACACTGCCAAAAGTACCAATACCTGGTTTAATAACCACAGTATTACTGTGCTTGATTGGCCAGCAGACTCACCGGACCTGAACCCCATAGAGAATCTATTGGGTGTTGTCAAGTGGAAGATGAGAGACACCAGGCCCAACAATGCAGACGAGCTGGAGGCTGCTATCAAAGCAACCTGGGCTTCCATAACACCTCTGCAGTGACACAGGCCGATCGCCTCCATGCCACACCGCATTGATGCAGACATTCATGCAAAAGGAGCCCCAACCAAGTATTGAGTGTATTTACTGTACATACTTTTCATTTGGCCAACATTTCTGTGCCTAAAAAAAAAAACTACAGTTGGTCTAATATAATATTCTAATTTTCTGAGATAATGACTTTTGGGTTTTCCTTGGCTTTAAGCCATAATCATCAACATTAACAGAAATAAACACTTGAACAAGTTCACTCTGTTTGTAATGACTACATAATATTTGTGTTTCACTTTGTGAATTTAATTACTGAAAAAAAACAACTTTTTGATGATATTCTATTTTATTGAGATGCACAGTGCATAAATTGGTTCTGGAGTGGCCCCTGCAGTGACCGTCTTGACCATAAGAAACCTACTTGAAGCAGGACTGCATTGTCATGCTCCACCAGCTGATTTGCAACTGATGTCTCATCATCACCAAAAGTGCCTGGACTGATGCTCCAAGAGAGCCCATTGGAGGTATGAATGGCAAACAGTAGTTATCGGTGATGAAAGCAGGTTCATCCCCAGTATTAATGATGGCTGTATCAGAGTTCACAGCAGGGCTGGAGGGCTTTTGACTCTGAAGATATGATGTTCCAACAAGATAACCCCCATCACACACTTCACTGTCTACATGATATGTTCTTCATGTTATTCAGCAGCTTCGCTAGCCAACTCTATCACCAGATTTCTGCCCCATCAGCAGGGGTGTTGCTAGGGACTTAAAACATCAGGGGCACGAGCCCAAGGCATATGTCTACCCGAAGTCCCCCCCCCCCAAAAAAAAAAAACTGATCTCCTCCACTCACAGTCTATATGCACAGCACCCCCACCCACAGTACACAGTCTATATGCCAGCACCCCCACCCACAGTACACAGTCTATAATGCACAGCTCCTCCACCCACAGTACACAGTCTATATGCACAGCACCCCCACCCACAGTACACAGTATATATGCACAGCTCCTCCACCCACAGTACACAGTATATATGCACAGCTCCTCCACCCACAGTACACAGTCTATATGCACAGCACCCCACCCACAGTACACAGTATATATGCACAGCTCCTCCACCCACAGTACACAGTATATGCAGCTACACAGTACAGTCCTATATGCACAACAGTACACAGTATATATGCACAGCTCCTCCACCCACAGTACACAGTCTATATGCACAGCACCCCACCCACAGTACACAGTATATATGCACAGCTCCTCCACCCACAGTACACAGTCTATATGCACAGCACCCCCACCCACAGTACACAGTTATATATGCACAGCTCCTCCACCCACAGTACACAGTCTATATGCACAGCACCCCCACCCACAGTACACAGTATATATGCACAGCTCCTCCAACCCACAGTACACAGTACACAGTAATATGCACAGCTCCTCCACCCACAGTACAACAGTATATATGCACAGCTCCTCCACCCACAGTACACAGTAATATATGCACAGCTCCTCCACCCACAGTACACAGTATATATGCACAGCTCCTCCACCCACAGTATACAGTATAAATGCACAGCTCCTCCACCTACAGTATACAATATATGCACAGCTCCTCCACCCACAGTATATAGTATATATGCACAGCTCCTCCACCTACAGTATACAATATATGCATAGCTCCTCCACCCACAGTATACCATATATGCACAGCTCCTCCACCCACAGTATACGGTATATATGCACATCTCCTCCACCCACAGTATACAGTATATATGCACATCTCCTCCACCCACAGTATATAGTATATATGCACAGCTCCTCCACCCACAGTATAAATGATCAGCTCCTGCACCCACAGTAGACACTATATGTACAGCTCCTAGAAGCAGTTTATAGTGTAACACACATATGGGCCCATAAACAGACATGGATGAAGGTGAACTTACATGTAGCTTCCCTGCATTGTTTGCACTTCTCTGTGCTCCTTCACCATGGCACTAGTTGCTTCTGGGCTGGAAGAGGCACTCTACCCATCCTTTTTACTGGTACCAGCAGGGGTGAGGACAGGACACAGCAGCTCTGTGATCTGCTAGTCCTGTCTGGGATGCGGTGCTCAGCTGCCAGGACTGCTTAAGGGCTCTGGAAAACTACAGGACGGTCTCTATAGACTTATCTTGAGCCACCAGTGCAGGGCTGCTGGCTCATTTCTCTACACTTTAGGGAATTATAATACTGGCTGCCACTGGCTAAACTCATACGGAGTTGCCCAATAGCTCCACACTGGTGGCTCAGTGCAGAGCAAAGGACCACTGCTGGCCAAAGGTTCGGGGCCAAATACTTGTAATCCGGGGCATAGGCCCCGGATCTGGGTGCCTAGCGACGCCCCTGCCCATCAAGATTGTCTGGGACCCATGCAAAGCAGCCAACAACCATTGCTGACCTATTGGTCCAAGTTGAAAGAACTTGGAATAACATACCACAGAGGGAAATCCAGCATCTGTATGTCTATTACCACGCAGAGTGGCAGCCTGTATCACAGCAAAGGGAGATGCCACCCCGTATTAATGTGACCCTGCTTCAACATATACCCTGCTTCAACATATACCCTGCTGCAGATCCCAAAATAAAGGGTGCACCTTCTTCTTTGTTTGATCATTGACCAAGTACCACTAGCAGTTTATGCTTTGTCAGGCTTAGCGCCATCGCATTAAGTTTTCCAGGTGTTCTTCTTTCATTTTCTGCTAGTGTATGCATGTAGTGGGCTCCCTCTAGTGGTGACTGTATAAATGTGTAGTGAATTCCCTCTAGAGGTGGCTGAATAAATATGTTCATACTTAGCTCCCTCTAGTGATGGCTCTATAAATATATGAGTGGCTGAAGTGGTGACCCTTTCACTTTTTGGCACATTTTGTTATGGTGCTGCCTCGTGGTAAAATAAAAAAATTAAAAATCAAGTTTTCGCCCATCGATCTTCACCAAATACCCCATAATGAGAAAGTAAAAACAGAATTTTAGAAATTTAGCAAATTTATTAAAAAGGAAAACCATTTTGCATGGACATAAGTATTCAGACCCTTTGCCATGGGACTTTTAATTTCTCTTGATCATCTTTGAAATGTTTCCACACCTTGATTGGAGTCCACCTCTAGTTAATTCACATGATTGGACATTTAGAAAGATACACCCCTATCTATATAAGGCCTCACAGCTGATAATGCATATTAGTGAAAAACCCAAGCCATGAAGAAGAAAATGCCTGTAGAGCTTAGAGACAATATTTTGTGGAGACACAGATAAGGAGAAGGGTACAAAAAATTCTGCTGAACTAAAAGTTCCCAAGAGCTCAGTCGACTCCATAATTCTTAAATGGAATAACGTTGGAACAACCAGAGCTCTTTCTAAAGCTGGCAGTCCCACCGAATTAAGTAATCAGGGTAGAAGGGACTTGGTAAGAGAAGCGTCCACGTACCCCATGGTCAATCTGGCTGAGCTCCAAAGATCTTGTGTGCAGATGGGATAATCATCCAGAAGGTCAACCATCACTGCAGCCCTCCACCAATCTTGGCTTTGTGCCAGATAGAAGCCTCTCCTTAGTAAAAGAATGAAGCCTGCCTGGAGTTTGCAAAAAAAAGCACCTAATGGACTCTCAGGCTATGAGAAACAAGATTCTTTAGTCTGATTAAAATGAAATTTTATTTATCTGAGATTTTCATTTCTCGTAGACCCAAGGCAGCATAGTCACAAATGGGTGAAAGCTCCCTAGATACAACAAGATGGAGACAGGTTAATAAGCAGTAATGATCAATTAACCAATCAACATGGACCCCATAAAACTGAGCAGGAGGAAGGAGCCAGTGTATTTTTATAAAGCAATATTTAATTTATTAAAGGGAGGGAAAGTTCTGCTGCTTATGGACTACAGGAAATTATAATAGGCAAATGTAGTTTCATTTTCCTGGACATCCTACGGTAGTGCAGTCATGAATGGGACTTGACAGTGTTCAAGTGAGTGGGACAGAAGAATCCATTCAAATATATCCTATGGTAAATAGAGGCCTATTCAGTGAGAATGTCCAGCCTGTAATTTCTCATCCAGGGTGACCATGCAGCCTCGTTGCAAATTTGTTCCAGTGGTATATGCCCTACTTCAGTCCAGGAGATGGCATTGGAGCAGGTAAAGTGACTGATAAAACTGGTAGCACTTCTCAATAGATCCCCTGATTCACCGCACTAGTGGCATTACTTGTTCTCTGACCCTTTTTGGATCCCCGATGCTAAAAGAAACAGGGCTTCAGATTTTCTGAAGATACTTATCCTTTGGATATATGTTAAAGGGGGGTTGTGCAAAAGTATATATTGATGACCTTTCCTGACGATAGTTCATCAATACCTGATCGGCGGGGATCCGACACCCGGCATCCCCGCCGATCAGGTGTTTGAGGAGGAGACGACAGTCTACACAAGTGCCACCTCCTTTCCATTACACTGTGCATTGTCTCCCTTTTAGTGGTGGTGTAGTGTAATTACAAGTACTCATTCCATTCAAGTGAACTACACTGTTTCTGAGACGAAGGGCATCGCCTCCTTTTTAAACAGCTGAGAGTTCCAGGTATTGGACCCCCACTGATCAAACATTGATGCCCTATACTGAGGATAGGTCATCAATATGTTCTGCCTGCATAACCCCTTTAAAACAGCCCTTCCAAAACTAAGGTAGTGCCATTCTTCCTTCTCCTGACCCTTTGGATCCCAGATCCCTGAAATAAGGTCCCTTGTATGACTAAGGCTACTTTCACATTAGCGTTTTCAATTCCGCTATTGAGATCGTCATAGGATCTCAATAGCGGAGGAAAACGCTTCAGTTTTGTCTCTATTCATTGTCAATGGGGACAAAACTGAACAGAACGGAGTGCACCAGAATTCATTCCGTTCCATTTGGTTGCGTCCCCATCGTAGACAGAACAATGCTGCAAGCAGTGTTTTTCTGTCCGCAATGTCGTGCAGAGCAAAACAGATCTGTCCTGACACACAATGTCAGTCAATGGGGACGGATCCATTTTCTCTGACGGATCCGTCATGGCTATATAAGACATAATACAATCGGATCCATTCATGATGGATGCATGCGGTTGTGCTATTGTAAAGGAAGTGTTTTTGCAGATCCATGATGAATCCGCAAAAAACGCTAATGTGAAAGTAGCCTAATCCAGTAGTGGCGTAGCTACCGGGGGGGCAGGGGGGGCGACGGCTCCGGGCCCAGTGACTCAAGGGGGCCCAGCAAGGATGAGGTTACCTACCATAAGGCGAATACAAGTGAGTGCTTCCATTATGGAAGCGCTCACTTGTATTTAGGGACCCCCATCAGACCTCAGATCAGCCCACCCAGCCACATAAGATAAAAATAAAAAATCTTACTTACCTGTTCTGCGCTGCGGCTGCCCTCCGGTCCGCGCTCTGCTCTCTTCCCTGGCGGCGCGCACTATGACCTGACGCTGCACGCGATGTGGCTGGGTGGGCTGATCTGAGGTCTGATGGGGGCACAATACGCTGATCTGAGGTCTGATGGGGGCACAATATGCAGATCTGAGGTTTGATGCGGGCACAATACGCTGATATGAGGTCTGATGGGGGCACATTAACGCTGATCTGAGGTCTGATGGGGGCACAATTACGATGATCTAAGGTCTGATGGGGGCACAATATGCAGATCTGAGGTTTGATGGGGCACAATACGCTGATCTGAGGTCTGATGGGGGCACATTAAGCTGATCTGAGGTCTGATGGGGGCACAAATGCAGATCTGAGGTTTGATGGGGCACAATACGCTGATCTGAGGTCTGATGGGGGCACATTAAGCTGATCTGAGGTCTGATGGGGGCACGATACGCTGATCTGAGGTCTGATGGGGGCACAATACGCTGATCTGAGGTCTGATGGGGGCACAATACGCTGATCTGAGGTCTGATGGGGGGCACAATAGGCTGATCTGAGGTTTGATGGGGCACAATACGCTGATCTGAGGTCTGATGGGGGCACATTAAGCTGATCTGAGGTCTGATGGGGGCACAATACGCTGATCTGAGGTCTGATGGGGGCACAATATGCAGATCTGAGGTTTGATGGGGCACAAATACGCTGATCTGAGGTCTGATGGGGGCACATTAAGCTGATCTGAGGTCTGATACGGGGCTGATGGGGCACAATACGCTGATCTGAGGTCTGATGGGGGCACAAATACGCTGATCTGAGGTCTGATGGGGGCACAATACTGCTGACTGATCTGAGGTCTGATGGGGGCACAATACGCTGATCTGAGGTTTGATGGGGCACAATAGGCTGATCTGAGGTCTGATGGGGGGCACAATACGCTGAGGATCTGATCTGGGGGCACAATGATGGTCTGATGGGGGCACAATATGCTGATCTGAGGTCTGATGGGCACAATATGCTGATCTGAGGTCTGATGGGGGCACAATACGCTGATCTGAGGTCTGATGGGGCACAATACGCTGATCTGAGGTCTGATGGGGCACAATATGCTGATCTGATCTGAGGTCTGATCTGGGGGCACATTACTGCTGATCTGAGGTCTGATGGGGCACAATATGCTGATCTGAGGTCTGATGGGGGCACAATACGCTGATCTGAGGTCTGATGGGGGGCACAATATGCTGATCTGAGGTTGATGGGTCTGATGGGGCTGACTGACATACGCTGATCTGAGGTCTGATGGGGCACAATACGCTGATCTGCTGATCTGAGGTCTGATGGGGGGCACATAGGTCTGCTGATCTGAGGTCTTGATGGGGCACAAATATGCTGATCTTGAGGTCTGATGGGGGCACAATACGCTGATCTGAGGTCTGATGGGGACACAAGTATGCTGATCTGAGGTCTGATGGGGGCACAATACGCTGATCTGAGGTCTGATGGGGGCACAATACGCTGATCTGAGGTTCTGATGGGATGGGCACAATACGCTTGATCTGAGGTCTGATGGGGGCACAGTAGGCTGATGTGAGGTTCTGTTGGGGCACAATACGCTGATCTGAGCGTCTGATGGGGACACAGTAGGCTGATGTGAGGTCTGATGGGGGCACAGTAGGCTGATCTGAGGTCTGATGGGGCACAATATGCTAATGGGTCTGATGGGGCAATACGCTGTCTGAGGTTGGGGGCACAATACGCTGATCTGAGGTCTGATGGGGGCACAATACGCTGATCTGAGGTCTGATGGGGCACAATACGCTTGATGTGAGGTCTAATGGGGGGCACATTCTGCTGATCTGAGGGTCTGATGGGGGCACAATATGGCTGATCTGAGGTCTGATGGGGGCACAATATGCTGATCTGAGGTCTGGATGGGGGCACAATACACTGATCTGAGGTCTGATGGGGACACAGTAAGCTGATGTGAGGTCTGATGGGGCCACAATACGCTGATGTGAGGTCTGGATGGGGGCACATTTCTGCTGATGTGAGGTCTGATGGGAGCACAATATGCTGATCTGAGGTCTGATGGGGCACAATACGCTGATCTGAGGTCTTGATGGGGACACAGTATGCTGATGTGAGGTCTGATGGGGGCACAGTAGGCTGAATCTGAGGTCTGATGGGGCACATTCTGCTGATCTGAGGTCTGATGGGGGGCACAATACGCTGATCTGAGGTCTGATGGGGGGCACATTAAGCTGATCTGAGGTCTGTTGGGGGCACCAATATGCTGATTCTGAAGTCTGATGGGGCACAATACGCTGATCTGAGGTCTGATGGGCACAATACGCTGATCTAAGGTCTGATGGGGGCACAATACGCTGATCTGAGGTCTGATGGGGGCACATTAAGCTGATCTGAGGTCTGATGGGGGCACATTAAGCTGATCTGAGGTCTGATGGGGGCACATTAAGCTGATCTGAGGTCTGATGGGGGCAGGGGAGTGATGTAAAAACTGGGACACGTTTCCTTTAACATTGGAGTCCCCTTGTTTTTTTACTCCTATTACTCCTATATTGTACTGCATTATGTGGTAGAGTATTTAGACTAGGGTATGTAGAAAGTCTATTGTACTGTACTTAGCAGCATAGACGATCTTGCAGTTTATACAGTCATCTTTCTAATACAATATTATAACCACAACTAGTAGTATGTGCCTGTGAAGTTGGAAACGTGCGTTTGGGAAGCCAATAAGTGGGGGGCCCACTCAAGTATGTTTCGCCCCCCCTGTGCTGAACCTCTAGCTACGCCTCTTGATATATATATATATATATATATATTATATATATAATATATATATATAAAAATAGAAAAACTGGCAGCACTATAAACATGGAGACAGCGGGAGGTGCACGCCCCTGATCCGACCAAGATCCACAACTATCAAAGAGAAAAAAAGGCAGCACTCTCAGAAGGAATAAAAATTGGAAAAAGGTTTATTTACCCATGTGGGACACGCGACGTTTCGGCTTCTCCTGGCTTGAGAAAGGCTCTAGGAGCCGAAACGTCGCGTGTCCCACATGGGTAAATAAACCTTTTCCAATTTTTATTCCTTCTGAGAGTGCTGCCTTTTTTTCTCTTTGATATATATATATATATATATATATATATGTATATATACAGTGCCTTGCGAAAGTTTTTGGCCCCCTGGAACTTTTCAACCTTTTGCCACATTTCAGGCTTCAAACAAAAAGATATAACATTTTAACTTTTTGGTGAAGAATCAACAACAAGTGGGCCACAATTGTGAAGTGGAATGAAATTTATTGGATCATTTAAACTTTTTTTGTAATAATAAAACTGAAAAGTGGGGCGTGCAAAATTATTCGGCTCCCTTGCATTAATACTTTGTTGCGCCACCTTTTGCTGCGATTACAGCTGCAAGTCGCTTGGGGTATGTCTCTATCAGTTTTGCACATCTAGAGACTGAAATTCTTGCCCATTCTTCCTTGCAAAACAGCTCTAGCTCTTTGAGGTTGGATGGAGAGCGTTTGTGAACAGCAGTTTTCAGCTCTTTCCACATATTATCAATTGGATTCAGGTCTGGACTTTGACTTGGCCATTCTAAGACCTGGATACGTTTATTTTTGAACCATTCCATTGTAAATTTTGCTTTATGTTTGGGATCATTGTCTTGTTGGAAGATAAATCTCCGCCCTAGTCTCAGGTCTTTTGCAGACTCCAACAGGTTTTCATCCAGAATGGTCCTGTATTTGGCTCCATCCATCTTCCCATCAATTTTAACTATCTTCCCTGTCACTGCTGATGAAAAGCAGGCCCAAACCATGATGCTGCCACCACCATGTTTGACAGTGGGGATGGTGTGTTCAGGGTGATGAGCTGTGATGCTTTCATGTCAAACATATCGTTTTGCATTGTTTCCAAAAAGTTCGATTTTGGTTTCATCTGACCAGAGCACCTTCTTCCACATGTTTGGTGTGTCTCCCAGGTGGCTTGTGGCAAACTGTAAACGAGACTTTTTATGGATATCTTTGAGAAGATTGCCACTTGCCACTCTTCCATAAAGGCCAGATTTGTGTGTGTCCTATGGACAGACTCTCCCACCTCAGCTGTAGATCTCTGCAGTTCATCCAGAGTGATCATGGGCCTCTTGGCTGCATCTCTGATCAGTCTTCTCCTTGTTTGAGATTAAAGTTTAGAGGGACGGCCGGGTCTTGGTAGATTTGCAGTGGTCTGATACTCCTTCCATTTCAATATGATCGCTTGCACAGTGCTCCTTGGGATGTTTAAAGCTTGGGAAATCTTTTGGTATCCAAATCTGGCTTTAAACTTCTCCACAACAGTATCACGGACCTGCCTGGTGTGTTCCTTGGTCTTCATGATGCAGAACCCTGAGACTATCACAGAGCAGGTGCATTTATACGGAGACTTGATTACACACAGGTGGATTCTATTTATCTTCATCAGTCATTTAGGACAACATTGGCTCATTCAGAGATCCTCAATGAACTTCTGGAGTGAGTTTTCTGAACTGAAAGTAAATGGGCCGAATAATTTTGCACGCCCAACTCTTCAGTTTTATTAATACAAAAAAAGTTTAAATGATCCAATAAATTTCGTTCCACTTCACAATTGTGACCCACTTGTTGTTGATTCTTGAAGCTCCTTGCAGTCTATTTATTGATATACACTGTTTGGTAAATTATCTTGACTAATTTGGTGATTGCTAGGGTAAGGTTGTAAGTGAGCTAAGGCTAGCCTGACAGCCCTGGATCTTTCAGATTGGATGACAACCTCTTATGCCACATTTTGTGGACCCACAATCTGTTACCATGTGCACCAGAGTCACAGGCAGAGTCATCCGGAATTAGGACTTTTCTGAGGCTGGGGGATCAGGAATTTTCCTCGGTAGCGGATTCTTGCGTTATAGCTACCTCTTTAGCCCTTGGTGAGTTGAAGGATACATCCAAAAGGTTCTTATCTAGGCTCTTGTGACATCTGTTCCAAAGAGTATATATTGTCTTGGGGGGAGTAAACATGGGATATGGCCCCTGGTATAACCTCTATGATAGGAGATCTAACACTTTCATGACTTATGGAGACTTTGGGGTGAGGAAAGAGGTGACTCATCCACATGCTTGTGTTTCTCTTCTCTGAAGATAACTTTATTGTTTGCTGAGAGTTTATAATGAAACCAGGTATTTCAGCTCCTGAGTTGGGGATAGCTGTGACTCTTTGTAATTGATCAGGGAGCCATTATCTTATAACGCTGCATTGTTGTGTGCAGATCCATCAGGAGCTGTTAAGAGGATGTCTTTACCTGCCAATCATCTAAGTATGGGATGTCTGCCATACCTTGCATCCTTATGGAGCCTGTCAGAAACATTGCATTCTTGGCAACATCCTGGGAGCAGAAAAATGCTGAAAAGCAGAAAAGTGAATTGCAGATGAAGAATGTGTTGGAAAAATGATGTTTAAATTGTGTTATAAGGATTTAAAAACTTGTGTGCAATGGGTGTGGTTTGCAAATAAAGGAAGTTCTCTGAAGCTTGAACGACAACTGTCTGAGGGCTGTGTTTTGGTAATTGCTCTGGATGTCCAAGATACAGTGAGCATTACAATCCCGGGAGAGTAATGTTTTATCGAGCGGCCTTGGTTCAGTCCAAAATCACAGTGCATCGAGCATGGTAACAGTTACACAAAATATCTGTTGTGAAAAGGCAGTGTAGGCACCAAAAGCAAAGTCCTCTGGTAAAGGATGCTGGCATTCCCTGCAGTGTCTGGATTTCCAGACTTGTTCCTGGAGTCTCCATGATACCAGCAATCTAAGAAAAGAACATACACAGTATGAGAACTCTGGGGGTATTACACAATAGCCAGAACAGAGACATATAGAGAACAGCAGCCATAGTGTGCCACAAAACATACAGGAGCATAGCTATGATAAATGTACTGACAATGACTGCCATACTTACCTAGGGTTTGTAGAGAGTGCTATTGCTGGGTGTATGCAAACTAAACTAAATCACCAATTAGCACATAGAGCATGAGTGAACCCTCAGAACAGATTCAGATCCTGTACTGACTGAACTACCCAGGCTCATTCACAGTAGATACAGTTTTTGAGGAGTGCACTGACCGGCCATTTGTGCATTCAGCTCTTCCCCCTGCCTGGAGACGAAGGAACCCATCAGGAGGAAGAGCACCAGGTTCAGACTGACACCTTCAATAAGGCCTGCTGCTCAGGAAAACGCTTGATCCCATTACCGAGCACCTACATCAAGTAGTAGTACCCCACATAGATGCAAAAATCGTCTTAGAAATATACCACAATAGATCAGGACATTTTGGCATCAAATGCTGTTTCTATTGGGTTGGAATTAGGCCAGACATGGAATTGGTCCCATGAGTGCCCAACATGTGCCATCAGCAGAAAGGAAAAACATGACCAAAGTGCTCCTGTTCATACTATTGTGAGTAAAACACCACTTGAGATTGTAGCCATTAGCCATGCAATGAGCATCATAAACCACAATACTAAGTTTGCGGTTGCAGTACCTATCTGAGACTTAACAGCCAAAACCACAGCAGCCACATTGTGGAACAGCCTTCTACTACCTTATGGGTGTCCAGACAAATGACCCTTATGTTGTAGGAGCGTCCAAACTGGCAGAAGCTGTGGCAACACAAGTAGGCAGTGTCACAAATACCATAGCGTAAAATACTGTCCTGTCAGAACCATATACCACATTAAAGCATAATAAATTGTCCCAAAAGCTGTCCCACAGTGGTGGCAATCAACAGATGCCATTTTCTGTCCTCCTCCAGTTGTCTCTAATTAAGATATGAAGCAGCTTACTAGGTGAGATGCGGCCATAGCAGTTGAATTCAGGAGGGCATATGCAGTCGCTGGCTGTGTACAAGAGTACCTGATTCTCACAACGTTAATTACTGCTGAGAGCTCATTGTGTACCCAGCCAGCATCAGAAAGCAAGGTTTGAGTGGCCCTCTGGGCATCAGCCGGCTGGGAAGTTTCACTGTAAGGTCTATGGCCAATTCAACCCCTGGAATTGTACAGTTGCCAGAAGTGAAGAACAACTACCTATCATCCTCAGGGCAGTGGTCTATGTGAAAAGATGAATCAGACCTTAAAGGAAATAACTATGTGTAAACGAGTCCAGGGCTACATAGTGCTGCCTAACACAATGCAGAACATACCTGTCTTACAGTGGCGTAACTACAACTAACTGGGCCCCACAGCAAATTTTTGAACGGGGCCCCCCCAGAAACTTCTTCGCAACCCACAACTCACATGCAACCCTCACTCTTGTGACTAGTCAAGATTGAGCTCTCCCAGACAAGGCCTGACAGCCGCTCCATCCGTTTCCTATAGTGTCACTGTATATAATGTCATTGTATAATACTGTTGAGGGGGCCCTGACAAAAAAATCAATTAGTCTCCCTCCTGAGGGGGCCCCTTGTGGGTCTGGGCCCCAAAGCAGCTGCTTCCCCTGCTTCCCCTATTGCTACGCCCCTGCTGTCTTAGTATTCTGTGTGTTTCTGAAGTGCAGAAAATTAACTTTTATATTATGGAAATATGGTCTCAAGGTGCCCAGCGGGGCGTGCATAACTGTTATAGGAGCCCAGGCCCTCCTCTTCTCATGTTCTCGGTACCTCCCCTTGCTTTACTAGAATGTATGGGCAAACGGGAGGTGGTTCAATAGAATTTATGGGCTAACAGGAGGTGGTTTACTAGAATGTATGGGCAAATGGGAGGTGGTTCAATAGAATGTATGGGCTAACCGGAGATGGTTTGCTAGAATGCATGGGCAAACGGGAGGTGGTTCAATAGAATGTAGGAGCTGGCTAGAGCTGAAGGAGGATCGTGACGTAGCAGTGGAGGGGTGGGGCTGGATGGAGCAAGGGGAGGTACTGAGAACATGTGAAGAGGAGGGCCTGGGCTCCGGCAGAAGGTGTGCCTGGGCTCCTATAACAGTTATGCATGCCCCGCTGGGCACTTTGAGACCATGTTTGCATCGGAATAAAAGTTAATTTTCTGCACTTCAGAAACACACAGAATACTAAGACATGTATGTTTTGCATTGTATTAGGCAGCAGTATGTAGCCCTGGACTGGGTTACATATAGTTAGATTTGCTGAAAGATTTCCTTTAATCAATATGCTGAAATCTATACTACCTCATAGAAGAAGTGACTGTTCTTTATTACTTCCAGAGTTGGTATAATTATATAACAACATCACTCATTGCTCGACCAGGTATACCTCTTACTATCTCATGTTTGGGCATCAAGAAAAACTGCCTGCCAACATTGCCCTTGACATAGCCATATCAGACACAGAAAATCCACTACCACATTCCAAGTGGGTCCAAGAACATCAGAGATGGCTGGAGGATGCCAGAGAAAATAGTTAATTCCTGGATGGAAAAGGTCCATCAAAAACAGAAACAGGACTTTCACCAACATGCTTCAGCTCAGCCACTTCAAGTAGGAGTCCAAGTCTGTTTTAAGGATAACCATCCAGCCAGTAAATTGGATAGTCAATGGGCAGTGAACAATCTCATAACTGCAGTGCTGTACCCTGAAGCCATAGCCAGCTACTCCTGGGCCACTGAATGAGCGCTTGCTAAGTAGGGCCAAAGAGAAGCATCATTCAGGAAACACCATTCCTGAAACTGAAAAGCTGCCAGAGAACAACTTAACTGAGAGACTACCCCTGAGTGAAAGAGAACAGGGATCCACAGAAGGTTCAGAAGCAGTGGCGTAGCTACCGGGGGGGCAGGGGGGGGCGACGGCTCCGGGCCCAGTGACTCAAGGGGGCCCATAAAAGTAAAAAATCTTACTTACCTGTTCTGCGCTGCGGCTGCCCTCCGGTCCGCGCTCTGCTCTCTTCCCTGGCGGCGCGCACTATGACCTGACGCTGCACGCAGCGTCAGGTCATAGTGTGCGCGTGCCAGGGAAGAGAGCGGAGCGCGGACCGGAGGGCAGCCGCCAGCGCAGAACAGGTAAGAGAGGTTTTTTATTTTTATCTTATGTGGCTGGGTGGGCTGATCTGAGGTCTGATGGGGGCACAATAACGCTGATCCTGAGGTCTGATGGGGGGCACAATATGCAGATCTGAGGTTTGATGGGGCACAATACGCTGATCTGAGGTCTGATGAGGGCACATTAAGCTGATCTGAGGTCTGATGGGGCACAATACGATGATCTGAGGTCTGATGGGGGCACAATATGCAGATCTGAGGTTTTGATGGGCACAATAGGCTGATCTGAGGTCTGATGGGGGCACAATACGCTGATCTGAGGTCTGATGGGGGCACAATATGCAGATCTGAGGTTTGATGGGGCACAATATGCGATCTGAGGCTGATGGGGCACATACGCTGATCTGAGGTCTGATGGGGGCACAGTACGCTGATCTGAGGTCTGATGGGGGCACAGTACGCTGATCTGAGGTCTGATGGGGGCACAGTACGCTGATCTGAGGTCTGATGGGGGCACAGTACGCTGATCTGAGGTCTGATGGGGGCACAGTACGCTGATATGAGGTCTGATGGGGGCACAGTACGCTGATCTGAGGTCTGATGGGGGCACAGTACGCTGATCTGAGGTCTGATGGGGGCACAGTAAGCTGATCTGAGGTCTGATGGGGGCACAATACGCTGATCTGAGGTCAGATGGGGGCTCAGTAGGCTGATGTGAGGTCTGATGGGGGCACAGTAGGCTGATCTGAGGTCTGATGGGGCACAATACGCTAATCTGAGGTCTGATGGGGGCACAGTAGGCTGATGTGAGGTCTGATGGGGCACAATACGCTAATCTGAGGTCTGATGGGGGCACAAGTAGGCTGATGTGAGGTCTGATGGGGCACAATACGCTGATCTGAGGTCTGATGGGGACACAGTAGGCTGATCTGAGGTCTGATGGGGCACAATATGCTAATCTTAGGTCTGATGGGGGCACAATACGCTGATCTGAGGACTGATGGGGGCACAATACGCTGATCTGAGGTCTGATGGGGGCACAATACGCTGATCTGAGGTCTGATGGGGGCAGGGGAGTGATGTAAAAACTGGGGACACGTTTCCTTTAACATAGGAGTCCCCTTGTTTTTTACTCCTATTAATCCTATATTTTACTGCATTATGTGGTAGAGTATTTAGACTAGGGTATGTAGAAAGTCTATTGTACTGTACTTAGCAGCATAGATGATCTAGCAGTTTATACAGTCATCTTTCTAATACAATATTATAACCACAACTAGTAGTATGTGCCTGTGAAGTTGGAAACATGCGTTTGGGAAGCCAATAAGTGGGGGGCCCACTCAAGTATGTTTCGCCCCCCCTGTGCTGAACCTCTAGCTACGCCTCTGTTCAGAAGCATCAAGGCTGTGCATTGAATTCAGGCAGTACCGCTTGTTTAAGGAATTAAAAGCACAGCTACACGGCAATTTTAGGAGTGACGCGTTGTGCTCCAGGTATTGCATTGTAGCAGGTCTGTCAAAGGAATGAATAGGTCTAATGCGATTCGCACATTTGCCATGACTGATATGGGAGTTGCAAAAATTACAACACTGGTGGATTTTTTAAAATTTGCACGTTGCAGTCGTGACAAATGTGTGAGTCACATTGCGACCACATTCATTCCTATGGCAGCCTGCTACACTTTGGTACTTGAGAGGGTGATAAGTGTTGCGCCCAAAATCGACATATAGTTGTACTTTAAGACCTTACTGCTTGTGGAAAGGGTTAATTGCCTCTGCACCCTCCACACTTTGGGGCGGACTTGCCATTTGAATCTGAGAACTGCACCCCTTAGCCTGGGACTTGCACACCTGTGGTTATTTGGGAAGATTGTAAAGTGTGTTTAGAGTGAGACTCGGGAAGGACTACTACTACTACCATCATTGCTAATGCCTATACACAACTATAGGACAAGTCCTACCTCAGAACTGCACCTTTTGCTACTGTATGTACTACTACTCCCATTATCTATTCAGTAAAGAAAGATTATTTATTGCAACAAAATGGGCCTGGTGATTGACTCCACTGCCCATCATCTGCTGGCCCTGACATCTGCCCTTAGGGTTGCCACCCGGCCGGCATCTCACCAGCAAGGCCGGTAAATTAGTGGCCTTGCCGGTGACAGTAATTTTTTTTCTACCGGTAATGTCAGTTGTCGGTATTTTCCTGTGCGAGCTGCTACTAATGAGCTCTTCCATTAGCCATTAGTGCTCATTAGTGCATCCTTTACACCCCCCCCCCCCCCATGTTAATTAAAAAAAAAAAAAAGTACTTTCTTCCTCCATTTGTTTGCGCTGCTAACTGGAACTGCAGGACAAGACCTGCGAGACGTCATCATAATGGAGTGCAGGTCCTGTCCTAAGCTTCCACTCAGCAGGGGGCGTTCACCACAGTGGGAGCAAATGGAGGAGGTTAGTGTTTGTTTTTTTTGTTTTTCTTTTGCAGAAGCAAACTGGGGCTGGGGGCACTAATGGGGGGCATTATTCTAACGGGGGGCACTAGGGGCACTCATGGGGGACATTATTCTCACTGGGGACACTAATGGGGCATTGCACTAATGGAGGACATTATTCAAACAGGGGGCACTAATGGGGGGCATTATTCTAACTGGGTGCACTAATGGGGGACATTATTCAAACTGGGGGCACTAATGGGGGGCATTATTCAAACTGGGGGCACTAATGGGGGGCATTATTCTAACTGGGGGCACTAATAGGAGCATTATTCTAACTAGGGGCACTACTGGGGGGCATTATTCTTTCTGCGGGGCACTAATGAGGGCATTATTCTAACTGGGAGCACTAATGGGGGCAATATTCTAACTGGGGCACTAAAGGGTGGCATTATTCTTTATGTGGGGTGTTAATTGGGGGCATTTTTCTAACTGGGGGCACTAATGGGCGGCATTATTAATTATGGCGGCATTAATATTACTGGGAGCCACAGTATGATAGTGTCTTAACACCCTGTGTTAAGCCATGCCCCCACAACTTGGCTGGTATTTTTTGTTTGGAAAGGTGGCAACCCTATCTGCCCTCCTGCCTTGCATCCATTCTCCTATCATGAAGGAATGTATTGGCTCCGATGAGCCGAAGCTATTACTTTGCGAAGTCTTGCAAGACTTTGTGTAATAACTTCATAAATTCATTTTTACTGTAAAAAAAAACAAAACATTTCCCGAACTCGGGTTCGATTCCAAGTTGTAGGTCTATATTCATCTTACCACCTCTGGTGCGCTCTGATCCCTCAGCATTTCAGTCATGTGACTTCTGTTATGTCTAATGTTAACAAATTAGACGTTCTGATGTTTTTTGGTAGGACCTGGGACAGGTCACAGCTGCCTGACCCCCCCACCTGCAGGAAAACAAGGAGGAGACGCAGCCCCACGCTGTGTAGCTCCAAATATCAACATGGGGTCGTTTTTGTTCCACTCTGAGGCAAATTCCTTGCTGTCAGCTGCAGAACAGGAGGAAAGACTTAAAGAACATTTCCTCTTATAAATTCCTTGTAAAAAAATGTTAATCATTGGTTGAGAGTATACTTTTCGTATCTACTTTTGGGAAAGCTGGGTGCCATATCTGCTTAGTAATACAGCAGTACTGGGCCATTGGATACGTCCAGGTGTGCACCACCAATGAGGCCAGATGAGGTGATCGCTTCATGCAGCACCAGGTAGGGGCAAGAGGAGGGCAGTGGAAGGAACATGGGCAATGAGCGCTTTCATTGTGGCAAAGGAGTTAGGTTAAGAAATTGCCATGGGGAAGGGGTGGTTTCAGTTTTCGCCTCAGGCAGCAGAAAGGCAAGGTGCGCCCCTGGATATTTCACTGCATAACTAGGCAGATTTGCCTGACAGGACTCTGGGAAAGCTGGGTAACCACCCCATGTGGGTGCAGTAATGGAGAAAACGAGATGTAATTAATATATACGCTGCGACTTATGTAAGCTAAGAAGAACTGCTTGACGATCCGTACTTTGTACAAAGCCCCCGGCTTTCAGAGGGTTAACGCGACTGTGGGTGATGGCATTTTTAGGGTTGTCGTTTCTATTTCAGTCCCTGAGGCTGCTTTTCTTTCAGCAGGGCCACCTCTTGGGCGAGCAGCTGGATCTTCAGATGTTCAGATGGGCTCAGTGAACAGCAGGGCGGCGACACACAGAGAGGGGAAGAGTTCACCCTCAGACATCTGCCTAAATGTGCAGCGTGAGCAGGAGAACCTCAGCTGTAATGGTGACCAGAGCGACGTTGGGCAGATTACATGTAGAATATCTAGAGGTAAACACATCTTCAACATCCTACAATAATCTCCTGGGAGTTACTCAGATGGTGTATCTAAGCCTTTTGCGCGTGACACTGCTGAACTGGTGTTTCTGAGACTATTATGCGTGATACTGTCTGCTGAGCTGTGTAGCTAAGCTAACATAATACTGTTTGCGAAGTCTCTGTATATAAGTCTATGATATGTGATACTGTACTAAGGAGCTGGTGTATCTAAGCTTTTGGATACTGTCTGGTGAGCTGTGTATCTGTTGAGCAGGGTGTTTCTGCTGAGCCAATGTATGTAATCTTATCATGTGTGTTACTGTCTGCTGAGCCATGTAACCTTATCATGTGTGTTACTGTCTGCTGAGCCGTGTAACCTTATCATGTGTGTTACTGTCTGCTGAGCCACTGTTTCTCAGTTTAGGCTACTTTTACATCTGCGTTTTCCTTTCCGGTTTTGAGATCTGGCTGGGGATCTCAAAACCACAGCAAAACGCATCCATTTGAATAATACAACTGGCTACATCCATTCATAACTTATCCGGTTGTATTATATTGAAAATGAACATACCTGATCCGGCAATAAAACCATTATAAACCAATGTGCGCCGGATCCGTTTTTTTTTAGACACGAATAAAACGGATCCGGCACCATTGACTTACATGGTTTTTGGTGTTCAGTTTTCCATGCTGCACACATGGGACCGGCATGGAAACTCAACAAACGATGCATTCTTGTGGACTCCGTTACGGTCTGTTCAATTTTGTCCCCATTGAACAGTGCAGTACGCATCTTTTTGCAGCTCCATTGAAGTGAATGGGTCCACATCTGAGCCACAGATGCGGACCAAAACAATGGCCGTGTGAATGTAATACTGTCTGATGAACGGCTTGTATCTTAGTTTATCGGGTGTGTTATGGTCTGCTGAATCCATGTATTTAAAGGGGTTTGCGCCACAAAAAATATTGTATACTTTTCAGCACCTCTGTCTGAATACTTTTGTAATTGCATGTAATTAAAAATTTAGTATAGCCACTGAGTTATTCAATAAATTGTTTCTGTATAGTACCACCTGCTGTTTTCCATTTTTATCTGTCCATCTCAGTAATATTGCTGAGATGGTCACACACGCTCAGGTCCATTCTTCAACTGACACCTGTCTACTGTTAGAAACTGCGACAGGGAGAGAGCTGCAGCAGAAATGATACACTTCCGAGAATGGAATCACCCCCTGAGGAAGGCCACACTGGACTGATCTAAGGTACATGACTGGTTTTAGCTTTGTTAGAAAGAGATGGTCATGAACTATATGATTTCTTATTTTAATTTTTTACATTAATTATAGTATAAGCTGAGGTGGTTCAATTGCAGCAGCAGAGGATGTGACTGTGACCGGGGGCCAAAGGGGGCTACATGGCTGCACATACAAGTGGGCTGTAGCTGTTCTTTTTAGTAAAGATGAAATCCTCCCTATCCATCTCTACTACTGTTATTTTCATTCCACATGTCCATCTTTTCAGAACTGGCACCAGCTTCAGAAGAGCACCATTTAGGCCAGGCAAGCACTCTTATCTCTTGCCCCCTTGTGTGCGCTGTGCCTGTGTGTCCATGCAAGCGAGGCAAGGATTCAGCCAGATTTCAGGCTTTCAGTAGACAGTTGGGGTCATTTATCATGGGACTTGTGACTATTCTAGATATAAAAATAGTCTCAAGTACCTTTTTTGACTGGCCATGCAACAATATTATGTCACACGGCTAGTGTTGACAACTTTTGATAGTTGGGCAGGACGGGAGCAGAGCAGGGGTATATCTGGGGCAGTGCCAGCCTCTGCGAATTTACTAACATGGACATCTGGAAACAGACATACGTGTTGACTGGCGTAGTTTTTCCACCAGGCATACAGCTGCCGGAGGATTACCCAAATTTAGGTGCATGCCTCATCATAAATTAGGCTAATCCTCCAGCAGCGCAAGGGGAAATAAAGACCACAGTGAAAACGCCAGTCTTTGTAAATGTGCCCCAGTGGCTGCTTCCTAAGCCAGCTGGATGATGATGATGATGACGACTTTCACACTGGTATGTTCACGTTGTTTTTTCCAATGGATTTTGTTGCTTATTACACAACAAATCCACAATAAATCCATGTCCCATTGTTTTGAATGGGAATCTATGCCATTTATATCGCATGGAAACTGAGTTGGGTCTACCACACACAGATTACCCTATAGAATGGGGTTAATTCATGTGTAGATCTTCAGTGGTTCAAACTGTGATTCCAGGGCAGAAATCTGAGGGTCTGCCTTGGATTCCTTCCACAAATTCTACATCAAATTTTTCAACACTATTTTTATGTTGTGTGAACATGCTCGTAGATTTATATATGATGCATTGGGAATCTTGGTCCAAAGTTTGCTTTGGGGCTCTTGGACTCTAGTTACACCATTGTAGGCCTATGATGTGTGAGTTGTTTTTTTTAGCTAAGCCTTTGATGGTTGATTTTGGTGTAGGTAAGCCTATGATGTGTGTGATCAAGCTGGCCAGAGGATCCTCTGGATAACTTGAAGAGCACATTGTGTAGGGTGGGTAGTGTGTGGATGTGTATTATCTTGTTTGAACACATCTCCTAAACTGAAGCAAAAATGGCTGTAGGACTGGCTCCATGGTGTCCTGGACATACTGAAGGCTGGTCAATGTACAAGACAGGATAGGCTATGGTAGCTTTTGGCTCCCCCACCATGACACCTGCTCTTCTTATATGGTGATCTTGGCTGTTGACACCACTGATGCACTACAGAAACTTCTTGTCCAACTGTTTCCAAGATTTCACAGATGGTCCATCCAGCATCTTGAAGTTCCACTATTCTGCCCTTTTCAAAGTCTGTTGATTGCGCAAAGGGTGCACGCCTTTGTCTAGCAGACATAGTGAACACTTCACCAGCAACCAATCAACAGTCCTGTAAGAGAGAAGGCAAAAGACAGTGTTGTCCTTCAAAAAAACAACAGTGATTCTAGACCAAAAAATGTCTGTGGAGCATCTGTATGGAAAGTGAGGATTTTAGAACTTTGATCACTACATGTAACACCCTCCAGCATTGCCATACTCCAAAATATGCTTTTTATCTTTCCTGTCATATGTATGGTATTCATTTCAAAGCATTATGGAAGTGAATTTAAAAAATCACTGCTTCAATGTCACTAACTTACCTGTCTGGGCTCCAGCGCTGCGGTTTGGATTTTTGGAGCGGCCATACCAGACACACTGCTGGGACGTGTCCCTCATAACGCACTGCCTGGCCACATCCCCTGCCAATGCGAGCACATCCATAGTAATAGAGTGCTCGCTCTGTTCCTCTCTGCAGCGCATCTATGCTAGGGGAGATATGGTATAGCTGTGCATGATTCTGATGCAGGCTGAGCGACTTCTCAGCCAGCCTACATCAGCGCATCTTATGTTCTGATCCAGGGGCTCGGTGCTCTATTTAAATCCTCTGCTGGCAATACACCCTTGCAAGTTATAGGTTTTCTCTCCCTAACTGTTCTCCTGAGTTCTGTTCTGTGTACATTGGATTGCTTATCATATTGACCTCGGCTTGTCTTGACCACTCTCTGTCTAGTGATTTGGTACTGTGTTTTCCATCTGGTTCTGACTTTGGCTTGGCTATTTTGACTACCCTCTGTCTTCTGGTTTGGTACTGCATTGTCCACCCTGTTCAGACCCATTCCTGTTTGGCTCCATCTCTGTGTGGTTTTGTCTATGTGTGTCTTGCATTGCACTTAGCAGAGTAAGGAACATCAACCAGTTGCAGACTTGCCGTCTAGGGCTTGCACCGCAGGGAAAGCAGCTGGGTTCCAATTAGGACTCACTGTCTGCTTGTTCCTGCCCACTGTGCTGACATTTAAATTGCCCCACCCCCCATAAAAAGTACATAAAAAATCTTTTATTTTATTTCTTGTAGTTCATAAAAAAAAGAATGGTGGAACTACTGTATTTTTTTTTTGCACTTCCCCAAAAAACATTAGACAGTAAAAAAATCAATAGTTTATATGTATCCCAAAATAGTCCCTCGCAGTTGCGTTGATGAAAAAAATGGCTCTCAGGATACTGCAACATAAAAATGGCTTTAAAAAAAACAAAAACATTTTCATTATGCAAAAGTACTAAAACGTAAAAACTCCCCGATGCTTGTTTGGTATTGTTTTATTCATACCCACCTAAAGTTAGTTTTATATTTACTGCATAGTGAAAAAAACAAAAACAGTGCCACAACTGCAGGGTTTTTTCCTTTTCAAAGCTAATCAATAAATGATATGTAACCCAAAGTGTATTATACTATATCACTACACTGTACTAAACTATATCAACAGATAAATAAAAAAGTTATGTTTGGTATTAATTGGATGAGTGATGCTGCCTTCTGGACTGCTGTCATGTGTTACACTGTCTATCTAATCCTATCATGTGTAAAACTGCCAGGGGTGGATTTTACCACAATGCAAACAAGCACATGCTTGGGGCCCCAGATTTCATGGGCCCCTATTATGGTCATAAGTGGATGGCTGAAAAAAAAATGGAAAAAAAACAACAACCATCAAACCAGGGGTTGACATACCGCCTGTGTAGTTGTTTTGGTTGCACAGAGGTTCAGTGGGAACGAGAGGCCCTTCCCAGCTGTAGAGCAGTAGCAGAAGTGCCCGGACTGCAGTGGGGATGTAGTAATTCAATGGAAGTGAATCGTAGTGGGAGATGTTGGTGGAACACTGCACGGAAATGGGATGGACCTTAGTGGTATGATGGGGGACCCCAAACATAACTTTAATCATTTTTACATTACTTTTTTCCCTTTTTCTACTATTCCTGATTACATTATCTGCATTCAGAGTGTCCTGGTTTATGAATGAAATTCCAGAACTACAGTGAAGACTGGGAGAGACAAAGGGTAGAAGGAGAAATAGAGCAGGCGTAGGAAGGTCTTTCAAGGTCTGTGCAGGACAACCCTAGTGGGCACTGCAACCTGTGAGGGGATAAAAGCAGAATCTTGACAAGTCTGTTTATATTTGGTTCATGAAAAGCTAGGTGGCAACCAGCATGGCCACCATTCCATCTCCCTTAAGCCGCTAGAACTAACTTTCCCAAGTTCTTGAATAACAAAAATCTGCCTATATATACATAAATAAGAGGAAGGGATATATATTGTACTGGAAGACTAGATATATTTGACTTTCAGGAAAGATGAGTGACAACCTTTGCAGAAGCTAGAATACTGGTAGTCACCCAGCTTTCGTGAAACATTTGACAAAAGACATCTGGGGACTGATATTTACTGTTCCTTGTGTAATGCATTGATTAGTAAGTGGCTAGTGCAGGAGGAAGGGTCAGTTAGTGACTTTTGTGCTGGTTGTGTTGGTGCTGCAGAGGGCGTCTTGTGATCTGGCTGCCCAGTGACCTCTGTGCCCTCCTGCTCTCCCTGCTGGACCCAGGAATGTGAGGGTGGGGACGTTAAGAATTACTTCCTTCATCCTTTAAATATCTCCAGCAGCATTGGAAATTTCTACACTAGTGTTTGGGAAGAAAACATTGAAGATTGTGGACCCTCTGCCTCGCTGCACTGACCCCAGGCTATGGTCATCCAGCACTGATCTCCAAGCTCTGATCTCCCAGCATTGACTCTGGACTCTGGACTCCCTGCATTGATCCCCGGGCTCTAGTGTCTCCACATTGATCCCCAGGAACTGTTCTCTCAGGACTGACCACCAGGTTGTGGTTTATCAACATTGACCCCCAGGCTCTGGTTTCCTTGAATTGGCTCCTGGGCTTTCAGCATTGACCCAATGCTCTGGTTTCCCTACACTGAGCCCCAGGCTCTTCTCTCATAAGGCTCTGGCCACCCTGTACAGCACTGACTCAATGCTATGATCTCCATGCATTGACCCTTAAAATCTGGTGTCCTTTTCCTGAACCCAGGCTTACTTCTTACTGGCATGATGAATTCCTACTGACCCCAAAACTCTCTTCTCAGTACTGGATTTATTACTGGATTCCTATACAGGAAGACTTCTTGACGTCATTGAACCTCAAATCCTTTGCCTGGTACCCAAAAGGTAATTATATTTCAAGCCCAGGTGGCTTTCTTTTCCAACTTAATTTGGCTCCAAATACAGAAGATGACAATTCATTGAGTAGCAGTAATATTTTATAGAACATCTTCTAAAATCAATGCTCGGTAGATCAGTCCTGTTGCCCTCTACTTCAATTGTTAAAAATCTGCCGTTTTAGCTATATCTGTTTCTGGGAAAGCTGGGTGACAAATATAATGGCTGTCATTCCAGGACCATGAGATTGTCAGTCAGCCTTTTCAGGCTGTGAACTGAAAATCTGCCTAGTAAGCATGAATTAGTGGCATATTGTTTGGAATGCAGTTTAAGTCCAATGAGACTGACTCTGTCACTTGGGGTACAGGACAATGACTCCCTAATACTTCAGGTACAAAAAAATGGCACACTGTCACTTATCGTACAGGACAATTACATGCCCGACACAATATAACAGATAATGACACACTGACACAGAGTTTGAGAACGTAGTGATGGTGAGCGGTGTCCCACTGGAGAGGTAGTGGAGAGCAGCGGTGTCAGGTAGCAGAGGTGGTATAGAACCGTGGTATGGGTCAGCACTCAGCTGACTGAGTCTTTATTTATGGTTTTAAAGACAATAAAAAACTTAAAATACAGTTCTCAGAACCAGAATCACACATATTGCATGTACACCATATCTCATAATATTTATCAGTAATGTGAATAGATGTCCATACATATGCTGTTACCTGATGTTATTGACTTCATAGATGTGACCAATGGACACTCACACACCTACATACCACAGTGCCACTGGCTCACCTACAACCCCTGTTCTAGCCGCCAACCAGGGACCCCATATTTTCTAAAATCTCTCCGGCTTCCCCCTAGCTAAGAAAGTTAGTCTGTACATCGGCAGAGCTGCATCTATAATTGCATTCAATGTTGGCCAGATGGAATCTTAGGGGGTTTAACAGAATGGATTTCCTAGCATAGAACATTAGGGGTCGGTATTGCATACTAGAATATTTGGTCTGAATCAAATCATTAACCAACTCCAGCAGACTGTTCCCTGGGGAGCAGACTGCTGGTAGTCCCAATTTCAGATTTAAGAACCTATGAATCTCTGACCAATATGCGACAATAACTGGGCAGTTCCAGATCATGTGGATCAGGGAGCCTCTGTCTTCATCACATCTAGTGCACTGGGAGCTATCCAGTTTGTGCATACGCTTCAGTCTAACTGGAATTAGGTGAGCAGAGGTAATACAGAGCATTGGTGTAGGACAGCAATGGTAAAAGTCTATTGGTATGGGAGAGCAGAGGTAGCAGAGAGCTGTGGTGTCAGAAAGCAGAGGTAGCAGAGAGCTGTGGTGTAGGGCAGTAGAGGTAGTAAAGAGCATCGTTGTCGAACAGCAGTGATAGTAGAGAGCATTGGTGTGGGACAGAAAAGGTAGTAGAGAGCTGTGGTGTTGGACAGCAGAGGTAGTAGATCACAGTGGTTTGGACAGCAGAGGTAGTAGAGAGCAGTGGTGTAAACAGCAGAACTAGAGAACAGTGGTGTTGGACAGCAGAGGTAGTAGAGAGCTGTTGTGTTTGACAACAGAGGTAGTAGAGTGCACTGGTGTCAGACATCAGAAGTAGGAAACAATGGTGTTGGATAGCAGAGGTAGTAGAGAGCAGACAGCAGAGGTAGTAGAGAACAGTGGTGTAGACAGCAGAAAGCCATGCTAGTAGAGAGCCATGGTGTCTGACAGCAGAAGTAGAGAACAGTGGTTTGGGCAGCAGAGAAAGTAGAGAGTAGTGGTGCCAGATAGCACAGTTGGTAAAGAACAGTGGTGCTTACAGCAGAGACAGTAAAGAGCTGTGGTGTCAGATAGCAGAGGTAGTAGAAAGCTGTGGTGTCGGACAGCAGAGTTAGTAGACAACCATGGTGTTGGATAGCAGAGGTAGTAGAGAGCTGTGGTGTCAGATAGCAGAGGTAGTAGAGAGCAGTTGGTCACATACTCTAGAGAGATCAGACATGTGCACAGTTATCAAAAGCTTCTATGTTTTATAGGAATCATGGATAACAAGGTCCCAGGAGCAGTCGGGAATGGGGAATCTTTTCCAGTGCAGCCTTTGATGGAGAAGGAGCCTCAAGATGAAAGCGGCAAACACATGACAGAAAGGGGTCAATGGAAAAACAAGATGGAGTTTGTGTTGTCAGTGGCTGGAGAGATAATTGGACTGGGCAATGTATGGAGGTTTCCATACCTTTGCTACAAGAATGGAGGAGGTATGTGTAGAGGAAATCTGATGTTATCTTTACCCCCATCCCCCAGAGTTTACAATCCAATAACATGGGGACAGCGCTGAAATGAGTACAAATGGGGCAGGCGCATTGCACTGATAATCTGCCCTGGAATTCTTTCTAGCTTATTCCCTCAAGGATTTTGCTGTTACTTACAGTGGATTTGCATTGATTATGAAGCAATTTGTGCGTTCCCTAGTGAAATGAGCAATAATGGTATTAACATAGCATAAAATAACAGAGATAAAGAGCTCGTCCCCAATAAATCACTAAATTCCTATATCACGGAACCTGTCAGGAGGAATTATGGGGGAGATCATGAATCTGCGTTTTACGCCAGTGAATGAGATCTCTTGCACCGACAGAAGATGCAATTAATTTATGATGGCTGTCTGGATGCCAGAGTGAAATCTAGAGCATTTCTGAGCTCCCATAGATTTCTGTCTTCATTAGCTCCTGAAAATAAGCGAAAGTGGTGATCATGCTTCCCCACCCTTGCTGCGCCCTCTTTTTAGCAAAAATGCCACTTGCAACAAAATTTGTTGCAAGTGGTATTCAAATCGTACAGTGAAAATAGTTGGGACTATATTCAAATGACCTATAAGGAGTCATGGAGATGGAACTGGTCATTGGAAGAGTCACACTAATCAGTCCTACTCCTGGCTTGATTGATGTCCACCAGCTGAGTATGTCTTCACAAGCCACCACTATTGGCATCCTATGCCTGTGCTCTGCACAGATAAAGCATGACCAGTACACCTTGCTTCATCACCCATGGCCCTAGATGCTACTAGAGGTGGCTTTTCATGATATATCCATCAATCAGGCCAGAAGCTGGACCGGCCAACATGACTCTTCTGATGAGCAGATCCACCCTATGACTATGACCCTATATGTTATTTGAACATAGTGAGCACTACTTTCGCTGTTTTCAAAGTTATTTTTCTATATATCACCGCCTTAGTTAGAATATAAAAGGACATCATTGTCAACCTGATAATGTACTGAATTACACATTGGTGGCAGTTTGGGGGCAAAGTTTTCCTTAATTTGTCATTGCAGCTCCTTTTAGTGTGAGAAACTATGGGGGCCTGGCAACCATGAACTCCTAATTGGCTAGCCTTTCTGATAGCAAAACCCCTCTATAGAATCAAAATCAGGCCAACCATGAGGTTGTAAAGGACTTTGAGTACAGCTCCATGGTCGACATTTGAGCAGGTTCATTGTCATTTGTACACACTGTCAGTGAACTTTGTGAAGTTACTGTCACCCCAGGTTCACGGCGCCACATTGGACTTTACACCATGTAATCTCTGTTCCTTACCTTAAAGCTTGTGTGGCTGTAACTTGATGAATTGGTAACTGTTTAAAGGAACACTAACCTTGTAATTGATTGAACCAGCTATAGTGCATGTGCTATATATAGTACAGTATATATAATACATATAGTATACAGTATATATAATACATATAGCATCAAAAGATATTATACCTGGTTATATGAAGGCAATGGTGGAGCTTCCATGTCACAGGTAAAACATACAACTATTTCACAATGAAAATGAGTATGTATGAGCTTGCTCTATCCTACAGTAAGTAGAGATTTAGGCCTCTCAGAGATTGTCCTGTTCCTCCCCCTCTGCTATTGGTCACATTTTTTCAAGTCGGTTTCTCCTGACAGGTCCAAAGTCTAAGAACAAAGTGATCAACATTGTGGCTGAAACAGGCCGATGAAGCTTAACTTCCATGAATGAGGGAATTCATACTGATCCATAATAATTACTGTAATGGAACCTTTGCTGCAGCTGCTAAGTGTGGGTTCTGAAAAAAGAGTTAAAGGGATCTTCCAATAATTGACCTTTATGACAGTCTGGGAGCGTCTAGCAGCTAGAATCCCCATCAGCGTTGAGGACAACTGGGCTCTAGAGCAGTGGTTCTCAACTCCAGTCCTCGGGACCCACCTGCCAGTAAGGATTTAGGAATATCCCACAGAATGAATACCTGTGGTAAGTCCTGATGGATGGACGCTAATTATATCAGCTGGTCTAAACTAAGGAAATCCTGAAAACCTGACTGGCAGGTGGGTCCCGAGGACTGGAGTTGAGAACCACTGCTCTAGAGACATAAGTCTTGTTAGTGAGGTCTTGCAGCTGTGTTCCACACCAATCTTGAGAACAAGTAGGCCCTGGGGTTACTTTTTTGGAGTTGGAGCAGTCTGGAAGCAAAAATTCCCACTAATCATAAGGAGAAGTAGGCCCTAGGGTTGGTTTAAATGGAGACACAAGTCTTGCTTGTGAGGTGTGCAACTGTGGTCCCCACCAGCCATAAGGGCAAGTGGGCTCTAGGGTTGATTTTTATGGACACATATGTAGTTACCTCACCACTGAGAATAGTGTTGAGTGAGTAGAAGCATATGAAGTTGAATTTGATCCAAAGTTTGAAGGTTTCCGAAAAATTTGATTTGGGGAAATTTGAGGGGATTGCGATCGCCTTTTCTCGCCATTGTGCCCACGTCATACAATAAAAAGTGATTCATGGCAAAGTAATTCATGAAATTCTTTGACGAAGTTCGGTGAAGCTGCAAATCGAATTTTTCAAAACTTCGCTCATCACTAACTAAGATCAGTGGGCATTTTGCAATATCCGCATGTGACTCTGAAAGATTGTGGGGTGACCGCAACCCCTCAGTATCAATATAGCTTTACAGTCACATGCTCTGATTGTGTTTACAAAAATAATTTTTGTAGTGACACACTCATAGTCTCTTGTAACAATAAACACGTTTCAGGAAGACACAGGGCAAATCTTTGACTGTTTCAGCCAACCTTCAGTCAAAAATTGATTGCAACAATTTGTCCCAACAAGCATCTGCTGGTAACGTGGTCGAAGAAGGTGTATACAATTGCCTGCTCATTGCCCACTTTTTTCTGTGTGCCAGTCTATGATGAGTGAAACGTTGCCCCAATGCACTTTTCCGAGGGCTGAGAATGTTTCACAGAGGGCAAGGTTGAACATCACATCTTCTACATGTCTTAAAATAAACTACTTATGTCTATCATTAACTTAACAATTTGTCTTACTATCTCTATACAGGAGCCTTCTTCATTCCATACCTCATCTTCCTTTTCACCTGTGGAATTCCAGTCTTCTTCCTTGAGACAGCACTGGGGCAATATACCAGTCAGGGAGGGGTCACATCATGGCGTAAGATCTGCCCCATCTTTGAAGGTTAGATTGGATAACTCTTACTCTTCTGAAGTTGAAATATTGGGAGGGCACACAGGTCATGTGTCCAGTCTATAAAACTCATTATTTTTGCCAAGACTGCTGGTTGTTAAAGTCCCTAGAGAAGTGATTTTTATTGAGCAATATCAACCTCTTGTGAGAAGATCAGTTACCTCCCCATAGCCTGACCTGTACCACTTGGCCTTCTGGATCCTGCCTACAGCATATCCACTGAAGGCCCAACAGTTTCATTTGGTTTTGATGTAGGAACTAGCACAACTTTGTTCTCCCTGATGTATAAGGGTTGAGCTGTATAACATGAAATGCTAGGACCTTGGGCTAGACTGGTGGTGTTGGTCAACTTTTGGGACCTACAAGTTCCCACATTACAAGCCTTGTGGCAATATATTCTATATGTGCATGAGGGAGGGCAACATGCATCTAGATCAACATTTATGTAACTGGGACAACATTGCCAATGGGCAGCTACAACACCGGTTGTCAGTGTTCACCTATGCTGGCAGAATTTACTCCAAATGTTGTAATGATGGGTTAAAAAGACTATGATGCCTAGTTTGTCACCTTGGGTCTGGGCATCAACTGTGACTGTCTGAAATTGAACTTCTTTCTCTCCAGGCATCGGGTACTCATCTCAAGTCATTGTTATTCTGCTGAACTTCTATTACATTGTAGTCTTGGCATGGGCATTCTTTTATCTCTTTAATTCCTTCACATCTGACCTTCCCTGGGCTTCCTGCAACCATTTATGGAACACAGGTATGTGATATTAGTAATAATATAGCCCTAATAATACACATACTCACAAATATAATAGATAATATCATAGAAAAATTATATATGATGTATGGTAACTAATATTTAGTAGCTTTCAATAGTCGTGGTATTTCTCTGTAATAATAGCAGATTATATCCCTGTCCACAGAGGCAGTATTATACTAGTTATATTCTTGTACAAAGGAGTCAGCATTATACAGTAGTAGTTACAGTATATTATTATACATAGTGGTCAGAATTATAGTAGTTATATTCTTGTACATATGGAGCAGTATTATATTAGGTACAGTGTTTTCTTGTACATAGGGAAAGTATATTAGCAGTTATATTCTTATACATAAGGGGCAGTATTATAGTAGCTACCGGTATATTCTTGTCCATAGGAGCAGTATTATAGAAGTTATATTCTTCTACATAGGAACTGTATCTTAGTAGTTTATTCTTGCACATAGGTGCAGTATTATAGTAATTATATTCTTGTACATAGGAGGCAATATTATAGTAATTATATTCTTGTACATAGGAGCATTATTATAGTAGTTATATTATTGTACATAGGGGGCAGTATTATAGTACTTAGCAGCGCAGCACCTTCACATAACGTCCTGACGCAGCTGCTAAAAGACGTAGGAACACTGTGGGCATGGTGACACACACACACCCAGGGACAGGGACACACACAGGGACAGACAGACAGACAAACACACAGGGACAGACACACACACACAGTGACAGACACACACACGCACATACTCCCTCTTTGGCCTCTGCACAATATTTCGGTTAGAACTGAAGTAACTCCAGCCCTGCTCCTCTCTTTAACTACAGGGAAACAGCTCTCTGCTCCTCCGTCTCCTCCCCCACAAGTCTGGTCACATGGGCAATGATGTCAGGAAGGTCCTTTAGCCCATTAGGAAATAGCATCTACCCTGTAGGTAGAATTGCTTGGGCCTGTTCTGAGTTCTGGGGCTGCCCACCCTGGCAGTGCACACAGCGAACATTGTGTGCATTGTTGGGGTAAGCCTCCCTACAATTCAGAACAAGAATTTTGTTGAAGTCCAGATTGTAGGCTGCAGCAGTGAGCTGGCCTACAGAGGCCCTGAGTGGGGGCACTATGGGAGCTGCACAGCTTAAAGGGAATATTGCATAGGAGACAGTATTGTAGTTATATTTTTGTACATAGGGGTAATATTATAGCAGTTATATTCTTGTACATGGGGGGGGGGGATATTATAGTAATTTTATTCTAGTACATAGGAGGCAGTATTATAGTAGTTATATTCTTGTACATAGGAGACAGTATTATAGCAGTTATATTCTTGTACATAGGAGGCAGTATTATAGTAATTTTATTCTAGTACATAGGAGGCAGTATTATAGTAGTTATATTCTTGTACATAGGAGACAGTATTATAGCAGTCATATTCTTGTACATAGGGGTAATATTATACAAGTTATATTCTTGTACATTGGGGGGGTATTATAGTAATTATATTTTTGTACATAGGAGACAGTATTATAGCAGTTATATTCTTGTACATAGGAGGCAGTATTATAGTAATTTTATTCTAGTACATAGGAAGCAGTATTATAGTACGGTAGCTATATTCTTGTACATAGGAGACAGTATTATAGCAGATATATTCTTGTACATAGGAGGCAGTATTATAGTAATTTTTTCTAGCACATAGGATACAGTATTATAGTAGTTATATTCTTGTATATAGGAGGCAGTATTATAGTAATTTTATTCTAGTACATAGGAGGCAGCATTATAGTAGTTATATTCTGGTACATAGGAGGCAGTATTATAGTAGTTATATTCTAGTACATAGGATACAGTATTCTAGCAGTTATATTCTTGTACATGAACTACGTATTTTCTCTTCATCATGCTATCACATTTATTTCCTCAGAGAACTGTATAGATTTTCAGAAGATCAATGGCACTTACAACATGACAATAAATGGAACATCCAGCGTCATTGAGTTTTGGGAGTAAGTTGAAGGCTGCTTTCTGACCATCCTGGACACTTAAAGGGGTATTCCCATCTCACAAATGTAGTTTGTATAGTTAGATATAGCCATACCAATATTATTACTAATAGAATGTATTTATATAAAATGTACCGTTTAGAAGATTTACCTATTTGTAT
Organism: Rhinella marina; assembly: GCA_900303285.1. NCBI lineage: Eukaryota > Metazoa > Chordata > Amphibia > Anura > Bufonidae > Rhinella > Rhinella marina. The sequence continues at coordinate 111,160 of ONZH01028232.1, forward strand.
TTCCATTGTCCCACACACATCAGTCAGGCCGTTGCCCCTAGTTACGGCTACCGCGGCCGTGTAGTAGTGGTGGCCGGCTTGCTCCTTTTCAAACCCGCTCTGAGGTAACTGCTGTATTGTGAACGCACATTGCATGAGCATGCGGAGACACATCTTAGGGTTGTAACATTTTTGTCTGCGTTTCCAAAACACAGAGAAATAGATCCTGTTCCCAGATCAATTCATCTCTATGGAGCAAGATCCGTTTATAAAGTCTGCGTTATGGACGGATCATGGCCATTGCGTTTTGGACTGGTAGCGTCCAAAACGCAGATGTGAAAGTACCCTAAGATGTGTCTCCGCATGCTCATGCAATGTGCGTTCACAATACAGCAGTTACCTCAGAACGGGTTTGAAAAGGAGCAAGCTGGCCACCACTACTACATGGCCTCGGTGGCCATAACTAGGGGCAACGGCCTGACCGATGTGTGTGGGACAATGCCTATACAAATAGGCAAATCTTCTAATCGGTACATTTTATATAAATACATTCTATTATCTAACTACATGCTATATCTAACTATACAAACTACATTTGTGAGATGGGAATACCCCTTTAAGGCCCCTTTACACCGGCCGACACAGAAGGCAATTATCAGGAGCTAACCATTTGTTCCCAATAATCGCCTGCTTGTTGCAGCAATCACCTTCGCTGTATGGTGACGAAAAATGACTAGAATGATCACTTGTCCCCATACAAATACATTGTTTCTGGGCATCAGATCAGGCTGTTTAAACAGAAATGATGATTTAGGTGATATTACCAGCAATGCTTTCAACTAATAAATGAGCATTTGCTTGTTCATTTGGTGACTGGTGGCACCCTTACACAGGTTAAGTATCAGGAAGGAATGTTCCAAGGAATAATTCTTCATGATAATTGCCCTAATCATTGGCCCGTGTAAAATGGGTGCCTTCAAGGGGTTGTCTCACTTCAGCAAGTGGCATTTATCATGTAGAGAAAGTTAATACAAGGCACTTACTAATGTATTGTTATTATCCATATTGCCTACATTGCTGGCTTGATTAATTTTTCCATCGCATTATACACTGCTCATTTCCAGGGGTTACAGCCACCGCTGCAACACAGATACGAGGTGTGCGGCGGGACAGGAACTGCTGTACATGCATGCTTATGCGCACTCCCATCATCCCGGCCACCACGGAGGTTGGTGCTTTTTCCTTTAGTGTGAACTTGCGTTAGTGCCTTGTATTAAACTTTGTCTACATGATAAATGCCATTTTCTGAAGTGAGACAACTCCTTTTAAAATATCAGTGAATGCCCTTGTCTGGGACTTTTCCTCCTGATGTATACTGGGTTCACATGTTGCAATATCCTTTCTATGAATATCCAGATTCTGCTCTGGTCATAATTCAAGCTCAAGATAGATTCCTATTCTGTGGGAACTGTAATTGATTCCTTATTGGTTGTTACCAAACCTTTATTAAGTGTTATATTACTTGATTCCACACAAACCAAGTAAATCCCTACCTTCTCTCCAGGAGGCGAGTACTTAGCATATCAGATGGCATTGATCAAATCGGGAGCCTACGTTGGGAGCTTGCTCTGTGTCTCCTGCTGGCCTGGATCATCTGCTACTTCTGTATCTGGAAGGGGGTTAAATCAACTGGAAAGGTGATTGCATTTTCTTTAAACTATGCTATAGTGTGTTGTCTACCTGACCAGACTGCCATGTCGGACAAACTACTGTTTCAGAGGGCCCAGCAAATGACTGGATTATAGGACCACTTAAACTAAACTCAGCTGTGGGGCTACATTTAAGGCTTTCGTTATGCAGCCTAAAAGTTGAGCTTTAAAGGTAGTATGTCAACTCTTCTGAGCGGTTTAGACCGCTCAGATCGTGTTATAGAATGTTTGCCCGACCCATTAAAATAGTACCTTTCTTGTGTCCCACGTAGAGATCCTGAAAAAAGTACTTTATAAAGTTATGCAAATTAGCGCGGAGTTATGGCCACAAGTGCCCAGGGGCGGAGTTATGTCCACAAGTGCCCAGGCCCCTCAGCTATGTTCCCAGATAACTGCTCCTCTTACAGCCCTCTGACCTGCCTTCCTCTCCTACTTCATCCTCCTCCTCTGGCTTGGAGATCTCGCATGAGCACTGGCCACCGCTGGGCCTGCACATGCACACTGCTCAGTCTACTATGCGCAGAGGCATGGATCTTAACAGTGCGCTCGTGCAGGCCCGGCGGTGACCGGCGCTTGCGCGAGATCTCCAAGCTAGAGGAGGAAGACAAAGCCATATGGGAAGTAATTTGTGGCTGAGTAATGTGTGGTTTTGATTACGTTTCATCCCCTTTGTTGCTACTATGAAATGCTGCAGAATTTCCATCTGCACCCCACAGCCCAAGATCTTCAGCATAGGTATCCAACCCTAAAATTAATTAAGTCTAGATCTGTCATATCACAACACCACCAGATACCCAAGCTCATGTTTAAGTGGAACTTCCCTTTAGATGACCACACATGGCTTGCCATCATAAGTTCCAGTCCAGGAGACCTAGACTTTTTGTCCAACCCTTTACTGGACAATTACATTCATATTTATTTTCTAAAAGTGCATATTGTTAGATTGTCCCTCATCTACACCCTCGTGAGGTGCTTGAAAAAGTAGAAGAAATGCTACGCTTACAGAGGTTTTCAGGTAATAATTACATTTTATCTAATATCCACAGCCTGCCTCATGAAACAGAAGACTCATACTAACCTGCTCCCTGCTGCTCCAGTCCTCCATGCTGTCTCCACTGTCTCCAACTGGCTTCAGCATTGATGTGGCCACCAGGAGCACGTTACCAATGAAACCAGTTATTGGCTGCAGCGGAGCATCTGACCATGCCCATGCACCACCAGATGTAAACACTGTAGGGACTGGAAGATGGAAACAGAGGAGACAGCGCGGAGGACGACAGCAGTGGGGAGCAGGTAAGTATGAATCTTCTTTTTCAGGAGGCAGGCAGAAGGCGTTAGATAAAATGTAATTATTACCAGAAAACCCCTTTAAAATGTATGACTATCAAATTCTATTAAAGGGAGTCTGTCACCTCCATATGCCCATATAAAGCACTTAAATAGCCCCATAGCAGATGTAATCATAAATGTAATGGTACCTTTGTCGCTTTCTTTTAATCTTTAGAAGTTGGAAAAACATAGTTTAAATCATATCCAAATGATCCGTTGGAAGTGCCCGGAGGCAGCGTTTACTGGTGTGGAGCCCGGGCTCCTGTGCTTTTTTACATATTTTCCCCACCCCAGCAACTGCCTCTGCCCGCCCTGCACCTGACTCGGGTCCTCCTTCTGTACCGGCAAGATCCCGCGCCTGCGCAGTCTCTCGCCGGGCCGGGGCATGCGCACTGCATGTTTTAGGTTTCGCAACGTTGGCCGACGCATGTGCAGTGACTTCGGCGATGTCGTGCCCAAAATGGCCCGTCGAGAGACTGCGCAGGCGCGGGATCTCGCCGGCACAGGAGGAGGACCCGAGTCAGGTGCAGGGCGGGCAGAGGCAGTGGCTGGGTCGGGGAAAATATGTAAAACAGCACAGGAGCCCGGGCTCCACGCCAGTAAACGCCGCCTCCGGGCACTTCCAACGGATCATTTGCATATGATTTAAACTACGTTTTTCCAACTTCTAAAGATCAAAAGAAAGCGACAAAGGTACTATTACATTTATGATTACATCTGCTATGGGGCTATTTAAGTGCTTTATATGGGCATATGGAGGTGACAGACTCCCTTTAAGAATTTTTTTTTCTGCAGGTTGTTTACTTTACGGCAACATTTCCCTACTTGATGCTGATTGTTTTGCTTATCCGAGGAGTCTCATTGCCTGGTGCTCTGCAAGGCATTAAGTTCTACCTGTACCCAGACCTCAGCCGGCTTCAGGACCCACAGGTGATTAAAGATGGATGTCACAGCATTAGGCAGATATCATCTACTAAAGCTGCGCATAAATATGATGATGTTTCACAAGATACATTCTCAAATAATGACTGTTGGCAATAACAATTATTATTACCCCAAGAGTAGTAAAAGTTATAGGAAACATTCAGGTGGAGTTGTCTTTTGTTTAGTAACAATCACTGTTAAAGGGGTTTTTCTGGATTCTAGATACTGAAGTGAATGGAAGCCAAGCTGCAATACACCTCAAAGGCTACTACACATTGGATGGAGTTTTTTGCTTCTGCCCCTGTCCACTCTGGTTTTTTTCCAGGGTCCGTCTGCTGAAAATAGCTGATTGGTGAGGACGCCAGGTGTCGGATTCTCACTGATCTGATATTAATAACTTTACTTAAAGGGGTTGTCCGAGTTATGACAAAAAATATATAGCACTGTAAATCTGATGGGCAGCAATATCTAACTAAGTTAAGCAAGTTTTAGGCAAAAAAAATCCATATTTCCTCATTTCCCTGGTTCTCTTCTGGTCTTTGTTTACATGCAATAACAACAATCTCAGCCCCTCCCCCTTCCCCCCCTCTCTGCAAAGGGAATGAATACAAGTGCTGAGTGACATGTCTGCCTGCTGGAATACTCAGCAGCATGTTGTATGTGTAGGACTACAAGTCCCAGCTGTACAATGACATTGCTAATACACACAGGAAATTCTCCCTACCTGTTCTTGTACAATACAATTCCTCTATAGCTCCTTGCCCAGCATTTGTCTCCTCTCACTGCTGCTGCTACTGTTTGTTGTAAAGCCTTGAGCCCTCAGTGTGTTCTGGCTGAAGGGGTTAATGTTTTATCTGAAGGAAACCAGGGAGAGAGCAGATAGCAGCCCGGCAAAGAAAGGGGGCGTGGCCAGTGACCTCTCGTGTACAGACTGTTATCTGAACTCTGAGGCTTGTGAACGAAACATCACAGACCAGGGAGATAAGGTGACATCACAGGTCATGTGACCCTCAGTCAACTCTGAGAAACCAGCAGCTTTAGAAACACAAAGTATATGGGGATGTTGTTATACCTGACAAGTTAGAAACATATAAAGAACAAAAAAATAACTCGGACAACCCCTTTAAGATAGTTTATCAATATCTAGAATCTGGAAAATCCTTTTAAGATGACTGAGTATAGTAAGCATAGTAAGCTGACCAAAAATATAAGATTGTTGTCTCCAAACCACTGTATCCGCAAATACCCATGGTCATCATTTCTATGGAAGAGGGAGATAAAGGGCTGACAAACACTTATGACACCATCCATCTCAAAATTTTAGGGATGAATAAATACATTCTATCTAATATTTGTTTCACCTAACAAAAATCTCTTGTCTATAGCCAGAGTACCTACTAGCGTTAGGTTAGCCGTTGTGAAGAATAATCTTTGATGTACATGAAGAGTAGAATGGGTTTCTTGCAAGAGAAAAAAAACTTATCATGGGGTATCTTGTTGATGCTTGGTCCAATTTTAAAATACTCATACCTTATGTATAGGAGCATCCTGTATTTTGGGTGGAGTTACCCTTTAGGGTGTTATCTGCCCTAATTAAATAAGGGAAGAATCAATGGTCAAGTGACACCACCTATGGAGGACTGTGGATTCTTTAACATAATTGCTCTACTCATGACTGTCATGAGTCTGGAGGACCACGGCCAAATACCATAACGCTGCAGACTAGTTAAACTATTGGCTTATGTTACATTCATTTTTTAGTCATGTGATGGCGCAGTTTGCAGCATTTATGACTGTGAAGGGGCAAGTTCACAAGGACAATTGTTATTCCTGCAGTGAACTAGATTGACAGCCGTTGAGCATATCTTGCTGAGCCCAACAGGGTGGCATAGAGTTAAAGCTGTGTGCTGTCAGAATCCTGATATTTACACATATCTGAGCCTGGCAGGGGCCTTCCTTTGGTTGAGAACATTCTTCAGGCCAAGTACAATCCAGAGAACAAGCTGATTGGACTCAGCGATATGGAAAAATTTCCTGCAATTTCTTTTTATTAGTTAGAATTTTTTGGTTCTTTCGTTTGTTTTAGCTATGCTCATTTGTGGCAAAAATCTGATTAATACAGATGAAAGAAAAAAGTGTGGCTTCAGTACACCAACTTCTTTTAGTCTCTTCTTTGGTCCGTTTATTGGCAAGTGTGCCTTGTGTTGCAAATCAGAGCAACCTGCAGGCAGACTGTGCACTTGGGACATACTGCCTGATGACGGTGGTTGTTAGGCAGTGTATCCCTAGTATTCAGCCTGTCAGATAGGACACAGATCTGCTCAAACCTGTAATAGCAATGTGCTGACAAACTGCAGCTGCTATGTAATTTCCCATTTCAGGCTGCATTGTTAATCAGATTTTTTTTCTTTAAAAATAGAGATGTAAGCTAAATAAAAAAAAGCATAATAATACAAATCTATCAAATCATGTGACAGCCAGTCTATTGAATCTATTCTGCAGAAGTCAAAATTACTAGGGGTCCACACCTGGGGCATTTTGTAACTGAACCAGTAGAGCTAGTGTAAAAACTAACCATAGAGACAGACCATGATGCTGCTGCAGGATCCATGAAATTTGTTTCAAATTAAAGGGGTTGTCCCATGAAAAATATTCTACATTTTTAAAGCATATAAGTAAACATTTAGTATACTAGCCACTGAGTTATTCAATAAAAATCTATCTGTATAGCTGCACCTGCTGTTTGTACTTTTCCTCATCTCTCTGTCCACCTCACTGAGTTGGTCACACGTGCTCAGTTCCATCCTTCACCTGCCTCCAGCACTATCTTCTGTTAGAACCTGACAGGACACATCTCCTAAGCAAGGACACGCCCCTGTTCACGCCTCCTAGCAGAACAATTGGAGCAATGAATGGGGAGATCTCTGGATCCATGTGAGGTACAGGGCTGGTTCTAGATTTATTAGAAATGTATTGTCGTGTTACTATATAATGTCTGATTTTCATTTTTTACATTGATCATGGCATAACCCCTTTAATGCTTGTATGAGAAGTGTTTTAGTACTCTTCTCCAGTACTCATTGTCCTCTGACTGCTGATCTTCATTCATCAAAAATCAGTCAGCTGGTTTATTGATTGAACTTTGCACATTAGAAATGAATTATTACTCTATCAAATCAGAATTGTGCCAGCCATGCACTTGGACACCACTGATCTCAAAATGAAGGAGCTCCTTTATTTTGGGATTAGTGGTGTCCAATCCCATAGCTGACATGAATCGGTTAGGGACATGAGGAACAGATGTGTCCTTTATCAACTGATCTTATATTTGCCATTCATCAGACTGTGCTCGGCAGGTCTGGATGGACGCTGGGACACAGATCTTTTTCTCCTTTGCGATTTGCTTGGGGTGTCTGACCGCATTGGGAAGCTACAATCAATATCACAACAACTGCTATAGGTAACTATTTATAAGATGAAATGCTCACTGGTACTTTCAGTTGGAGAGCATTAATATCATATATAAATATATACAGTATTATATTACATACCTTGTCATTGTGACATTGTCAACCCGTCCATTTACCGTAAAGCTGTCCCTCATTTATCTCAAAGATGTCTCTCAGATGCTTTATATAAGAAAATGTGAGCACATCATGTGAGAGTTATTTACTGAAAAAAATGCAGCAACAATTAGTACTCTAAAATCTACTCTACAATATCTAATTCAGTAGGCCGTACATCAAAGCCTTTAGCAAAGTGGGACTGGTTAGAAATGGCCTTAGAATGAAGTTATAATTAAATATCACTTGGCGGTCTCAGCAGGAACCTACTTCTATTCTGACTTCCTGCTGATCCAGCCATATTTGACTAGAGACATGTATAGTAGATGGTGAAAATCTGTATTGTTCTTATATTCTGGCAGAGATTGCATCGCTTTATGCTTTCTAAATAGCGGCACAAGTTTCGTGGCTGGATTTGCCATCTTTTCCATCTTGGGTTTTATGGCAGAAGAGCAAGGCGTGCCAATATCGGAGGTGGCAGAATCTGGTTAGTAGATTTTTGATTCTTTTTTCATGATAGCATATAAGTAGTAGTAGAATACTGCTAGCTCTGTTGGGAAAGCAATTACAAATCTGTAATGATAAATGCCATTATTTCTTTATTTAGATCATTAAGCCCAAAAATTCAATAGATCACTGATATTTTCATTTGTACTAACAATCGTATGTTGGGAAATATCTATTCATTTGTGGACACTTCTCCTGATAATTGTTCTGATAATTATAAAATGATAAAATGAAGAAACTTTGTAGCAGGCCTAAATCAAACCCTGCAGAACCAGGTCGATTTTGGACATCTTGTTTTGATTTTCCTTTCTTCCTTCTTGTCTTCCAAGGGCCATAACCTTTTTTTTCTTTTTCCATCAGCATCACCATATGAGTTTTTTTGTGGGACAAGTTGTTCTTTTTATTTGTACCTCTTAATGTACCATATAATGCATTGTAAAAAAAAATTATTTGAGTGGTGAAAAATGTAATTTGGTCATTGTTATTTGGGTTTTGTTTTTATGGCAGTTCCAGTGACAAAAAGCAGCAGTTTTTTAATGCCGTTCACTGTGCAGGATAATGCACACAATATTTTAGTGTGTTGGACATTTTGAATGCTACCAAATATGTTTTGCACGTTACCAATTATGTTCATTTTTTAATTGCTTTTTTAATTATAAATGGGAAAAGGGCAGTGATTTGAATTTTTATTCATTTTCTTAAAATTTTAAAAACTTTATTAAAGGGCATCTGTCAGCAGATTTGTACCCATGAAACTGGCTGACCTGTAACATGTGCACTTGGCAGCTGAAGGCATCTGTGTTGGTCTCATGTTCAGAGCCTTTAGGTGTAATGGCAAAGGGGACATTACTGAAAAACCTAGGGGTTCTGCTGTCTCTGCAACTGCAGCACTCTCTGCACTTTGATTGACAGAGCCAGGTGTTAGGATGTTTTCACTGCCTGGTCCTGTGAATCAAAGTGGAGAGAGAGCAGAGCCTCTAGGTGCCCTTTAAATTGATTTATACTTTTAGTTCCTTTAGGGTACTTGTAATCATCTTTCGTAATATTCAAATTAGGCATTTGGTGCAATGAGGGCATCACCATTGCTCTAATTGCACCTGAGCTCTACTCCTTTCTCTGGCCACTCTGCTTTGCCACTGCTGTCAATCAGCACAGCAAGGTAGGGGTTGACCGCAGAAAGGAGCAGATCTTGGTGCAACCAGAGTAACAACAACTTTCTCACTGCCCCAAATGCTTAATTTGCATAGTGGGAAAAGTTATCATAACTTGGGAACACAGCCTCAGATCAACAAATGAAAACAGCGCTTCAATCAGATGAACTACAGTTATGTGTCTATGCAATCAGTTGGATAGGGATGTCGCTGATGAGAGACTGTGGCGGATCCTATCAAAGGACGAGGTAGCAAAGGACGAGTGGGCTCGGCCCATGATCCCATTCCATACACCCCTCAAATTTTCTTCCATTTGGCCCCTACATTGTGCTAATGTATATTTGGTAGGTTAGCCAGAATCAGAGGACCTGTAGGAGGGAATATGACTGCAGGATCAGACTATACAGAGGTTCATTGTGGTATTTTCAGATTTGTCAGAAAGCTGGCTTATCTTTACTTTCTCACAACTTTTAAACACTCATTTAAAAAAGTTGTCTTTTTCTAAGTGATGGCCTATCCTTAGAATAGGCCATAACTTTCTGATTGGTGAGGGCCCAACGCCCCACCCCCGGCCAATCAGCTTTTTGTGTGTATCATCGTTGCCGGAAGTTGGCGCTGGAAGTTACTTCAATGGGCTAGACAACATCTTTAAGCTTAATTCTTTTTAAACTGATAAGAATTTGAGTGTTGATGAGCTATCAGGGAACTAGAGTTAGGGCTCAGAGAAGGAGACAAAACAGTCTGCAGATGCAGTAAAACTGAAAGAGGACAAACTGTGGAAATGTTTTAATAAAGACAATATAGGGGTTAACATTTTCTGTGGCTGATCAACCTATGGTAGCAGTGTGCAAAATCAATAGCCCTATCCACCCTTCCACTTATCAGTCCAATATCTTCTGGAGGGTCACTGAATAAGACGTGTAGAAAAGGTTCATGGAGTCCTTCCCTTCCTACAGCACATTGTAGAGCACTTTGTCTCCAGACAATTTGCCTGGGTCATGTATTTATTAAAGCACTGAGTAAGGCACAACAATTTTACAAGTCCTTCAATCCCTCAAAATGTGGAGGATAAGTGAATAAAAGCAATCTTGAATCACAATGAAGATGGGGACACAGTGTTGAATCCAGGAGAGAAATAGACAAAGTCAACACAAACTGATGCACTCACTTGAATGATAGCTGAACGGAGCAGACCCCCATGATCTTCTATTGAAGACCTGTGCTGATGATTTGTCATCAATATTATTTTAAAGGTTTTAACCCAAAATACGTTGGATGCATTAAACAAAAAGTAATTCAGAATTGTCCTTTAGTTAGTACTAATTGCAGCTGCCATAAAGCACACACACTGTGCTGCACTGTTTATACACATAATAAAGAGAGGAAGTGTATGTTTCCAATATGGCCGCCAACAGGAAAGTGTTTGCAAATAGTTAATAATACACATATTTTTTTTTATTACAGATGGAAATTAATAAGACTAATATTAAATACATGAGATCTGCATATGAAACATGGATAAGACTATTTTCCATTATCTTGTTTTCCAGGTCCAGGTTTAGCTTTTATTGCCTACCCCCGAGCTGTGTCTATGATGCCATTCTCTCCACTTTGGGCCTGTTTCTTCTTCATCATGGTCATTCTTCTGGGCTTGGACAGTCAGGTACCCTTGTATGAGATATTTGTAGCTGTAAAGGCTATGTTCTCTCTCATAACCATTTTTTTTATTGCTTCAATAAATCTATGTTTTCCATGGTAACAGACAACAAACAGACTTTCTGTAGTCTGATCTATATTTCCATCTATACTGTCCCTTACTTTATGTTAACATACTTTAGGTTAGGTTAGCAAGAAGTAGGAGACAGATGGAAAAGAGTTGACTGTAGCATAAGACTACAGAGGGACATAAAATCTAAAGTTAATGGCTTATAATCAGGAGTGGATTGGGAACTTAAAGTGGCACTGGAAGAAAACCTAAAAGTGGCCCCATGTTGTAGTCGGGATTAAATTGATAGAAGTCAGATCAACATAAGTAGGCATGAACAACAGAAGTAGACAGGGCCTGCAATACCAAAGTGCAGCACAAAGTACCGCCCCAGCAGAATCAAATACCACAGTGCAGCACAAAATACTTCCGCCCTCTCCACAGTATTCAACTGTATCGTTGTCCTGAGGATGGTAATACAGTTGAGTTCAGGAGGGCAACTGCAGCTGTTGAGTATCATATTGTAATGTACCTGGCCTGCAGCCTTCAGGAGAGCTTGGGTGGCCCCTTGGACATTGGCCCACCTGTATATTTTCCTGTAGGGTCTATGGCCAATCCGCCCCTGCTTATAATACTGCACCATGCCAAGGAGCTGCTAATATAACCTGCATGCATGTTATCAGATGTTTCTGGAAGTTCTCAGAATTGAAGATGATGTGAGATGTACTGTATCAGAACACCATTCCAGGTAACCTAAACTGCATTACAGATGCATGTTTCTTTACCGAAAATCTTGGCTGGAGATTTCCAGAGATAATCTGTTGTGTTGCAGGTAATGCAAACAATTTTTATTCCAAAACTGGTCATCTTGCGACACTTTGCTTGGGATATCTAATCCCTAGAGGAAAGATAAGGAAGAGAAAATCTTGTATATTAGATTGCATACATGAAAATATCAAAGAGTGAGGATAATTGTAAGCTTAAGTGTCACTTAAATACAGAAGAACACATACATTATTTCTACTGTATACGAAGAAGCATGCAAACTATGCAATAGCCTACTTAGTTATGGACTATATTAATATGTTTTCCCATTTTTGTCCTTTCTTCAGTTTGTGTGTGTGGAGAGCCTGGTCACCTCTTTGGTGGACATGTATCCCAGGACCTTTCGCAAAAAGAACCGCCGTGAGCTACTTATCCTGGTTGTCTGCATCTTCTCCTTCCTTATTGGGCTTGTTATGTTGACGGAGGTATGGAATGGAGATTGGAGCAATAAAACATGATGGCTTTTAAGAGTATTCCCTCATGGTATCGGTGCATGCTCCTCCCCTCACCTCCCAGGACTGGAGCATCTAATACTGGTTACTCACCAACATTGACAATTATTGTAGGAGATAAGGCAGTAAGGTAACCATGAGGGTTGGTTCATATTGTTTGATATGGTGTCTAAGAAGATGGCAGTGTTGGAATGGTTTATCGTGAGCAGGAGTGAAGAACACCGAGTGGTGTGATCTCAATGGGACTGATGAATGGCATCAAGGAGTAGAACGAATGTTTAATTATTTGAGTCATGAAGATGCGACTCTTGAAGGATGACATTACTTTGCATGATTATCTTCTAAATAATCTTAATACTTATGTTGTTGTATCCACCCAGGGTGGCATGTATGTGTTTCAGCTGTTTGACTATTATGCTGCCAGTGGAATGTGCCTGCTGTTTGTCGCCATCTTTGAGGCCCTCTGCATTGGTTGGGTATATGGTAAGTAGTATTACCTTAAGAACATTATTATAGTGGTGCAGCAACCCAGCTATGGCCTCAAGTACCTTCTCCCTGCTTTATTAGGAAGGATTGGTATAACCTCCTCTTGTGCCAGATTAGTTGGGTATGGGTAGTAGGAGCAGTGTAGATGCCCCACTGGCCTCTGGATTAGACTGTATAAAGAGAATTTAATTATACTCTCTTGGTTCTATAGGTGCCGATAACTTCTACGACAATGTGGAGCATATGATTGGCTACAGACCCCTGCCCATTATCAAATACTGCTGGTTGTTTATTACTCCTGCTGTGTGCCTGGTGAGATGGCGGTATTATTAATCCGGTGGAGGGTGTTGCAGCTGTAGTATGTTTAGCACACTTTAATTTTTTTTTTTAATTTACCAGGCCACCTTTATCTTCTCACTGGTGAAGTACACTCCTCTTCAGTATAACAAGCGTTACACTTACCCCTGGTGGGGGGATGCTGTGGGCTGGCTGCTAGCACTGTCGTCTATGATTTGTACGCCACTCTGGGTTTGTTACAAAGTTTTGACAATCAAAGGACCTATGGCAGAGGTAAGATGTGGAGCCCTGAAGGTATCTGTGATCGTTCATCTCTGGCAAGATGGTGTTAATGTTGTTTGGAAGAATTTTTTAAAAAGAACCAGGTACCTCTCCTCACAACCTGACACGTCTGTTTTAGTAACTAATTGCATTCCCCATCTAATAACAATGCTGGAGCATCTATTCTTATGACTCTATTTTGTGCCAGTTTGGGGGGAGGGGTCTCTGCACAGTCTGACACTGGCAGCACTGAATGGATGGTGTCAGACTGTATAGGGACACACCCCCAACTGGTAACTTCCACCTGTACCTTTATCCATAAACTTGTAGCAAGAATAGTAGAAGAATGGCACACAATAGAATCATAAGAATAGATGCTCCAGAATTGTTATTACCTGGGGAATGCAAGTTGTGACTAAAACAGACATGTCAGGAGTGGTGAAAGGTCCTCTTTAACCCCTTCCCAACCAGTAAGTGACTTCTGACCAGCGCCGTAGTGGACGATCAGCGGCGGGGGACCGGCTGTGCCCAGTAGCCCTTTTCACAAAATAATATTTAAAAAAGATTGTAAAAAATAGTAGTGAAAAAATAAAAAATAGACATACAATACAGAAGTTTGTAGCATTGTAAATGTATCGCCGCGTCTGTATCGACCGGCTCTATAAAAATATCACATGATCCACCCCGCCAGGTGAACGCAGTAAAAAAGTGCCAAAACAGCCTTTTTTTGGTCACCTTCCCTTACAAAAAGTGTAATAGCAGGCGATGAAAAAAGCGTATGTACCCCAAAATGGTACCAATCAAACCGTCATCTTGTCCCGCAAAAAATGAGACCCTACTTAAGACAATCGCCAGAAAAATAAAAAAAAATATGGCTCTCAGAAATTGGCTACACAAAATTTTTTTTATTTTGATCAAAAATGCATCTAATGTGTAAAACTTTCCAAAATTAAAAATGTTAGACATATTGGCTGCGTCCGTAACAATCTGCTCTATAAAAATATTACATCAGATGGCCCCCAGGTGAAAGCTGTAAAAAATTTTTTAAAAAACTATGCCAAAACAGCCATTTTTTCCCTCTTTCCTCACAAAAAGTGTAATAGCAAGCGATCAAAAAGGCGTATTTAACCCAAAATGGTACCAATCAAACCGTCATCCCGTCCTGCAAAAAATGATACCCTACCTGAGACAATCTCCAGAAAAATAAAAAAATATGGCTCTCAGAAAATGGCAACACAAAAAAAAAGATTTTATTCTGTTCAAAAATGCATCTAATGTGTAAAACTTTCCAAAAATAAAAATGTTAGACATATTGGGTAACTCCGCGTCCGTAACAACCTGCTCTATAAAAATATCACATGATTTGCCCCCTCAGGTGAATGCTGTAAAAAATTTTTAAAAATACTATGCCAAAACAGTTATTTTTTTCACCTTGACTCCAAGCGATCAAAAAGTCTTATGTACCCCAAAATGGTACCAATGAAAACGTCACCTCATCCCACAAAAAATGAGCCCCAACAAGACAATAACTCAAAAAAATAAAAATCAATGGCACCCACAAACCAATTCATCAAAATCTGTGCTTCAAAATCCATATGGCGCTCCTTCTGTTCTGAGTCCTGCCATGTGCCCCCACAGCAGTTTACCACTACATATGGGGTGTTTCCATATTCAGGAGAAAATGGGGAAAAAAATTATGGGGTGCTTTTCTCCTGTTACTCCTTGTGAAAATGAAAAATTTGGGGTTAAAGCAACATTTTATTGGAAGAAATGAAACTTTTCATTTTCACAGCCAAGTGTTTCCAAATTCCGTAAAACACTTAGGGGGTCAAAGTGGCCAGTACCCCCCTTAATATATTCTTTGAAGGGTGCAGTTTCCAAAATGGGGGTCACTTTTTGAGGGTTTCTACTGTAGGGGTACGTCAGGGTCTCTCAATTACAAAATGGTGCCTAAAAACCATTCTAGCAAAATCTGCCTCCAAAGTCCGTATGGCGCTCCTTTCATTCTGACCACTGCCACAAACCCATAGAGACGTTTACCACCACATATGGGGTATTTCTGTAAAAAAATTATTAACATGAATAATCTACCAAAAAAGTGAAATTTTTAAATTTCACCTCCATTTTCCATTAATTCTTGTGGAACACCTCAAGGGTTAACAAAGTTTGTAACAGAAGTTTTTTTATAATTTGAGGGGTGTAGTTTCTAAAATGGGGTCATTTATGGGTGGTTTCCATTACGTAAGCCACTCAAAATCACTTTATATCTGAATTGGTGCTTAAAAAAATGGTTTTGGAAATTTTGTTGAAAATTTGAAAAATGGCTTCTAAACTTCTAAGCCTTCTAACGTCCTAAAAAAGTAAAATGACATTTATAAAATGAGGCCAACATAAAGTAGACATATGGGGAATGTAAAATATATATATAAAATAATAACTATTTTTTGGAGGTATTACTATGTATTTTGAAAGTAGAGAAATTGAAATTTGGAAATTTGCTAATTTTTCCAAATTTTTGGTAAATTTGGTATTTTTTTTATAAATAAAAATGAAATATTTTGCCACAAATGTACTACTGTCGTGAAGCACAATATGTGACGAGAAAACAATTTCAGAATGGCTTGGATAAGTAAAAGCGTTCCAAAGTTATTACCACATAAAGTGACTCATGTCAGATTTGCAAAAAATGGCCTGGTCAGGAAGGTGAAAACAGGCCCGGGTTTGAAGGGATTAAAGTACGCACACAAATAAGCACAGAGTCGGCAAAATAAGACCATTTTGGCGGGGCCAGTTGAGTATCTTATGTATATGGGGGTGTCTCAACATTCCTGACAGATGGTGTCAGGAGAAAAAAGGATTGGATTTAATTTAAACATGCCCAATCCCTTGTTCTCAAGGCAGATAGGCCACAGCCAAAGGTGTCTGGTAGATGATTATTCCCCTCTCTCCGTTACATACACATTCATGCTCTGCTAACTGAGCTTGCATGTGTATGGGAAAGTTGGGAGGAATAGCTGTCATCTGGTGGAGCGTTCACACAACAACTATGAGAAGTGTATGACTTTAACCTTAACATTAATTATCACACATCTGTCAGGCCAGGCAAAGTACGGCACACTGAGCAATGCTACAGAATATTAGGGGTTACAACGTGGCAGTGCTGCAGCAGGGGCGTAGCTAAAGGCTCATGGGCCTTGGTGCAAGAGTTCAGGTTGGGCCCCCCCCCTTCCCTCAGCGCTGGTGCACCTAGCTTTTCTGCCGGCCAAGTCAAAAATTGAAACCCCCCCCCATGCCAAATTCTCACCCTAACCTTTTCCCTCCTAACATTACGTATATCACTACAGAACATACAGGGTAAGGCTACATTCACACGACAGTTGTTTTTGCGGCCTCCGATCTGCATATTTTGTGGCTCAGATGCGGACCCATTCACTTAAATGAACACTGTGTGCTGTCCGCATCTGTATGTCCATTCCTATTTTTGTCCGTTTTGCGGACAAGGATAGGCATTGTTACAGTGGATCTGCAAAAAAAAAAACGGATGCCATACGGAACATCATCCTTTTTTTGCGGATCCACAATTTGCAGACTGCAAAACACAATGTTCGTGTGAATGTAGCCTAATACAGCGCCCCATACCTCTTACATCCAGTGACGCCTCCTCTGATGTAGATGTTCTCTTTCCTCATCTTCTCCTTTCAGACCAGAACCCCATTTTTCAGCCATTTCTCATCTCTGCAGTTTGACAGAAAAAAAATCTTAGTTTACTACTTTTCCATCATCCTCCCGTCTTCTGGACAAATCATCCTACCACCCCCAGTACTGTGCCACTAGTACCAAACAGATAGTGCCCTTCAATAATTATTGGCACACAGTGTCCTAAAATAACTGCGCCCAGCAAATAGTGTCCCGTAATAGTGCGCCCAGTAATAGTGTAAACATAACGCCCCCTAGAAATAACTGCGCTGATACTGTGCCAGGGTGCCCCCCACAGTGATAGTGTGAACATAACGTCCCGCAGAAATAACTGTGCTATTCGGATACTGTGCCAGGGTGCCCCCACAGTAATAGTGGCCCCCAAAGTCCCAACTAATAATTCTCTGCCATAGTGCACTTGTTAGTAATAGTGCCCCCAACAGTACTAATGTCCCCACTGTGCCCCAGAAGTAATAATGCTTCCAATGTGCCAGTAAGAAGTGCCCACAAAATTTCAACCCAATAATGTGCCAGTAAGAAGTGCTCCCCACCCATAGATGCCCCCCAAATTATGTGCCAGTAAGAAACGCCCCAATAATGCGCCAGAAGTTCCCCCATTTGATTCCCCTCCAAAATCATGTGCCAGTAAAAGTGTCCACCCCCATAGATTGCCCCCCAAATTATGTTGCCAGTAAGAAATGCCCCCAGTGCCCCCATGTGCCAGTAAGAAATGCCCCTAGTGCCCCCATGTGCCAGTAAAAATGCCCCCAGTGCCCCGCATGTGCCAGTAAAAATGCCCCAATGCCAGTAAAAATGCCCCCCAAAATGGCTCCCGTGCCATTAAGAAATGCCCCCAAGTGCCAGTAAGAAATGCCCCCCAGTGCCAGTAACAAATACCCCCAGTGACATGCGCCAGTAACAAATCCCCCAGTGCCCCATGTGCTAGTAAAAATGCCCCATTGCCAGTATAAATGCCCCAGTGCCCCCATGAGCCAGTAAGATATGCCCCATGTGCCAGTAAGAAATGCCCCCAGTGCCAGTAAAAATGCCCCCAGTGCTCCCATGCCATAAGAAATGCCCCCAAGTGCCAGTAAAAATGCCCCCAGTGCCAGTTAAAAATGTCCCCAGTGCCCCCATGTTGCCAGTAAAAATGCCCCCAGTGCCCAGTGAAAAATGTCCCCAGTGCCCCCATGTGCAGTAAAAATGTCCCCAGAGCCAGTAAAAATGCCCCCAAGTGCCAGTAAAAATGCCCCCAAGTGCCAGTAAAAAATGCCCCATGTGCCAGTAAAAATGCCCCCATGTGCCAGTAAAAATGCCCCCATGTGCCAGTAAAATGCCCCCATGTGCCAGTAAAAATGCCCCCAGTGCCCCCATGTGCCAGTAAAAATGCCCCCAGTGCCCCATCATGTTGCCAGTAAAAGCCCCCATGCCCCATTGCCAGTAAAATGCCCCCAGTGCCCCCATGTGCCAGTAAAAATGCCCCAGTGCCCCCAATAGAGCTCCGTCCGTGACTGCAACAATAAAAAAAAAAAACACTTATCTTACCTCCATGGAGCTGGCAGCTATGCGATGCAGGCCTCTTCCGCCTGTGTCCTGCGCTGTACGGCTCAGGCGGCGCGATGACGTCATCGCGCCGCCTGAGCCGGCCTCTGATAGGCTTCAGGCCTGGTGCCTGCAGCCTATCAGAAGAACGGGCAGGGGAGACGCCTCTCCCTCCCTGCCCCGCAGTACAGGCATCTGTATCGCCGTCTTGAGGACAATGGAAGTGCTCATCTCCCTCTGCCCCGCCGCTGCCCCCAACTGTGCGCAGGGCCGCGCCGCACCTTGCCTAATTGGCGGTGTGGCCCTGCAAGTGGCAAGGGGGGCCCTCGGGCCCCCCTGGCTTAGGGGCCCGGTCGCAACTGCGACCCTTATAGCTGCAGTCAAGTGCCCACGGCCTTAGATCTTCTAAAGCAGTAAGGAATTAATGTCAGTATCCCTGATGGGGATTGGGTGGCATCTTTTCATACCTGGTGGCTAGTCCACCTTCTTAGGCTCCATCAATGTCTTACAGGATATGAAGGATATGTACTAATCATAGTATCCTGTTGTTTCCCTGCTCGGATAACAGATATCAGAGCAGGAAGGACAAGAGGACCAGGGCTTGCTGTGTGAGTTAGTTAGTCTATGAGGGGAAAGCTCCTTCAGCCGGAACAACACAATTTCAGCAGTAATTATTGCTGATAAAAATGTAAGTGGCCAGTACCTACTGGTTGAATTGCCTCTTTCATGATTTATTAGCAGATATCTTTTATGTTTTTATTTTACAGAGATTTCGGCAGCTGACATGCCCAGACCCATATCTGCCTCAGAAACCTTTACGGGAGCACCAGACACAACCGATAACTGTATCAAAACTAGATGAATCACAGTGTTAGGACATACAGCTATGTGTGTGGACATTTGTGATTTACACCATCGGATCCAAGTCTGGAGTGAAACCAGTGTAAATACATAGAGGACCCATGATGGGATCAAATGCATGCAAGATATTTTCAGAGTGTGGAGAAGACCCATGAGACAATGCCATTCCGTTCATTTAAGTCTTTTCTTTTTTGTGACTTGCCACATTTTCTCTCAGCGAATCTGGTGATAAAACCAATGGCAACTCTATGAGTAGAGTATAATAGTATAATATTTGATGAGAACAGAAGTGGCGTCTTAACTACATTGGTGAGGAGTTCATGTGCTGTAATCTCCATCAATATTCTAAACAAAATGTTTTCAGCTCCGATAAAGATCTGGTGATGTACCGTTTTGAACATTGATGAAAGTCTTATTTCACTGAATCCCAACAGTATTATTCTCAAACTTCAGTTTTCATGTCAGAACCTTAAGAAGACCACCCATGATCTAGATTTGATTTTCCTTAATGAATTTTAATTTCTCTTATATCCTCAGTTACATTTGCTATGTTCTTTGAGAAGATCACCCCTCTAAAAAATATAAAAAATAAACTTGTATTTTTAGCTCAAAAATTATTCATGGTGTATCAACAACCACTTCAGTGAACAGTGGGAGGAAAGTGGCATAGATTTAGTTTTGTAGACGTTTCCGTCAATGCAAACTTTCTATATTGAGATTTCGTTTTACAGATGCATCTTAAGACCTTTTCCTTGGCTTCTCTATGTGAAGATCGTTGTTCACAAGACAAATTTTTCCATCACCTCAGAGGCCCTGGTTACTGGCTGTTGTCCTGACCTTCCAATGGATCTTATGTGAAATTAATTATTATGGAAAAAGTGAAATTCTTGAAATACGGTCATGATACAAAATGTATAACACTTAACAGTGCCAATATAATAAAGTAGTTCGGACACCTATGAGACTTGTGGTTGGTTTGCAAAACTGAAAAGTAATTTTGGACGTGCAAGTTATGCTAACAGGTTCAGCTGGCTATAGATATCTGTAGACTCTAGCCAATTGAAGCCTACAGTTCTTTCTCCTCAAATCCCAACTGCCATACACACTGTCACATGACCCTTATCAGCCAATAGAAGCTTGCAGCCCGTAGTCTCCACATAAACACAGTTTTACACCAGGTTTCCATAACAACCCAGCCATTTTTCTTCACTTCTGTCAGCTTTAAATGGGCAGGGCGCTGTGGAGGTCACAGTTAAAAATCCCACCCTAGGCCCCATTAAGCCACGCCCATGATCTGATTAGGTCACACCCCCTCTCCGTCCGCAGTCGACGGGAATTGAAAAAATGAAGGTAAAAATCAACTTCTGTCAGCTGCAGGGGTGAGAGGGAGGGTGACTTTCTCCCTGCAGCTCATGCTCAGACAGCACAGTGCTTCTGTCTGAGAGTGAGCTGTTCAAAAGGACATCCCTGTGTCTGTCCAGGCCCTGCACCAGACGGAGGACAGGGAGTTTGAAAAGATGGACTGTCCAGCCTACAACCAGACCTCTTGCCACCCTAAGGGAAGGCTGTTGTGGAGGTTACAGTCAAGGGGACGGTCCACTATGGAGGCCAATGTTAAGGGGGCGGGGTGTTGTGGAAATCACTGTTAAGGAGATGGGGTACTGTGGAGGTCACTAATACAGGGGCGGGATGCTGTGGTGGTCACTGTTAAAGGGTTGGGTGCTGTGGAGGTCTCTGTTAAGGGGTAGGGAACGGTGGAGGTCACAGTTAAGGAGGCAGTCCTCTATATAGGTCAATGTTAAGAGGGCAGGGTGCTGTAGAGGTTACTGTTAAGGGGGCGAGGTGTTGTGGAGGTCACATTTTAAGGGAACGGAGGTCTGTGGAGATCACTGTTAAGGGGGTGGGTTATTGTGGAAATCACTGTTAACAAGACGGGGTACTGTGGAGGTCACTAATAAAGGGGCGATCGCTGTGGATGTTACTGTTAAGGGGGCAGGCCGTTGTGGAGATCACTGCTAAAGGGGCGGGCACTGTGAAGTTCCCTGTTAAGGGAGAAGGGTACTGTGGAGGCCACTATTAAAGGGGCAGCGGGGTACTGTGAGGTCACTGTTAAGGGGGTGGGTTATTGTGGAAATCACTGTTAACAAGACGGGGTACTGTGGAGGTCACTAATAAAGGGGTGATCGCTGTGGATGTTACTGTTAAGGGGGCAGGCCGTTGTGGAGGTCACTGCTAAAGGGGCAGGCACTGTGCAGTTCACTGTTAAGGGAGAAGGGTACTGTGGAGGCCACTATTAAAGGGGCAGCGGGGTACTGTGAGGTCACTGTTAAGGCAGTGGGGTACTGTGAGGTCACTGTTAAGGGAGTGGGGTACTGTGGCAGTCACTGTTAAAGGGGCAGTCGCTGTGGTCTCTGTTAATTGGACCAGGAATGGTTGAGGTCAGTTATAGGGACTGTAACCTATGGTCAGTGTTAAGAGGTGGGTGCTGTAGAGGTCACTGTTAAACCTCCTGAGTGACAAGAGGCTGCGGCACATTACTACATACAATGTATTTCTCATACACTGCAATGCTAATGCATTCAAGTGTATGAGAGAAGCAAACTGATGATTGCTTCTTATAGTTCCCTATGAGAATTATAAAAAATAAATAAGTGTTTAAAAAAAAAGAGCATTCAAATCACCCCCCAAAATGAAAATAAAAATACATAAACAGTACAAAAATACACATCATGGGCATCAGCATGTGCGAAAACTCCATACTAAAATATTTTTAGCAAACGGCGAAACTGCAAAAAAAGTCAAAATGGCTGATTCGCCATTTTTTGGTCGCTTCACCTCCCACAATAAAATTAAATAAAAAGTGATCAAAAAGTCATACACACCCCAAAATGGTATCAATGAAAAGTACAGATCGTCCTGCGAAAAACACAGCTCCACACACAGAACTACAAAAAAGTTGTACGGGTCAGAATATAGCGACAAAAAGAAAAAGATAAAAGGTTTTTGATTTTGTTCAGTATTAAAACAGTAAAAAAGTTTTACCGTATAGGGAATGCAGTAAAAACAAAACCCATAAAACTGTTTTTATGGGAATATTTTTTCTAGCTCCCCACTAGATTACATGCAATATTAAATGGTGGAAGTAGAAAGTGCAACTTGTCCTGCATAAAACAAGCCTTTATAAGGCTATGAAGAATAAAAAAGTTATGAAAAGGCAGGGAGTGAAAAACAAAAAAACTTCTGGGGCCGAAAGGAGGAGAGTCCTGAGCTCCATACATATCCATATAAACTGTGACTTTCTATAAGAGGCTGGAACACTGCTCATAACTTGACTGCTTGATGGATCTGATGCTTTACGGTAATGTTTTTTAAGTAATGTTTTTTCATTATTCATTTTAGTAAAAATCAATAATTCAACAGATACAAGGAAAATTCACGTATCTTTATGCAGCAAGCCCCAGAGAAGCAGAGGATGGGAGTGGTAGTTGCTCTCGCTGCAATTATTCACAGTGGCACCCCTCTCATTGATGTTTACTAGGACCACTTTGCAACCTTTGCAAGATCATCACGGGTGTGCAAAACTCCAAATTAAGTATTGCAGTCCCATGACGAGGTTCAAATACTACAAAAGGTCGACCAGTCCATCAAATAAGTGTAAAAGGTGGCGTAAACTGTTAATCTTTCCACAAGCAGCAAAATCTATATCAGACATAAACTTTACTAGCGTGCATGTTCTTGTGATCCCAGACAGTCTATGAAGTTCTTCTCCAGCTTTCCCTCAGAGATTGTTTTCTCAACAGGAATGATGATTCTCCTGGAGCTGAACTTGCATCTGCAAAGAACAGTAGGCAGAGCTAAAACTGAAGAGGCTGATGCAATCCTGACTAAAAAGATCATCCCTCAGAGGGCAAAGCTAATTTCTTTTGCTGAGTCAGGGCATAATTAACTAAACAGTTCCACCTACTGACAGCTTTTGGGAACACATACCGTACAAAGCATAAAACAAAGCATGAACATATTAAATAACATCAAATCAAGAGGTCCAGGCAAGCAGTCCATGAAAAAAACAGGCCAAATTGGATTTTTTTTTTGACTGGGACAAAGACAAAGATGGCGTTGAGTCCATGCTGTCCTCCCAGTCTCCTGCTTCTCCATCCCGTCCATCTTCTCCTTAGCTCAGTGGCGTAGCTACCGGGGGGCAGGGGGGGCGACGGCTCCGGGCCCAGTGACTCAAGCGGGCCCATAAAAATAAAAAAATCTTACTTACCTGTTCTGCGCTGCGGCTGCCCTCCGGTCCGCGCTCTGCTCTCTTCCCTGGCGGCGCGCACTATGACCTGACGCTGCACGCAGCGTCAGGTCATAGTGTGCGCGGGCCAGGGAAGAGAGCGGAGCGTGGACCGGAGGGCAGCCGCAGCGCAGAACAGGTAAGAGAGGTTTTTTATTTTTATCTTATGTGGCTGGGTGGGCTGATCTGAGGTCTGATGGGGGCACAATACGCTGATCTGAGGTCTGATGGGGGCACAATACGCTGATCTGAGGTCTGATGGGGGCACAATATGCAGATCTGAGGTCTGATGGGGGCACATTAAGCTGATCTGAGGTCTGATGGGGGCACAATACCATGATCTGAGGTCTGATGGGGGCACAATACGCTGATCTGAGGTCTGATGGGGGCACAGTACGGTGATCTGAGGTCTGATGGGGGCACAATATGCAGATCTGAGGTTTGATGGGGCACAATACGCTGATCTGAGGTCTGATGGGGGCACAATACGCTGATCTGAGGTCTGATGGGGGGCACAATAGGCTGATCTGAGGTTTGATGGGGCACAATAGGCTGATCTGAGGTCTGATGGGGGCACAATAGGCTGATCTGAGGTCTGATGGGGGCACAATAGGCTGATCTGAGGTCTGATGGGGGCACAATACGCTGATCTGAGGTCTGATGGGGGCACAATAGGCTGATCTGAGGTCTGATGGGGGCACAATACGCTGATCTGAGGTCTGATGGGGGCACAATACGCTGATCTGAGGTCTGATGGGGGCACAATATGCAGATCTGAGGTTTGATGGGGCACAATATGCTGATCTGAGGACTGATGGGGGCACAATACGCTGATCTGAGGTCTGATGGGGGCACAGTACGCTGATCTGAGGTCTGATGGGGGCACAGTACGGTGATCTGAGGTCTGATGGGGGCACAGTACGCTGATATGAGGTCTGATGGGGCACAGTACGCTGATATGAGGTCTGATGGGGGCACAGTACGCTGATCTGAGGTCTGATGGGGGCACAGTACGCTGATCTGAGGTCTGATGGGGGCACAGTAAGCTGATCTGAGGTCTGATGGGGGCACAATACGCTGATCTGAGGTCTGATGGGGGCACAGTAGGCTGATGTGAGGTCTGATGGGGGCACAGTAGGCTGATCTGAGGTCTGATGGGGCACAATACGCTAATCTGAGGTCTGATGGGGGCACAGTAGGCTGATGTGAGGTCTGATGGGGCACAATACGCTAATCTGAGGTCTGATGGGGGCACAGTAGGCTGATGTGAGGTCTGATGGGGCACAATACGCTGATCTGAGGTCTGATGGGGCACAATACGCTAATCTGAGGTCTGATGGGGGCACAGTAGGCTGATGTGAGGTCTGATGGGGGCACAGTATGCTAATCTGAGGTCTGATGGGGGCACAGTAGGCTGATGTGAGGTCTGATGGGGCACAATACGCTAATCTGAGGTCTGATGGGGGCATAGTAGGCTGATGTGAGGTCTGATGGGGCACAATACGCTGATCTGAGGTCTGATGGGGCACAATACGCTGATCTGAGGACTGATGGGGGCACAATACGCTGATCTGAGGTCTGATGGGGGCACATTAAGCTGATCTGAGGTCTGATGGGGGCACATTAAGCTGATCTGAGGTCTGATGGGGGCAGGGGAGTGATGTAAAAACTGGGGACACGTTTCCTTTAACATAGGAGTCCCCTTGTTTTTTACTCCTATTAATCCTATATTTTACTGCATTATGTGGTAGAGTATTTAGACTAGGGTATGTAGAAAGTCTATTGTACTGTACTTAGCAGCATAGACGATCTTGCAGTTTATACAGTCATCTTTCTAAGGCCCCTTTCACACGAGCGTCGCGGATTCGGTCCGGATGCGTTCAGGGTGCGTTCAGGAAAACTCGCACCATTTTGCAAGCAAGTTCAGTGAGTTTTGTCTGCGATTGCGTTCAGTTGTTCCGTTTTTTCCGCGCGGGTGCGATGCGTTTTGATGCGTTTTTCACGCGCGTGATAAAAAACTGAAGGTTTACAAACAACATCTCTTAGCAACCATCAGTGAAAAACGCATTGCATCCGCACTTGCTTGCGGATGCAATGCGTTTTTCACGCAGCCCCATTCACTTCTATGGGGCCAGGGCTGCGTGAAAAACGCAGAATATAGAACATGCTGCGTTTTTCACGCAACGCAGAACTGATGCGTGAAAAAAAACGCTCATCTGAAAAGCCCCATAGAAATGAATGGGTCAGGATTCAGTGCGGGTGCAATGCGTTCGCATCACGCATTGCACCCGCGCGGAAATCACGCTCGTGTGAAAGGGGCCTAATACAATATTATAACCACAACTAGTAGTATGTGCCTGTGAAGTTGGAAACGTGCGTTTGGGAAGCCAATAAGTGGGGGGCCCACTCAAGTATGTTTCGCCCCCCCCTGTGCTGAACCTCTAGCTACGCCTCTGCCTTAGCTGTCCTCTGGTGAGAGACAACAACCCCTGCTATCAGCAAAAAGATCCTCTCCACAAACCACCTCTGCTCGGAGCCCGATACAGAGCAACAGGCACACCAGTGATTTGAGGGCTGCTCACCCCAAGAATGGATTCTGAATGGCATCTGGTTACTTCTAAACAAAGCAAGCGTTGAAGTTTTTTAACTGACCTGGCTGAATGGTGCTCTTGTTGTTTTGCTCAGTGCAAACTGTGAGTGATTGACCCAATATGTTTGATCAGCTCATTATGCTGATGTTTTTGAACTTTGGTTGGTTTGGTTTAGTTTTCATTTTTATATCTACAGTTAAATTGCCATATTTTCTATTTTGCATAGGTTTGCCAGCTAACCGGTGTGTTTTTTCTATTGTTCTGGTATTGATGGTATGGATTCTTATGGTCCTGTCTTTTCCATATTGTATTACAAGTTCTCAAGGACTAAAGGTCCAATGTTGCATACCATTCTTCTCTCATGGCTCTTAAAATTGCATCCTTCAATGTTAAAGGGCTTAATGAATGAATTGCTAGCAGTCTGCAGTAAGGGTACAGAGACGTGGTAACCAGTTTGGATGGGGGGAGGGGCGAGTGTACCTGCACAGTCTTAAAATGGCAGCACCGATTGAATAGAAATAATCTGTGAAGGTACACACCCCCAACTGGTTACCACCATTCTGTACCCTTACTGAAGGCTAATAGCAATTCATTCATAACTTCTAGTAGAAATAATAAAGGAATGGCACAACATACAGACATAAGAATAGATGTTCCAGAATTGTTATTACATGGGGAATGCATGAAGCTATTAAAACAGGCATGGAGTGGTGAAAGGTCCTCTTTAATGGCCCATATAAATGCTCTCTTATGTGGCGTGAGGTATAGAATTCGCATGCAAGATTTTCCGATATTCATAAAATCAGATACCCACTCTTTCCCTATACTGTACATTCTCATTATTCTAAGAAAAAGGGATGAGTCATTTTGGCAGTATAAGAACGGTGTTGCCTTCACCCCCATTGGCCTCTTCTATAGACCTGAAAGTCAGGTTTATGATTCGAGTCGGATCACTTAATAATACCATTTATATCTTAGTGGTCGTATATATGCCCCAAATAAATGTCCTATTTTCATTTTACGTTCCCTTTTAAAAAAAGTTAATGCTATCAAACAAAGTTTGGTCATATAGGGTCGTGATTACCAGGGCTGTGGAGTCGGTAAGCCAAAGCCCCGACTCCAACTCCGACTCCTCAATTTCCCCTGATTCCGACTCCGACTCCCTCATATATGGCGCATGTTTAAGTGATAACTTTAAACAAACTTTGCATAAATCAATAGTACAGATATGTCATGACAAAAAGAGTTTGTAATAAATGTTTTACTGATATCTTTACTCTGAACTTTCAGTATCAGGCTTTTCTCTGGGTTCAGCTCACTAAGGGCCTGATGTATGAAAACTGTCTAGGTCTAACACTTTCTTTGTTGCCCATAGCAACCAGAGATCCCCTTTCATTTCTCCAGAGCACTATATGAAATG
Source organism: Rhinella marina (assembly GCA_900303285.1). Lineage (NCBI taxonomy): Eukaryota > Metazoa > Chordata > Amphibia > Anura > Bufonidae > Rhinella > Rhinella marina. Next base: position 138,743 of record ONZH01028232.1, read on the forward strand.
AAAGGGGAGCTCTGATTGGTTTCTATGGGCAACAAAGAAACTTCTACACCTAGACAGTTTTCATACATAAGGCCCTAGGTGTTTTACATCAGAGGAAAAGCAAACTAAAACATAAAGCAGAGAGAACATGCACTGGACAAGTGATTTATGCACAGTTTATTGAAAGTTTAGATATACTAAGAAGTACTTGTCTTAAAGGGGTTTTCTCAGCACATTGATTCACTGGCTGACAGACAGTTTGCACTTACTATGTCTCCTCAGGCCGTGGGGGGTCTCCAGCAGTTATTAGCATATATTAACTTACTCTGGCAGAGCAGGAGATTGTGATCTCTAACACAATTAAAGGTAAAGCCATCATTCTCAGTCCTCAACACATTTTTCTTACTGAGGTCACTCCTGCTCTCAGCCAATCAGATAAGTCTTTCTGGTCTGCAGATTACCATAGAAACCTGTGTACAGTGAGAGACCTGCTTAACTGTCTATAGTTCATGACTAAAGTAAAAATCTACTGACCACTGTATTTAGAAAATGTCTTCTTTTAACTGGCATTTTATGTTGAAAGCTAATCTTTGTAACTAGTGAGAAAACCCTTTAATCCGGTTTTCTCTAGTAGCTCTGAGATGAGTACAGCCATTCCTTCCCAGTGCCTTTTTCCTCTGATCTGTAGCAGAGGAGTTTCACTTCTGAGCATCTACATGAAGGGCAGCACACAGTCATCTCAACTGAAAGCCTAGATCCTTAGTTCAGGAATACAACAGACATTTCTAGGACATTTCATCATGTTCCCAAATTCTTATGAAAATATATTCAGTACATACTGCATTGAACTAAATGTACCAATTTATTATATATTTTAGGAGTCGGAGTTGGTCCATTTTATACCAACTCCAACTCCGACTCCGACTCCACCAAAATGGTCACCGACTCCGACTCCACGACTCTGACTCCACAGCCCTGGAAACTACTGTCCTTGACCCTATGATGGACTCCACCTCTTTTACGAGACAAGGTTCATCTTCCCTAGAAGCACTATTGCTCCAGGAAGAAATGTATAACACATGGCAAATGCATCATGACACAGAGAGGGACTACTCCGTCTATTCTCCGTGCATAAGTACCTGATGCTCCTAGCATTAATGCTGAGATCTTCAGAACATTATGTACCTGCCCAGCACCCATGAGGAGGGCATCGGCCCACCAGGAAATTTCCCTGTAGGGTCTATGGCCAGTCCTCCCCTGTCTGAAGGGTTGAATGTGTTTTCCGGTTTCAACATATAAATGGACAACTGTGAGAAATGTGAAAAATAAAAAGAGAGTTACTCACATATAGGATCAGCACTGCTGCTCTGGTTCTCTAGGACAGTGCTTTGTTTACCTGGCTGAAGCAATAACATCCAATGCTGCAGCCAATTACTGATCTCAGTGGATCTAGTACATAGGTAATATTGCTTTTATTATTTTATGGCATTTGTTAATTACAACTGTCCGTTTTTTTCTTGTTGAAACTGGACAACCCTTTTAAGCATTCCCTAGAAGGAGTTCTGAACTCATTTTCCCGAGTAATGGAGCACTAGGAATATAACTGCATGCTGCATTATCCTGTCTTGCAAGAAGAGGAACTTCTCTAACTCCTTATGTTTCCCAGAAAATTATAGGTGAGTGATCCTTGTGGGCATCTCACAGCTAATTTCATATGAAACCGGTGTCTTTCTCATACAGGTGGACCACCAGGCCTTGAACACATGGAAACATTCACTCGGCACATGGGAACATGCTTCGGGCTGCGGAAGATCGTTTGCTGGTATGACAACTTGACGTAGTCTCTGCAGAAAAGAAAACAAAAGAAATTAGAGTCAAACTGATATACTTCCATCTATGTATCCAACTGCAAAATAAAAGAGTCACTAAAAAAAAATAGCCGGTGCATGTTTGTATTGTCAAAGCTAAAAGTAAATAACTGGATTAGGGTGGGGAATGTCATGCACTGACATATTGTGCCACTACGGCTAATGGATATTTTATCTTTCTCCTCCATGGAAGTGAAGTCTGGGAAGAGATCAGACAGTCTTCTGAAGTGAGTATTCAATGAGCAGGCTCTGGGCGCACAGTCCGTACCAACGCAGGATCAACCAGTCTCTGAGGTTGGGTAGTTTTTCCAGATAAGGGGCAAGTTAGTACCCCCTCTGTAGATTTTGGTATGTCAGCTTCTGAGAAGGTCTCATCTTATTCTATTAGAGGCAGGACTGGGACAAATGGTAAGTGTGGGCTGCAACTCGGCCAATGAGCGATTACCTTTTGTACTGATATACTGTAAGCTCTCATTGGTCTGTCAGTTAAATTACAGCGTCACTGAGCGTTTCCATCAGTGTGAAGGGGTACCTAATTCCAGGTACAGGTCCAGGACAGTGGGAGCATGGAAGTAGCACAGGGGAAGGTGAAGAGGGCAGTGAGCAGGACTGAGCCAGGAGGAGATGGAGTCTTGGAGGTCAGTGTGGAGAGCACCCTGGAGGAGTCCCCTGCTCACAACTGCAGCTACAGTGAGGTGAATGGGGTAGGTGGCAGCTTTTATCTCCATAGGATGGACTGTAATGTGAACCCCTAGCAGCACACACAGCAGCAGACATTTCCCCATGTGCTGCTCTGTGGAACCTGTAGGTACCTCATACTTGCATACAGGTTCTTGGTTTGGATTCTGCAACCCCCTCCTTCAGTGGCATACAGAAGTAAGGGCCCCATAGCAAGGATCAAACCAGGCCCCCCACACAGGACAGAAAGGTTTCTGCCTAAACCCTTTTCAATGACCCTTGGGCCATTTACCACTGCTTCATTTGCTAAAAGTTGTTCCTTTAGAGGGTAGAGTCCTGATTAAGTTATCACCCCCAGTCAAAGAGGAGATAATCCAAACTAAGACTGGCCCCACTCTTGCCCTGGGCCCCATAGCAGTCGCATGGTCTGCCGCTATGGTAGTTACGCCCCTGCCGTCCTTATTTCATGGTGATAACAGGCTGCTGCATTAGATAGTAGTACGCAATCGGGACAGACAGGAGGAGGATGGAGGCAGCTGAGACAGAGCAGGAAAGTCAACACGGTCATGGTAAAGAACATTTCCAGACTTCATGTCCAGAAGCAGCAGTCCTCCTATTCCTCTTGCCTGTCCTACCTGTTCCATAATCTTCTTGGTGTACGTAGCAAATATTTGAGATGGTAGGGGTTTGGACTGCTGTTATGTAGATTTGGCTGGAATGATAGTGCCCTTTTCTGGACAGCAAGGTGTAGTGGGAATCTGCCCAGCTCCACTCAACAGGCACCGTTTGGGGTGTTCCCCAGACAGTCACTGGTGGTTTGGGATGGTACAGACACTTTCTGATGGCAAAGGTTTTGGATGGCTTGTCTTTTAGTATTTCTATGGCTTGTTTGGCTGATTTCTAGGCGTAGGTAGGTACACCTGTCTGTTGGGCAGTTGTTTAGCAGTAAGGGATGATGCTTGACTGGTTTCAGGTTTATCTTCTAGGACACCATGATGCATGTTTTCTTTGGGTCATACAGTGCTGAATTTCTCCAGGATTTGCAGGTTGTCTTGGAGACCTTTCTCGGTGCTAGCAGCAGGAAGTCATTTGCATGTAGCAGAAATTTTACCTCATTATCTGTTATGCCTTCTCAGGAATATATCTAATTAGTTTAGCCAACAGCTCCACCTCTTGACATGTTCTTGTATTGTAGCCTCATTTATTCTGCCTCATGTTTCTATGCAGACTAACATTTTCCTTTGCAGGCTTTTGTAGATTCCCATCATGCCTTGTTTTTAGTCCGGCCCCCTTCCTCTTCAGCAGCCATCTTTCCAGATGCAAGGCTCACTCACTATGTCTCTCCATTAGACAGTTAGTTTTTCTGTTGTTTTCCTCATCATAGCACAGTCGGTGAGTTACTATAATTCCCTGTATTCTCACTAATAGCTTTCTAGTTCTGATGTCTTTAGAGCTATCTCTTCTGTCTTGCAGCTGTCTCTTCCATTCACCATGCTATATAATCCATGTATCTACATCATGTGATGTACTGAGATATGCTGTATACTTTGTACTGAATACTGTTATTTTCTTGTAGTTTTACACTGATTCTATTAATAAAAGTTGAAAAGGACCCCCTGCGTCCAGCTCAATGAATTGATAGGAAAGAGTTTAGCTGTCTGACAACTAGTTCACACAGACGGACTGAGGGTGTCAGAACATTATCAGGCAGGGGAAGACCTGGTGCTGAGGAGGACTGCAGAGCCACTGCCAGCTCATTAATGTAGATGTTGAAGAGCATTGGACCGAGGCTGCAGCTCTGTCTGATGCCTCGGGTTTGCTGGAAATAAGCCATTCTCCTCTCATTTACTCTCAAACTGTTCTCAGTATACTGTAATGTCGAATGACATTATATGTTAAGTTACAGAACAGGGTCACCAAGTTCTGAGGAGCATAGTCCATAAAAGTCACCAACACTCTTGGTGTTGGTGACTGCAGAGCTACAAACCTCCTCTGGCATTAACATTAGCAGAAAAACTCTATGCAAGGAACATCATGGCATGGGATTCCATGGCCAAGCAGCTGCAAGTAAGCCTTACATCACCATGCACAATGCCAAGCATCAGATGGAATGGTGTAAAACACGTCATCACTGGACCCTGGAGCAGTGCAAATGTGTTCTGTGGAGTGATGAATCAAACATCTGGCAATCTGATGGAAGAGTTTAGGTTTGGTGAATGCCAGGAGAATGATACCTGCCTGAATGCATTGTGCTAACTGTATAGTTTGGTAAAAAAGGGATAATGCTATGGGGTTGGTCTAGGCTCCTTAGTTCCAGTAAAGGTAAATGTTAATGCATAGCAAGACATTTTGACACAGTGACACAAGTGTTACCACAAATTGTATCTGAATGTAGACATCTTATTTGATCAAATTCCAGCACAAGTCAATGTTATTTTCGGAGATGGGTGAATTACTTGCCTACCAATGGTAGAGCCATGGGCATAGTTTGAATCATAGTAAATACATTCAGTGAGTAATATCTCATGATAACACTCTACCTCCATCAGAGAGCCTTGAGTCCTGAGGACTATATAGATTGCATATAGAGGGATGCAGATCATAGACGAGATGGACATAAGCCAGCCGATGGCATAGCCCCACGGTGGATATAGATAGAGGTTATTGTACCTCAAGGGAATGTATTTAATTACTGAGAAGAGGAATGTTGCCTGTAGAGAAACAAACAGTGAAGTGTCACTTCATGGGTGATGCTTTTCAAACAGTCCCCACCCTTACTCCTGACCCTGCAATTGTTACAGTGAATATATATGTATATAAAAATAGTTATGTGAGAAATTAGCACAGTTTTTCCTCTATAGGCCTCCAGTTATACTGCATAACTAGGTAGATTTAAATAACAGAGTTGTACAGAGACTAAATGTCCTAATAATACTGCATACTCAGCAAAAATAACAATGACATACAATGCTTAGTTAAGAGTGCCAGTTCTTTAAACCATGTATCACAAACAGGTGTGAGGCAGCGGGTTAAAATAAAAAGTTGCCTTGACTATCCCACTTGGGTGTAAATTCCCTGTAGGGCCTTCAAAGCATAATTGTGCCTGAGGATCAGTGAGCATGGGTGCCATAACTTATTTTTAGGGGGAGGGTGTAACCTGTGCCAACCCTTAACTTCGGGTAGCCACGGTGCCAGATGAAAACTATACAGAGAACAGAACTGGAAGCAGAAAACTCAGTACACTGTGTAATGATTGTGCAACCTTGTGGTTATAGTTCAACCCCAGCACTGATTTAAAGGGGCAATAGAGACATTTATGGTAAAGCCACAGGTAACCAGGACTTGCACCTATCACTAGGTGTCCCATCTGTATGTGACAACCAGAGGTGGTCGGGACTACTTAACAGCCTATTGGATTGTGCCAGGCTGTGTCTGTAACTCACATATTAGTGAACTGGAGTTCTGGAAACAGCATAGCACAGAGAGCTACAATGTTTCTTCATCTCACAGGTTACGGAAAAGTAGTTGCAATAGGACCCAGATCTATCACACATTTATGACATATTGTATACTGGTGATACCCATTTAACGCTGCAGGTCCATGCCTTAGTCCTGTTGTCCTTCATACTTGCCTGTCCCTGATAGTTCTGCTTTCCTTCCTGCTTCCTGTAATCTTTAGGCCTGTGTATCACAGTCTCCTGGCTTGGCTTGTGTCTTCAGTCATCTGCTTCCTGCTAATAGTGTTTTGGTGGATGCATACAGTACATGTACAGGGGAAAGGGAAGCCCTCCAACCTCACAGTTTTCTTGGGTGTCTGAACTGTCTAGGATAACATTACAGTTCACAAATGGAGACAATAAGGCCGCATTCAGACGGCTGTAGTATTGCAGATCCACAAAAATGCGGATCCACAATACCACGGATGCCACCCGGCGTGTGTTCGGTAATTTGCGGAACACATGGGCAGGCACTCCATTCTATTTTTTTTTCTGTGGAGCCGTGGCATGGAGCCGGCTCCGTGCCGTGGCTGCCTGCTCTGATTGAAGTGAATGGGGCCGCATCTATTCCGCAAAATTGTGGAATAGATGCGGACCCATTCACACGGTCGTGTGAATGGGCCCTAAGACTGGAAATCTTACCAAGCATACAGCTGGGGTCACAGCCACCCAGCATATCTTCATTATTGGCCATGGGCGATACCCAATCATATCCTGGATGTTGTCATAGAAGCGATTTGCCCCTGTGTGAAATAAGAGAAGACAACTAGTAAAAGAAAATAACACGAGTAGGTTGGACTGGGGCTCCTTCAGCCTACCAGAGGAAGTTATTCTCAGGGACCAACCCCCACATCAGCAATAAAGGAAAGTGACTCCAAAGGCAGCTCTAATTTTTTTGGTCCTAGACCTTTGCGGCCAACTATGATATCAGAGATTAGGCCCAACAGAGAATCCTCTGGTAGTCCAACATTGAATAAAGAACCAAATTAATACACTAAAGATGAATTCCAACCAAAAATAGATAGTCTCTGCTTTAAAAAAAAGTTACTGGAGCTCCATTAAGGCAGGAAGAAGTCACTGGGCAAAAAAAATAAATAAAAAATTGTGAGGGCCTTCATATCACCTACTGGATCCAGATTCCGCTTAAACCCAGCCACAAATAGAACAGGTGGTGGCTCATGTATGTGGTTCTTAACACTGAAGCTTTGCGACTCCCCCAATTACAGAGATGTCATTGCATGAGACCAGCCTGCATGGAAAGAGGCCCTCATGTGTGTCGGGTGGTCCAAGGACAGATCCTATACAATGTGATATCAGAACATCAGTACATGATCTCACTGAAGCAACCAGGACTTCCATTTGGGCTTATGTTTCCTGAAGAATCACCAAGGTTCCTTTGTACTTCCACATGTTTGCATGTATGATACTCACCATATTGGTGCCTGGGTAGTATTGATACTCACCATATACCCATCCTATGCAAACACACTCAGATATGCCAACAAAAAGAAGGCAGATGCCACTGGAAGCAAAGTAGTCAAAGAGCTGGAATACATATATCCCTCCCTGCAAGACATTGAAGGTCGTATCATTGGTGGTGACAGTTCATTACTTTCCCTTCCGTCCCCTTGTAGGAGGTTGGTTAAACCTTCCTTTCCTAGCTAATGTCGTGCTTATAGGAAAATGGGGCCAGTCTAAATTTTGCAGGGACATATTTTTGACATATTATTGAGACTTCCAGAAAATGGTTGCAGCATGATAGGAAATCTGAAAATATGGGAAACTTTGGGGAATAAGAACAACACATGAGCAAGTCTGGACATGAGAGTCCCAGAGGCTAGCTGCACCATGAAGGTATGCAAAATTCAAAAGGAGAGGTGCAGCATGAGAGGAAACCTGAAAAGTAGGAAGTCTAAATGAAGACTGTAATTTGTGAATCACCTGAGTAACCATGAGCAGACCAATTAGAAAACAGATTATAGAAATAATTAGGACGAGTAGCTCCCGTCTGTATCCCCTGCGCAGGACTGTGGGGTACATATCAATGATGGACAAGCAGAGAGCCTCAACATAAATGAACTGCAAGAAGAGAAAAAATATCAATAAAAATTCATGAAACAAAGAGTAAACCCATGACATCAAAATTATTTCCCACAATGCTAAATTACCTCCCTGTCCTTAGGATAGGCCATTGATGTTTGGTCATTGAGGGGACCACTTTAAATGAAGCAAGCTGTAGTACCAAGCACAGCTATGGTCTCCTTCATTGTGAGTACCAGTTGATAGGGGTTGTCAAGGATTTTTGTATTGATGACCTATCCTTAGGATAGTGGATAGTGACTGTGTAGTGGATGGAGCCAGTTACTGCAGTACTACTCCCATTCACTTGAAGTAAAGTGGAGGAGCTGTGTCTTTCTCCAGAGCTACTGATGAACAGGTGATTGGCCTGAGTGCAGGAGTCGGACTTTCACTGATTTGTTCTTCAAGATAGGCTATCAATATAAAAATCCCAGAGAACCCCTTTAACACTAGGGTGCACAACCTATTAGACAGCATACCTTAGGAGATGCACTAAACTCATCAGTGGTGCATGCTGTGTCAAATTTGGTGCATCTTGCCGCATGTTGTACAGTAGTAAACATCTATTTTTTCGGCATAAAACAAAAAAGAAGTTTGTCTAAATGTGTATGTTGGTGTTGTGAAGCAAAGATAATAGTAAATCTGCCCCATGGTGCATGACGTTAAAGCACCAGGAGGTGGGTTGAATCCTTTGCGCACTGTTTTGTAAAACCCGCTGTGCTCTGCACAACTCCTCCCTTTCTTTAATAGCTTCCGAACACTGAGATCTGCTCAGAAAGCTAATATACATATTACTGCTTTTTCACAAGCACAATATTTAATTTGAACCAGACATATCTGTTATCTTATAAGAATAGAATAACATTAGCTTTTTAGGCCTAAAAACATTATTCTCAATATGATAATGATATAAACTTCTATTATAGGTTAAATATGGAGGGGAAAAAAAGTATCTGAAGATAAAAACCTGAAGTCTCTTCCAGGATTCATTCAAACCAGGGAGCTCAACATTTAAAAAATTATTAATTTTCACTTTTAGACATATCCATTATATTATGTATATAATTATGTTTCAGCTCACATCACATATGTGTGTATTGTAGGTGCATTATGTTTTCTTTATTATAAAAAAACTTTTTTGTTTATATTAATTTCTTGAATTTATTTATGCATACATTGGGCATTACATTAGGCGGAATATCAGTAATATTGTAAATATTCTAAGTCCAGCTTGTATGTATCTATGGAGAGATGTTGTTTGTTTATGGTATACTCCTATATACAATTTTGTACTTGCAGTACCACTTAGTCACCAGGGATGGATCCAGAATTCTCATATTTATAGGCTGGTTCTTCTATGACGCTATTTTGCCGAGTAGAGCACATGACTGGCGACTCTCACGTGACAGTTTCCAGCCTCTCGTCTTTCTGCCCTCTTTTGCATGACATGTGATCACATCATGTGACCGCAGGTTTGTGCGGGCATGACACTTGTTCCGGAAGACGTCCCTCATGTGCTAAGAACACTCAGGTGAAATGCCTTATGCTAATTTAATATGGCTCATTTTTGATTGGTGTATGTGGGTTTAAAAAGCTTGACTCGTTACCCCCTGACGAAGGTACGCCGATACGCGCGTTGAGGTCCCGTCTTCCTTTGATCACATTCACGCATGGGTGAGTTTTTGAGCATTATGTATAACTTCTTTTGATCTGGACGAAGTTTGTATTGTTATTTGACACTCATTGCTGTTATGTGTGGTTACTTGATGTTCATAGGAATTTTCCTGTGGACACATTCCACAGGATATTTTGCTCACCCTTGGCGTTTTGTGTGATCTCTGGAGGCCGCTTTATTGCCACCTGTCTTTGTATCCAGTGTTTTTTATTTGTACTATTTTATCATTTATGTGTATTTAATAAAGTCTCTTTATACATTGGGTACATTTGGCTTATGTTTTTCATGTAGGTTTTTTTTTGTCAGGGAGCTCGACATGCAGAACCATGCACTTACTACAAATTACTTCGACATGCAGAACCATGCACTTACTACAAATTACTACAACCATGCACTTACTATAGCATTACCACATATGTTTTTTCTAATGCATATTACTGGTGTCTATAATTATATATTGTGTGGAAATAAAGCAGTAATATGTAGATTAGCTTTCTGAGCAGATCTCAGTGTGGTGAAGCTATAGTACAGAGCATATGGTATTGCTAGCACACAGCTCATGGGTACAGCTCTGTCCTCAGCATGTCTAGTCCTGTCAATCAAGGGGAGGGGGGAGTGTGCAGAGCACAGGGGGTGTTACATAGCAGTGCTCAAAGGATTCAGCCTCGCCCCCTGGTGCTCCAACCTCTCATTATTATCAGATTTCTCTGCAGCTGTTTAGCACACAGACATGGTTCAATAGGGTTGATCCTGGTGACAGAGCCGCTTTATGGAAACAAAACTGTTAGAAAGAACACCCAATCAAATTGTAAGCTGGGGCCTAAGTCGGAGTTTTGGCCCTTGTTTTCATATCTGTGGCCCTTTGTGTATATTTGATTGTATTATACATGCAGTACCTGACTGTCCAGCCCAAGGAGAATCAGCATGATAAAAAAGAGGCAGGACCAGAGCTGGGACACTGGCATCATGGACACAGCTTTGGGATAGACAATAAAAGCCAGACCAGGTCCTGTAGAGAGTGATAATTACTTCACACATATGTACAACCACATCGACATTGACAACTTATAGAAATAGATTACATCAGGCATAAATCATCAAGTCTTGCACTCTAGTCACAGCCTGAGCTGCATTCATAATCCCACTGGCATCTTTTTACAAGACTGCCATGCATCGTGGTAGCCCAGAGAAAAGTGACAGTTTACAGGAGTTATCCCATGAATCATTTTGATACCAAAAGTTCTGTAAGCTGGTACTAGTAATGTGCTGTGTTTCTAGCCTTTTCATCATTTTTTTCTTCTGTCTCGACAGAGCTATTAATCTGTGCTGCTGGGGCAACTATCAATACAGACCCTTCTTGCTTCCCACACAGACAAGTCTTCTTAGCTTAGGGCTCATTCAGACGGCCGTTTGTTTTTTGTGGTCCACAGCAATGCGGATCCGTTTTTTTGTGGTCAGTTCAGCATGTCCACAAAAAAACGGATTGCATTCCACATTTTTGCAGACCAATAGACTTCAATGGGGTCACGTCCCAATTTTCACTGACAAGTATAGGACACGTTTCATTTGTTTTATGGGCCTGTGAAACAGAAGAAAAGATGTGGACAGCACACAAAGTGCTATCCGCATCTTTTGGGGTCCCATAGAAGTGAATGGGTCCACATCCAGTCCGTAAAATTGTGGATCAGATGCGTAAGCTACATATGGCTGTCTAAATGAGCCTACTGTGATGCTCCTTGTCCCATACATCCAAAGTGTCCCAGATCCAGTAGGACAGTCCAAGCTTTCATGCATTGTCTAGGGAAGCCTGCCACGTCTCAATACATCCCTTGAAATCCCAACTCAGTGCCATACATTGCACCCTATACAGCAACTAACATTATACCTTGTACTGCCGTTACTCACAGCGTGCCGTACAATAATCAAAGGATCAGTTTCATCATAATCGCTAAGAAGGCACCTATAAAAATGGCTCTGGCCTGTGTTGACTGGTTATTTGTCTAGTCCCATCCACTTTCAAGGGTTCTCTGTCAGTAGTAACCAATCATCTCCAGCACCAGGAGCCCAAGGATCTGAGACTCCAGAATGACAGCGAGGATGGACAAGAGGATGGTGGACACAATAAACAAGGTTATAAGGGACAGTAAAAGAAATCCCTGGCATATAATATACAAAATGCTAAACCTAAATGTCATACACAGAACGTGAAAAGGATGCACGTGACAGTATAAAAGAGGTATGAGAACAGTAGAGAACAATATAAGGCATAGAGAAGGAAAATAATACACAGTATAACTACAGGCACACAACTGTATATATTGCATACCTCCCAACCGTCCCGGATTCAGCGGGACAGTCCTGGATTGCAGTGGCTGTCCCGGTACGGGGGAGGTATGTCCCGGTCTCTGGCAGCTGTGTCTGCACAGGAGTCTGCAAGCAGTATCTGTATCCTGAGGGCAAAGATAAAGTTGCGGCCTCCTGAGACCGCGTAACATGTATCAGCCCCTATGGCTTCCATAGCGGTATATATGCCACAGGCTGCTCTGCAGTGAATAGAGGATCACTGATCAGATATGGCTGTGTTGAGAGTGTCTGAAGATGCAGGACCAGCAGCATCAGCTCAGTCAATGGATGTGCACGGTGCTATACACTTTAAACACAAGGTGGCGCTATACTATGTAAGAAAATGTCACAGCTATATACTGGTTCATTTTTGTTTAATAGCATGCAAATGACAAACAATTTTCATTTTTAGTGCAGGGACAACCCCTTAATACTAGGCTATTAGGTCACAAGGGCAAACAGGAAAAATTCAAATGCAGTTATGAATAGGACTAAAGTGTAAAATCTGATGTAACCCTGGAGCAGTACAAGCAGGGGCGTAAATACCATAGCAGCAGTAATTGAGGCTGCTATGGGGCCCAAGGCAAGAGGGGGTGCAGTTGGGATCATCTCCTTTTCTACTGGGGGGGAAGGGGGGGGTGAAGTCTAGGGTGACCAGATTTGGGTTTCTGAAAAATGGGGTGGGGTCCGAATAATAAATAATAAAAATAAATAATAAAGGGAAGTTCGGGTCCCCCCATTCCCTGGGGTATAGTGTAATGCCCTTAGAGGTTAAAAATAATTTTAAAAACTCACCTTTTCCACTTGTTCGTGGCGCAGCCGGTCCGGTGTCTTCTTCTTCTTTCACCTTGCAGGACCTGCAAAGGGACCTTTTGGTGACGTCACCGCGGCGGTGCCCGCGGGTGACGTCACCAAAGGTCCTTTTGCAGGTCCTGCAAGGCCGGGAAAGAAGAAAGAAGACACCGGACCGGCTGCGCCGCGAACAAGTGGAAAAGGTGAGTTTGTTTTTATTATTTTTAACCCTAAAGGCCATTTTAAAAGTTAAAACGGTTTGAGGCAGTCCAACAAAATCCCGGACAATTTTCAAATTCCCCCCGGACATTTTTTTAATGCCCAAAAGTAGGACATGTCCGGGGAAAAGAGGACATCTGGTCACCCTAGTGAAGTCAGGACTCTACCTTCTAAAGGCATAACTTTTGCAAATGAGGCAGTGGACATAATGGCTCAAGGGTCATTGAAAAGGGTTTAGGCATAAACCCTTCTGTCCTGTGTGGGGGGCCTGGTCTGATCCTTGCTATGGGGGCCCTTACTTCTCTGTGTACGCCAAGGATTTTATGTTCAAAGTGGATTTTAAAGTGGACTCACATAGCGATTCAGTGCAGTAAAGTCTTCTTGTGCTTTCTGCCCCTTTTGGAAGGGGCCTTGAACACGGCTATGCATAAAAGAGAGGCAGTCTCTTGTATTGCAGGTAACACTTACTAGTACAATCACTATATGTGCATATTAGAAAGCCAAAGGACACCTTATTTCTAACCTGTTCTACATAACTACCCTATATTATTTGAGGAACCCCAGAATAGAGTGTATGCAAATTGTTGTTGTTGCATATTGTTAATTAAAGGGCATCTGTCAGCAGATTTGTACCTATGAAACTGGCTTCCCTTTTTCATGTGCTCTTGGCAGCTGAAGGCATCTGTGTTGGTCCTGCGTTCATATGTAACCACAGAGGCCTGAAAGCAGAGAAAGCAGAGCCTCTAGTTATAACGGCAACGCCCCCGTTCCTCCTAGAGGCTCATTTGCATATAGTAAAACATCATTCTGTGGGCACATATGAACATGGGTCCAACACAGATGCCTTCAGCAGCCAAGTGCATATGTAGCCAGTTTCATATGTACAAATCTGCTGATAGATGCCCTTTAATATATTAATGCCTTGTAAAGTACCAGCATATCTTTGTATGGATTAGTCAGGGTTAATAATGCTAACTATGTAGGAAGCTAGGTGTTGGACTTAAGTCCACCCCTAGCTCAGTCAATGAGTTGCTCTAGCTGAGGAAGTGATAGGAAGCTACATGTGCTCACTCCCCAGAGAACCTTCATCTCTGAAAGAACTACTGAGAGAAAGCCACCTTTACTTCACAATACTCCAGGAAAAGAGAAAGGAAAGCACTAGAAGGTCCAGAATCTGCATGGCCAAGCATTGGAGTTAGTCAGTAAAGTATTTGCCGCTTAAGGCTGATAGAGACTTTACTGCGGTGAGAGGGATATTGCTAGTATACCCTTCACTCTTGGAAATGGTCTGGCCCACCATATCTTAACTATGTAACCCTCAGCTGGGAATTACAGCCATTACTGCAAGAATATTATTTCCAGACTTATATTCTGCAGATAGAGAGTCTGGAGAGACAGAGGATACTACATTCCCCATCCTAGCCTATATCATACATCGCTGTGCGGGAAGATCTGTACTGTGAATTGTTTGGAACTGTGTTTTGATACTGTTGGATAATCTACAACTCCCATTCTGCACCTTAGTAAAGAGAAACTTGTTAATTTTCTACAGTTGGCCTGGTTACTGACACCAGCCCCAACATCAGGGTGTGCCCAATGAAGAAATGGTGCACCCTCCTAACACCGCCCTGGCCCTAGGAAGCATTGGTGTGAGGATTGCCACTGTGAATGATTATTGCAGCCAGAACCACAATCACTCCCATCTTCTGCTCCACCCTCTGGGTCTTGCGGCATATTGAACTCCTTACCAGACTCAGCAACTGCAGATATTGGGACTCCCTGCTCTTGTGCCATGAACCCCAGTACTGAGAAAATAGCAAATCCTCCCAAGAAGCTGGTGACGCTGTCCAATAAGCACAAAACAATGCAATCCCTGAAAAATCGTGAATAGTGATTAGCTATATAAATCCATACACGGTATTAATATATTACCTATTTTTCACTTTACTTTAGCCAAAAAATTCTGACTTTTCATGATGTAGTGCTTTGTTGTTCTCCAAGACTGTATCACACATGTCCAGCTTAGTTACATGAGCTTTGCAGACAATATCACACACACGGACTCAAAAGCACAAATATCACACTTCATATGCTTAGAAATACAGCTGTACAGACAGTATGAGGTTGATTCATTCCATAATTAATATCAGTAAAGAAACACCTCTTCTTATATAGTGTTGTTGCAGCAGGAAGCTACCACTAGGGGGAGCTCAATACTCATCGATTTATACAGTAAGTAATTAAATCAATGACAGCTCTATAATCTGTATGCAGGGAGCTTCCCCTAGTGGCAGCAGCAAGAAGTTTTTATGACAGTGTCTTTCCAGGCAGGGAATAAATGGTGAATTGGTCGGCACTCCTATTTAGAGTGTTTCGGTGCTCAGTGGTAAAGACTGTAGTCATAAGAGTTGAGAAAACCACGGCACTCAAAATATTGGAAGTAGAATCAATTTATTTATCCATCCATAATCATAATTAGCCACGGGCCAACGTTTCGGTCTATCACTCAGACCTTGTTCACGGCCTGCTTGGCGGATGGTTAAATAAATTGATTCTACTTCCAATATTTTGAGTGCCGTGGTTTTCTCAACTCTTATGTTTCCAGGCAGGGAAACCAGTTCAGTTAGCCCCCAACCCACCCAAAGAAGACACCACTGTACACATACCTATAGCAGTTGTAATTATAGGCGTTGTAACTACCAATACCAATGGTGAATCCCATAGTAATAGCAAGGGAATAAAATATCTGTGTACCAGCGTCTATCCACACCTGTAAAGGAAAACAAGATGTCAGCCCAAATGTATAAGAACGATAAATCACAATAATAGATGTTCTTTGGACACAGAATGGAAGACTCATGCTGTATTATCTTTACCCTAGAAATAAATTCACAATACTGCCCCCTATGGACAAAAATATAAGTACAGTCATGGCCAAAAGTTTTGAGAATGATACAAATATTAATTTTTACAAAGTCTACTGCTTCAGTTTTTATAATGGCAATTTGCATATACTCCAGAATGTTATAAAGAGTGATCAGCTTAACAGCAATTACTTGCAAAGTCAATATTTGCCTAGAAAATGAACTTTATCCCCCAAAACACATTTCAACATCATTGCAGCCCTGCCTTAAAAGGACCAGCTAACATCGTTTCAGTGATTGCTCCATTAACACAGGTGTGGGTGTTGATGAGGACAGGGCTGGAGATCAATCTGTCATGATTAAGTATGAATGACACCACTGGACACTTTAAAAGGAGTCTGGTGCTTGGCATCATTGTTTCTCTTCTGTTAACCATGGTTATCTCTAAAGAAACACGTGCAGTCATCATTGCACTGCACAAAAATGGCCTAACAGGGAAGAGTATCGCAGCTAGAAAGATTGCACCTCAGTCAACAATCTATTGCATCATCAAGAACTTCAAGGAGAGAGGTTCCATTGTTGCCAAAAAGGCTCCAGGGCGCCCAAGAAAGACCAGCAAGCGCCAGGACCGTCTCTTAAAAGTGTTTCAGCTGCGGGATCGGGCTACCAGCAGTGCAGAGCTTGCTCAGGAATGGCAGCAGGCAGGTGTGAGTGCATCTGCACGCACTGTGAGGCGGAGACTTTTGGAGCAAGGCCTGGTCTCAAGGAGGGCAGCAAAGAAGCCACTTCTCTCCAGAAAAAACATCAGGGACAGACTGATATTCTGCAAAAGGTACAGGGGAGTGGACTGCTGAGGACTGGGGTAAAGTCATTTTCTCTGATGAATCCCCTTTTCGATTGTTTGGACATCTGGAAAACAGCTTATTCGGAGAAGACGAGGTGAGCGCTACCACCAGTCTTGTCTCATGCCAACTGTAAAGCATCCTGAAACCATTCATGTGTGGGGTTGCTTCTCAGCCAAGGGAATCGGCTCTCTCACAGCCTTGCCTAAAAACACAGCCATGAATAAAGAATGGTACCAGAATGTCCTCCGAGAGCAACTTCTCCCAACCGTCCAAAAGCAGTTTGGCGATCAACAATGCCTTTTCCAGCATGATGGAGCACCTTGCCATAAAGCAAAGGTGATAACTAAATGGCTCAGGTAAAAAAACATAGAGATTTTGGGTCCATGGCCTGGAAACTCCCCAGATCTTAATCCCATTGAGAACTTGTGGTCAATCATCAAGAGACGGGTGGACAAACAAAAACCTACAAATTCTGACAAAATGCAAGCATTGATTGTGCAAGAATGGACTGCTATCAGTCAGGATTTGGTCCAGAAGTTAATTGAGAGCATGCCAGGGAGAATTGCAGAGGTCCTGAAGAAGAAGGGTCAACACTGCAAATATTGACTTGCTGCATTAACTCATTCTAACTGTCAATATAAGCTTTTGTTACTCATAATATGATTGCAATTATATTTCTGTATGTGATAAAAACATCTGACAAACACACATAAAAACCAGAGGGCAGCAGATCATGTGAAAATATAATATTTGTGTCATTCTCAAAACTTTTGGCCATGACTGTACACTCCTCAACACTGAAATTGCAGCACCAAGTAGGACTAGTTGTAAGGCTATGCAAATCAAAGTGGTAGCAAGTGTTGCTAAGGTCTGCAAAGGATCAAATTGTTAAGCAACTAGCTCCAATCTCTGGCTTGTGGGAGGGGCACAAAAGTGAAAGTAAAGTCTTTTAGTCACATGAATCCTCAAAAATTGGATCTAGTCATGTGGGACGCTTCCTGTTCGTCGACGTGCTCACCACTTATCACCAACTGAAAAAACAGAATCCTTGAATGACAGACCTTAGTTTATCACTCAAGCAGATCATCACCCTCCTAGGTCAAGATGTCATCACTGTTCAATGTTACATGTCCCAGTGGTTGGGAGAACTGCACAGGTGGATGCAGGGCCGTATTAGCAACTATGCCCAGGGGCACGGTGCCTAGGGCTGCGGGTTGCCGGGGGCGGCACCCCGCAGGGAGAATCTATACGGATTGTGGAAAAAATTTTTTTAAAAAAAAACATCATGGAAATTTTTTTTTTAAATTTCCGCGGGGGAAGGATGGGGGGGGGGACGGACGATGTGCTGTCGGGTGACCCCATCAGACCTCAGATCAGCGTGCCTTGTGCCCCCCTCAGACCTGCCCACCCAGCCACTTAAAAAAAACATACTTACCTGTCCTGCGCTGCCGCTGCCCTCAGGTTCCGCGCCCCACTGTCTTCCCTTCCGGCGCGCACTATGACCTGACGCAGCGTCTGTTCATAGTGCGCGCCGGAAGGGAAGACAGTGGAGCGCAGGAGCTGAGGGCAGCGGCAGTGCAGAACAGGTAAGTATGTTTTTTTTTTAAGTGGCTGGGTGGGCAGGTCTGAGGGGGGCACAAGGCACGCTGATCTGAGGTCTGATGGGGGCACATTCTGCTGATCTGAGGTCTGATGGGGGCACAAGATGCTGATCTGAGTTCTGGCACAAGACGTTGATCTGAGGTCTGATGGGGCACAAGACGCTGATCTGAGGTCTTATGGGGGCACAAGACGCTGATCTGAGGTCTGATGGGGGCACAAGACGCTGATCTGAGGTCTGATGGGGGCACAAGACGCTGATCTGAGGTCTGATGGGGCAGAAGACGCTGATCTGAGGTCTTATGGGGCACAAGACGCTGATCTGAGGTCTGATGGGGGCAAGATGCTGATCTGAGGTCTGATGGGGGCACAAGACGCTGATCTGAGGTCTGATGGGGGCACAAGACGCTGATCTGAGGTCTGATGGGGGCACAAGACGCTGATCTGAGGTCTGATGGGGGCACAAGACGCTGATCTGAGGTCTGATGGGGGCACAAGACGCTGATCTGAGGTCTGATGGGGTCACAAGACGCTGATCTGAGGTCTGATGGGGTCACAAGACGCTGATCTGAGGTCTGATGGGGGCACAAGATGCTGATCTGAGGTCTGATGGGGGCACAAGACGCTGATCTGAGGTCTGATGGGGGCACAAGATGCTGATCTGAGGTCTGATGGGGGCACAATGTGTTGATCTGAGGTCTGATGGGGGCACAAGACGCTCATCTGAGGTCTGATGGGGTCACAAGACGCTGATCTGAGGTCTGATGGGGGCACAAGATGCTGATCTGAGGTCTGATGGGGCACAAAATGCTGATCTGAGGTCTGATGGGGGCACAAGATGCTGATCTGAGGTCTGATGGGGGCACAATGTGTTGATCTGAGGTCTGATGGGGGCACAAGACGCTGATCTGAGGTCTGATGGGGTCACAAGACGCTGATCTGAGGTCTGATGGGGGCACAAGATGCTGATCTGAGGTCTGATGGGGGCACAAGATGCTGATCTGAGGTCTGATGGGGGCACAAGACGCTGATCTGAGGTCTGATGGGGGCACAAGACGCTGATCTGAGGTCTGATGGGGGCACAAGACGCTGTTCTGAGGTCTGATGGGGGCACAAGACGCTGATCTGAGGTCTGATGGGGGCACAAGACGGTGATCTGAGGTCTGATGGGGTCACAAGACGCTGATCTGAGGTCTGATGGGGGCACAAGATGCTGATCTGAGGTCTGATGGGGGCACAATGTGTTGATCTGAGGTCTGATGGGGGCACAAGACGCTGATCTGAGGTCTGATGGGGGCACAAGACGCTGATCTGAGGTCTGATGGGGGCAAGGGAAGGGGGCGCCATTGAATTTTTCGCATCAGGCAGCAGAAAAGCTAGAAGCGGCCCTGGGCACGGGGTGCGCACAGTTATTTCAATAAACCCTTACCCTGCCGTGGCCGCCCGTCCCCATGCAGCTCTCCGGCGCTTCCTCCTGGGCTGGCTGTGTGATACCGCGAGACCCGGAGTTGGGTCACAAGTCTCGCAGGATCACACTGCTTCAGGAGAAGAAGGGGCGCGCTGAAGTCCGGAGCAAACAGGTAAGTATTTTTTTGTGTGTTTTTGTGGCTGTGCACATCTGGGGGGGGCACCTGTCAGGCTGGCAAATGAGACAGGTCTTATGGGGGAAAAGCGGGCTTATCTGAGGTCTGATGGGGGCTGGGGCACAAAAGGCTGATGTGATCTCTGATAGGGCACAATGTTCTGATCTGAGGTCTGATGGGGCACAACGGGCTAATGGGGCACAATGGGGTGATCTGAGGTCTGATGGGGCACAAAAGGCTGATCTGAGGTCTGATGGGGGCTGGGGCACAAAAGGCTGGTGGGGGCACAATGGACTGATCTGAGGTCTGATGGGGGCACAAGAGGCTGATTTGAGGTCTGATGGGGCACAATGGACTGATCTGAGGTCTGATGGGGGCTGGGGCACAAAAGGCTGGTGGGGGCACAATGGACTGATCTGAGGTCTGATGGTGGCACAGTGGGCTGATCTGAGGTCTGATGGGGGGCACAGTGGACTGATCTGAGTTCTGATGGGGGCACAGTGGGCTGTTCTGAGGTCTGATGGGGGCACAAGAGGCTGATTTGAGGTCTGATGGGGGCACAATGGGCTGATCTGAGGTCTGATGGGGGTACAGTGGGCTAATGTGAGGTCTGATGGGGGCACAATGGGCTGATCTGAGGTCTGATGGTGGCACAGTGGGCTAATGTGAGGTCTGATGGGGCACAATGGGCTGATCTGAGGTCTGATGGTGGCACAGTGGGCTGATTTGAGGTCTGATGGGGGCACAATGGGCTGATCTGAGGTCTGATGGGGGCACAGTGGGCTAATGTGAGGTCTGATGGGGGCACAATGGGCTGATCTGAGGTCTGATGGTGGCACAGTGGGCTAATGTGAGGTCTGATGGGGGCACAATGGGCTGATCTGAGGTCTGATGGTGGCACAGTGGGCTGATCTGAGGTCTGATGGCGGCACAGTGGGCTGATCTGAGGTCTGATGGGGGCACAATAGGCTGATCTGAGGTCTGATGGTGGCACAGTGGGCTGATCTGAAGTCTGATGGGGGCACAGTGGGCTGATCTGAGGTCTGATGGGGGCACAGTAGCCTGATGTGAGGTCTGATGGGGGCACAATGGGCTGATGTGAGATCTGATTGGGGTACAGCAGGCTGATCTGAGGTCTGATGGGGGTACAGTGGGCTGATCTGAGGTCTGTTGGGGGCACAGTGGGCTGATCTGAGGTCTGATGGGGGCACATTCTAATGATCTAAGGTCTGATGGGGGCACATTCTGCTGATCTGAGGTCTGATGGGGGCACATTCTGCTGATCTGAGGTCTGATGGGGGCACAATACGCTGATCTAAGGTCTGGTGGGTGCATAGTTGGTATGTGGTATGTTTATCATGACTCCTTTAGTTGCATTAAGTTTGCTGGCAAGCTCTAGATACGGTACATTGCTGCGGTAGTTATGTAGAAATATAGTAAATACATGCAGGCACAATAGCCTCCATTGTCAGCCTATAGGGCCGATCCCTGTGACTGGACGACTAAAGTGCATAGGGTCAGGTTTTGCTGGGGGGTGGTGGCGCGGCTGAAATTTGGGGGCGTGGGGGAATGGGTCGCGTTGGGAGGGGGGGGGGCGTCATCACAGAAAGTGCCTAGGGCAGCATGAACCCTAAATACGCCCCTGGGTGGATGCAAATAGATGCAATGTTGATCCTAACAAAAGATACATGGCACTCATGAATTGTCTAAAATCAACATGCAATAGAGTGGGATATGTGATATAAATCAAATCATGTGACATAAACATCACATGCAACAGGTTTAGTCCAGCCGAAAGTTGGCACGGAAAGCTGCTGCATCCCAACCGGATACGATTATGGTCTATGCCAGAACAGCCTGTCGGATCCTGGATGCCGCAGATGTGAACATACCCATAGAGTCCTATCACTAGATGACCTGTGAGAACAGACAGAGGATTCTGCATTATTCCCTCATTTCTGAATGACCTACATCACCAGATAGCTTGCGCCCAGCTGATGCATGTTGGAAAGGTGCACTATAATACCGCTCCCTACATCCAAGAATACATTGTGATATTTGCTCGGGATGCCTTTGTTAGGGTCAAAGGACACAGGTCTGTTTTCATCTAAATCAGGCCACCAGAGAATAGGTTTAAACTGACACAGTCAGGTTTTATTCAAATAGTTGCAAGCATAAAAATAAAACTAAACAGCAGCAAAATTACATCCTTGCCTGTCAGTTGTCCCTCACCAAAACCATGCTTCAGCAACCATACTCATAGACCTCTCTACTCAGCTCCCACACGTATCTCCTACCTGTGTCCTCAGCTAGAGAGCTGGTTCAGGCTGCTCCACACCCATATTTAAGGGACTGCACAACTGGTACTTGATTGCACCCATCTGAGGATGAAAAACCTGGCCTGTACTAGTGGACTAGGGCTCCGACCCTTCACTCGCTTCACTCCTGCTACCAGATCCTTGCTCCTGGTCTTTCAGAAGACCAGCACTGAGGAAATAGCCTGTTACATGGTCAAATACCAGCTCTGCTATCTGAAAACAGGAGAATAATACATTTTCTCCTCTATACAATTTTGTCCATGTCACAATAACTACTATAATAGTGTCTCCTATGTACAAGAATACAACTACTATAATACTGTCTCCTATGTACAATATACATTAACTCACAAAAGTGAGCACATCCCTCACATTTTTGTAAATATTTTATTATATGTTTTCATGGGACAACACTGTAAAGTAGTCAGTGTACAGCTTGTATAACAGTGTAAATTTGGTGTGCCCTCAAAATAACTCCACACACAGCCATTAATGTCTAAACTGCTGGCAGCAAAAGTGAGTACACCCCAAAGTGAAAATGGCCAAATTGTGCCCAAAGTGTCAGTATTTTCTGTGGCCACCATTATTTTCCAGCACTGCCTTAACTCTCCTGGGCAAGAAGTTCACTAGAGCTTCTCAGGTTGCCACTGGAATCCTATTCCACTCCTCCATGACAACATCACGATGCTGGTGGTTGTTAGAGACCTTGTGCTCCTCCACCTTTCGTTTGAGGATGCACCACAGATACTCAATAGGGTTTAGGTCTGGAGACATGCTTGGCCAGTCGAGCACTTTTACCCTCAGTTATTTTAGCAAGGCAGTGGTCGTCTTGGAGGTGTGTTTGGGGTCGCTATAATGTTGGAATACTGCCCTGTGGCCCAGTTTCTGAACGGAGGGGATCCTGCTCTGCTTCAGTATGTCACAGTACATGTTAGCATTCATGGTTCCCTCAATGAAATGTAGCTCCCCACAGTTGGCAGCACTCATGCAGCTCCAAACCATGACATTCCCACCACCATGCTTGACTGTAGGGAAGACACACATCTGCACCAAATAAGTTTATCTTGGTCTCATCAGACCACAGGACATGGTTCCAGTAATCCATGTCCGTAGTCTGCTTTTTTCAGCAAACTGTTTGCAGGCTTTCTTGTGCATCATCTTTAGAGGAGGCTTCCTCCTGGGATGATAACCATGCAGGCCAATTTGATGTAGTGTGTGGCATATGGTTTGAGCATATATTTTTATCCTGAGGATAGGTCATCAATATATATAACTCTGAAAACCCCTTTAAACCTCTGCAGCAATGCTGGCAGCACTCATATGTCTATTTTGAAAAGACAGCTTCTGGATATGATGCTGAGCACTTGCACTCAACTTCTCTGGTCGACCATGGCGAGGCCTGTTCTGAGTGGAACCTGTCTTGTTAAACTGCTGCATGGTCTTGGCCAACTACTATAATACTGCCTCTATGTACAAGAATATATCAACTATAATACTGTCTCCAATGTACATGAATATAACTACTATATTACTCCTCCTATATACAAGAATAAAACTACTATAATACAAAAATATGTACAAAAATATAACTATGATAATACTGTCTGTCTCCTGTGTAGAAGAATATAATTGCTATAATACTGCCTCCTATGTGCATAAATAGAACTAATATAATATTGCCTCCTATGTACAATAATAGAACTACTATAATACTGCCTCATATCCATAATATCATTAAGTCCACTTCTTAGAATGGGCCAATGTTCATTAATAATCTTCCTCACATTGTAACTGTCCTCACTGTAGGTGGTAACTAGTGGAATTCTATTAGATGTAGTCTTTTTTAGTTTCTTATTGTATATAAGTTGATTCCTATCCAAATTCTGTATCCTATTCAAATGTGTATCCAGTATTTTAGTAGGATACCCACGTTCTAGAAAGGCACCTTTCATTTTGCCCAATCTCAGGTTCAATTGTTCCTCATTACTCACAATTCTTTTCGCCCAAAGAAACTGACTGTAGGGGAGGGATTTCACCATAGGCCTAGGGCGTGCACTATTGAAATGTAATATAGTATTTTTGTCAATAGGTTTCCAGTAAAGAACTCTCAGTACTTGTCCAGATGAGGAAGACGTCATCTATGTATCTCCACCACCTCAGCACATGGCTGAAGTGGTGGGGGACACAGACTGACGTCTCCTCAAGATGGGCCACGACTATCTTGGCATAAGTGGGTGCAACATTTGACCCCATAGCCGTGCCCCTCATTGGCATATAAAAGAAATCCCCAAACATAAAATAATTATTTGTGAGTATTGTCTGAAGTAAGCAAAAAATCTTGACATTCTGGTGTGTAATCAGATTTAGAAAGTGATTGTTGCACGGCCTTAAGCCCTAAATCATGCCTAATAGATGTATACAGACTAACAATGTCCAGAGAGACAAGTATGCCAGTAAGTTTGGTGCCATACTTGTCTCTCTGGACGTTGTTAGTCTGTATACATCAATTATGTACACTGATTGAGTTATACATGAGTATGGATTATTTGCAAAATATTGTTTTGGATTATTTTATTTTAGATTTGATTGATTAATCTATGTAATTATGATTTCACTTATAAATATGCACTGAGCACCATTATAATTTATTACTGCTTGAGAAAAGTCCCATGGAGTGGACTGAAACGTCGCAATCGGGTGAATAAAGCACTATTTCATTTATTTTTTGGGAGTGCTGTGGAATTACTTCAATATTTACTGTAATATTGTCCCATATGCACAAAAACAAAACTACTGTAATATAGGGGAAATATTACAGTAACTATATAACTACTATAATAGTGCAATAATATAACTACTATAATACTGTCTGTATTTACAAGAACATAAGTACTATAATACTGCTCCTTATGTATAAGAATATATCTACTATAATATTGCCTCCTATATACAAGAATATAACTATTATAATACTGCCTCCTATATACAAGAATATAACTACTATAATACTGCCTCTATATACAAGAATATAACACTATAATACTGCCTCCTATATACAAGAATATAACCACTATAATACTGCTCCTATGTACAGGAATATAACTACTATAATACTGCCTCCTATTTACAAGAATATAACTACTATAACACTGTTTCGAATTTACAAGAATATATCTACTATAATACTGCCTCCTGTGTTAAAGAATATAACTAATATAACCTGTGTACAAGCATTTAAATACTTTATAACTAGTGCTCTTATTTACTTCCATATTATATTGAAGATGTCTA
Organism: Rhinella marina; assembly: GCA_900303285.1. NCBI lineage: Eukaryota > Metazoa > Chordata > Amphibia > Anura > Bufonidae > Rhinella > Rhinella marina. Next base: position 164,373 of record ONZH01028232.1, read on the forward strand.
GGTTTATATAGACCTTTATAAATACTGTATATCTTCCATTCCTTCTTTTACTCTGTTTTGGTCAGAATTCATTGCTCACCTGGGGGTCTCTTAACCGAGAAGTGTCTGGTTGTAAGTAGAAAATAATCCCATCGTATGCCCCAGGAAGGGTCACACCACGAATCAGCAGGATGATGAGCATCACATAGGGAAATGTGGAGGTGAAATATACCACCTGTGGGTGGCAGAACAGGAAAGCGAGACAATAGTAGAAACAACATTGCACCATTACATAATCTTGCATTGTATTAACTTACTTCCAGCCTATTGAGCAGCACAATCACCCTACAGCCAATCTTACAATGACAGTTACCCACTTTCCTGGAGTCCCGCCATGAAGTTATACACATTTGCTGAGAAACTGCTGATATATACAGTAGCTGGGCCAGTTTCTTGAAAAGTTTGGGAATAATGGCACTTGGATCTTTTGTAGCTAACAGGGTCAAATTAATCCTCTAGGATCCCACACCAGGATCCATTTGAAGAATATAATTTGATAATCTGCCGCCAGGGAGTGCAACTGACTACCTCTCCATTGGTAGTTTGCATTCCGAAGAGGGACAATAGCAGTGGCACAACCAATGCCTATCTGCTCCCACATGGTAATTATCAGGCCTTGTCACAGGTGAACTGTCAGTGTAAAAACTGACTGTTACAAGGCATTGCAATAGAGCATGTACTGTAAAGCATTGCAAAAGTGATCAGGCCGTCAGAAGTTAAAGTCCTAAAGTGGGACTAAAATAAAAATAACAAAAAAAGTGATTATGGGACTTCCGGTTCCGGCGCTGGGATGCGAGCCACGGAGTAAGTTAGCTCCGCATCCACCTCCCCGTTATTAGCCTTCCTCTCCCGCCATACCAGCCAAATAGGGGATATTACTAACCTGGTAGTACCCCTGCCACTCCTAATCAACTCCGGTTCATGGACCGGTACCTTTTACGCAGCGGGAGACGGACAAATACAGCCAGTGATAAAACGGCCATAGGAACCATGCTCAGCAAGATGGCGGATTCCCGCCCTGCATCGCCTGTTCGCTCTGTGGAGGAGGGACTGGACACGGTCTCTCAAATGGAGGACAGAGTCGGCCCACACAGTATTGATTATAAGACGCTGGCTATTGAGGTGGCCAGATATCTAGCTCCAGACATCAGAGACACCCTGTCTAAGACATTGACGACGTCGTTGCAGCAGATCCAGGAGGCCATTGCTCAGCACGACGCACGATTTGAGGAACTCGAGCATCGGGTAGCTACGCTGGAGGAAGACTCGGCCAGAGCAAACCGGCGGGTGCAAGAACTGCACACCCACAACATCATCCTCAGAGACCGGGTGGAAGACCTGGAGAACCGGTCCCGCCGGAATAACCTGAGGGTTCTAGGCATACCGGAAAACATTAGGCCGCAGGCCCTAAAAACGATATGCGAGACGGAGCTTCCTGAGGCGCTAGGGCTGAGCGGCCTACATAAGGTCGAAAGAGCACATCGAGTGGGGCCGCCTCGAGAACAAACGGGCCTTCCCCCTGGCCTGGCAGCAAGACCTCGCCAGGTCATTATGAGGTTCTTAGACTTCACGGATAAGGAAGCCATCCTCCGAGCATATCGCTCTAGGAAAGCCCCATTACAGATAAGAGGACATAAAATCCTATTGTTTGCTGATTATTCAGCGTCGGTGGCGAAGAAACGGAGGGAGTTCAGCAGGGTGTGCTCCGTACTATTCCAAAAGAGGATAAAATTTCAACTCCAGTACCCAGCGTGCCTCAAGGTGTCACATAAAGATGGGTCGGTAACAACTTACCATGATCCTAAGGCGGCGGCAGAATTTTTGCAGGCACTAGAGACTGACGCAGTTGACAGAGAGACGGAGGATCCACACCAGGCTCTGGACCGGGGTCGAGCCCAGCCACGAAGCCCGGAATGGAGGATGACCCAGCCAGGTGACTCTCCTGAAGCCTCCAACTGGGATATAGCTCCGAGAGCCAAACGCACTCCCAGGAAGGGACCTTGAATATGTGGGTTCCTTGGGTTATTGCTTACTTGGTCCCCTCCTGGACTGGAACATCGACACGGGACTGGTATCCTTTATTTTTGAGTGACTGCAATTTTCTCCAATGTTTTATCTTATGAGAAACTCATGATTGCTTTTGCCCTCATTGCTGATGTTTATGTGGTGGTTGATGGTACTATGTGCTATAGACCTGCTATTGTCAGACCGGTTCCACCCACATGATTTCTTCCCACATTATGTGGGGAAGGTTATTAACTCCCGGGTGTCAATGGCAGGCTGATAGGGCATTCACCTACATAGTGCCTGACGTTTGAAATGTCTGCCTCAGGCGCTATTTCAATTTAAGATCTCTATGGTTGTTAACGGAAACTAAGTAAGGGGAGTTGGGGGGACGTAACCCAGAAAAAAGGTAGTCCGTACCGATGAGTGTTGGAGTACGTCAGGTCCTGTTTGTTTCGGGGGGATGGGGGGTTAGGTGGGGGAAGGTATTGTCAGGGAATACTGTTTTTGATCTGTTATGGGAGGGTGTGCAGTTTCCTCTAAAACCCAGGGTGGAGCCGGGTGGAGCCCGCTGTCCGCAGTTATATCTATGTCTATGGTTACTATATTATGAGAGTATTGTCTTGGAATGTTAAGGGACTGAGATCTCCCCATAAAAGATGGATGGTGTTACGTCACTTGAAGAAACTTAAACCAGATATTGTGCTCCTACAGGAGACTCACCTGGGGACCGCGGACTTCACTCGGATGAATAAATTGTGGGTGGGGCAGGTGGTGGGGTCTCCCTCTTGTAATAAAAAGGCTGGGGTATTGATCCTAATTAGCAAGCAGTTGACCTACCAACTCTTGAACACAGAGTGTGATGGCAGGGGGCGATGGGCACATATTTCTCTTCTTGTCCAGGGATTCCAATATAGCATTTACAATATATATGGTCCAAATGAGGGCAACGCTCTTTTCTTTAGGGAACTGGGAAACCGTCTCTTGGCTGATCCCTGTTCTAACAAAATAGTCGGAGGTGATTTTAATGCGGTGGTGATGAGCAGCGAGGACAGGAAGTGCGCTTCTGGACCACCGGGCAAGGTGAGCTCGCGAGACCGGGTTCTTGGCCCGATGCTCCAGACCACTGGACTGGTAGATATTTGGCGCATACACAATCCAGATGATAGCAGCTTCACCTTTTATTCGCATGCCACCCAGTCTTGGTCTAGAATTGATTATTTTTTTGTCCATTGCTCGCTGATGGCTAGGGTAGACCTTGTAGAAATTAAGGAGATGGTCATCTCCGATCATGCTCCGGTCTTGTTGCACGTCACAGATACTTTTCCCAGGGGCCCTGATTACATCTGGAGGTTTCCGTCGCACCTTCTCTCTTGCCCCGACTTTCGTAATAAGCTGGAGGTATGGTGGGAGGAATACTGTGGCGATAATGCTGTTCATTCAGATACACCAGACCTCATGTGGAACGCCTCAAAGGTAGTAATGCGAGGCAGAATTATAACTTATGTACTTGGCCTTAGGAAGAAGTCGCTCCTACAGTTGGAGAAGGCCAGCCAGTCAGTTAGGCAGGCCTTTAATGCTTTTAAACACTTCCCCTCGGAGAAGCATAGAAGGGCTTGGTGTGAGGCACGCAGGGAGTATGATCAGTGGGCAAGGAAGAGGGAAATGCTGAGACATACATACTTTGAGGCCCAAATGCACAGATATGGTAACAAATCGGGGCGCTTATTGGCCAATTTGGCAAAGGGTCAGAGACAGTGTCAATATATAGCGAGTCTAAAGGACCCCTCAGGTAGGGTAATAAAAGACCCGCAAATGATTAATCATATGCTGGGATCCTATTATACATCCCTCTATCGAGATGAGGCACAGGAAAACTATGCTGACACCTTATTACAACATGTCAAACTTCCGGGGGTGACTGAGGAGCAGTTGGGTTTCCTGAACGCTGATATAACTAGTGAGGAGGTTCAGCATGTTGTGAAGCACCTGGGAAATTCAAAGGCCCCGGGACCCGACGGGTTTTCTGGAGAGTATTACAAGGCGCTTTTGCCCCGTATAACACCTACCTTGGTGAAATGGTTCAATGATATTCTCAGGGGACAATCTATGCCTGACAAAGAAAGCACCTCATATATCAAATTGCTTCTTAAACCGGGTAGGGACCCCCTGCTTCCAGGCTCATATAGGCCCATCTCCCTCATAAACGTTGATACCAAGTTGATCTCTAAAATTCTGGCGGACCGCCTGGCACTGCTACTTCCATCTTTAACAATCCCGGAGCAAACTGGCTTTGTCAAGGGCAGATCTGCGGTAACCAACATCCGGACAGTCTTAGCTGTGCTGGATAAGGTGAGCCACGATACAGCACACGGTGAATCTCCGGCTTTGCTGCTGCTTGACGCGGAAAAAGCCTTTGACAATGTCAGGTGGGGCTGGCTGGACAAAGTGCTTGACAGGATGGGGTTTGCAGGGGCTTTTAGAACGTTCCTGTCAAAACTATATCGCAATCCTCAAGCACGAATACATACCCCGGGCTTTCTGTCCCCGCCAATACATTTGCAGAAGGGAACGAGGCAGGGGTGCCCCCTGTCCCCCCTATTGTTCAATATGGCTCTAGAGCCTTTAGCCAGATATTTGAACCAGTCATCCCTGTTTGAGGGAATCTCGGTGGGACGGCAGCCAGTGAAGGTAGCACTCTTTGCAGATGACGTGATATTGTTTTTGGCCAAACCCCGTGATCATCTGGCTGATATATTTGGTGCTCTTGAGGACTTTGGAGTTTATTCCGGTTACAGGATCAATGTCTCCAAGTGTGAGCTTCTATTGTTAGGATCCTCTGGCACAGGGCCGCGAGCCTGGAATCAGGGGGGAAAGGAGATTAGGGCCAAACCTCATATTACTTACCTTGGGATTAAGATAGGGAAAACACCCCACTCTATATACCAGCTGAACTATCCACCTTTGTTCAAAAAAATTATGGAGGACCTGGAGCGGTGGCAGAACATGCCTTTGTCCTTGGCAGGGAGGTGCCACTTAATCAAAATGATGTGCATGTCGCGACTTCTATATCCGCTCCAAACAGTTCCCGTGCTATTGCGTCATACGGATATTCAGACATTGGAACGCAGATTTACGCGATTTATATGGCGGGGAAAGAGGCCCAGAATAGCATTGAAGAAACTTAAACTAACTAGGTACCGGGGCGGTCTCAATATCCCGGACATAAGGGGATATAATTTGGCCTGCATTAGTAGACATTTGCTGGACTGGCTAAATGGCACTTCCTATTACTCAAACATTATTCTTGAACAACAGTTGGCCGACCCCTGGAATCTGGTTGCTTTGTTACACACCAAAATTGGGCACTTACCCCTGCCCCTAAAAAACTATTTACTCTTCAGGGACACTATTGTGGCGTGGAAGTTGCTAAGAAAAGCCTTCGGTCTGCCCTATCAGATATCTAAATATCTGCCTCTGAGAGGTAACCCCTCTTTCGTGCCGGGAACGACGAGCAGCCGCTTTAGGAAATGGGACCAGCGGGGGATTCAGGGTTTTGGGAGACCTTGTCCATACCAAGGAGGCCAGAATGATGTCCCTCCCCGAGTTGACAGATAGGTGGGGGTTGGAAAAAGGAGGTTCCTTTGAACATTTCCAAATCAAACACTACATTAATAGCCATGTACGAGATATGTCTAAGGAATGGGGAACCAATGATTTTGACTATTTTGCCAAGCGTACTAACAAGCCAAATATATCGGGATTATATATGGCCCTCCGTGACAGATTGTCAGCTGTAGACCCCAAATCTATGTTTGGGAAATGGGGACAGGTACTTGGAATCGATGATGTCCTTCAGACAGTGAGTGAGGGAGTGGAGGCACTTCACAAAGCAGTGGTCAATGAGACGTGGCGTGAGACTCATGTCAAAATTCTCCATCGAGCGATATACGCCTTCAATTATCCTGCTTCAGCACTTAAGCCAGACAGGTTAACTGCTTGTCCGCGATGTGCAGAGCCCCGTACGGATCTGTGGCATGGCTTGTGGCATTGCCCGAAACTAAGCATCTACTGGCAGCAGGTGAGTCGGGTCTTGTCTAAGATATGCTCTTTTTCGGGAGTGGTATCCCCTGCACTAGTTATCCTGCATGCGGATCCCATTGCGGGGAGCAGGGAACTAGATGGTGATGGCGAGCGATCTGTGAGTTCCATTGGTCATATCCTTCTGATGGCTGCAAAAAAATGCCTACTGTGCCATTGGCTAGAGCCAATTATTCCTACTATATCAGAAATCCGGGCTCTCATGGATAAAATTCTCCATTGGGAGTGGCTGGAATCCTTGAAACAGCCTGAGGTAATGGGCAAGAAACTTATACGTATATGGAAGAGTTATATACTAGAATTTATCACTGATACAGAAATTTGTACTATGATGACCCCATTCAAAAGATACGACATGGTATATGATGGGCGAGCTTAAGGGTAACTTGGGGAGACTAAAAGTTCCATGACACAGACTTGGAGGTATACTATACTCTATCTCCAGATTGAGAGGTTGTCTAACGGCACCCTAATACTGGAAAGTAAGCCTAAGGATGGTGGGGGGTTGGAGAGGAAACTGCACACATATAAAGGGCTATTTAGTTTAAGGGGGATGTTCTTTTGGGGATGGGAATGTGATCCTATTTCATTCTGTATGTATTCGGACAGGTATGCTATACCATTGCTGTGATACTGATGCATAATGCTTCTGTTTTCCGCGATATGTGTCCGAATGGGCGTAGACATCTGCATAACTACTTGTTTTATTGTGGGGAAAATGTATTTACAAAAAACTGAATAAATAAATGTTATAAAAAAAAAAAAAAAGTGATTATGAAAAATAAAAACAAAAATAAAAGTTTAAAGTATACAAAAGGCTCTTTTCCATATAAGCCATCAATACTATTAAAAAAACTGCAAAATATAAAAAAATTGCCATATTTGGTATCATCGCAACCATAACAATCTGCTCCATAAAACCCCATCAGGTAGACTTTATTGATACTATGGGGGTTGGGCCCCATGAATAATAATAATAATAATACTTTGGTTGGGGAAAGGAATCCCAGTCCGACCACATTGGGCCTCAAAAGGCACCTTATGCTCTTTTACTTCTGAGCCCTCTCATACATTAATGCAAAATAGGGCCACATGTAGGGTGCTTCTAAATCCAGGAAACACAGCATAATAACAAGAGGACTAACATGCTGGGCACAACATAATGGGAACTGAAATGCCATATCTGGTGAAAAATTGCAATTTTCGCTTTGTACCATCTGCTGTGCATTAATTCTTGCTAAACACCTGTGGGGTCAAAAAGCTCACTATACCCCTTGATAAATTCCTTGAGCAATGTAGTTTCCAAAACAAGGTCACTTTTTGGGGATTTCCACTAGAGTGCTAACTCAGGGTCTCTATAAATAAACCATGGCGCCCAAAAAACATTTAAGCATAATCTGCTCTCCAGAAGCCAAATGGCTCTCCTTCCGTTTTGAGCCCTGCAATGTGCCTATACAGCAGTTTACGGCCACATATAGGATGTTTCTATAAAATGCAGAATCCGGGTTATCAATACTGAGGTTTGTTAAGTTGTTAGCCCTTGCTGTGTTTCAGGAAAAAATGGATTCAAATGGAAAATCTGCAAAAAAAATGAAATGCTTACATTTTACCTCCATTTTGGTTTTATTCCTGTGGAACACCTAAAGAGTTAACAAAGCTTCTCAAATCAGTTTTGAATGATTTAAACGGTGCAGTTTTTACATTTACGAGTAGTTTCTATTATGCAAGCCCATCAAAGTCAATTCAGAACAGGACTGGTCTTTTATAAAGTCAGCTTTGGAAATTCTAAGCCTTGCAATGCCTTAACTTAAAAAATACAACTGCATTTACAAAATGATGGCCACATCAAGTAGACATATGGTGAATATTAATTATTAACTATTTTGTGAGGTATGACTACTGTCTTAAAAGTAGAGAAATTCAAATTTATAAAATTGGAAATTTTAACAAATTTTGAATGTTCTTTATAAAAAAAGGTAAAACATGTCAAGGCAAATTTACTGTACTCTAACATGTAGTACGATGTATCACTAAAAAACTGTAACAGTAAGGCATGGATAAGAAAAAGCATTCCAAATTATTATCACATAAACTTACATGTAAGAATTGCCATATTCGGCTATGTCAGGGGTTATAATGTCATGATGGTGCAATACAGTGCCAATTAATACAACCCCCACATGCTGTATTTACAAATTTTGTGCACTAACCTTTCCAGTGGATTGAACTCCTTTCCAGATACAGAAGTAACAGATGATCCAGCCCAGCAGAAGACACAGAGCAAGCTCCCACTGAATAGATCCAATGTCATCAATACCATCTGTGAGACCCAGAGTCCGTCTCCTAATGAGATCAATTATTGCAGAATAGAAAGCAAATAATTTGAAGCAGTGTCGGAGTTGTACCACATGTTATACATATAGGCCATTTCCATTGGACAAAGTCATGATAGGGCATCACAGTTAACATCTTTTGTAGTACCCTGTTCAGCCAGCAAGTGGCAGTGCACAATAAATTATTTACTTACTCCCAAAATTCCACTTCTGGGCTGGTGTGGTTAGCGTTGCGGCTCCAGTTTTCTTCCTTGCTAATGAATTCCATGCAGTTTTCTGACAAGACGGAAATTTACTTAAACATTTCCATAAATATATACCTTTGGCCAAAATCTAGTAAGCGTACTCTGCTCAAAATACACATTCTCTTCTTATTGTGCTAGTTTATCTCTGCTGTTGCTTGTGCAGTCATTTTATGATATCATCAGATGTCTGTAACATCCATACTTTATACTACTGCTGTCTGTTTCATGAGTTAAACCATGTCCCATTAGCAATATAAACGGTTAACAGATCATACCTTACTTTATCCTTTCTGTGTATCTGATGTTGAAAAAACTACATTTGGTGCTATATGCTAATAATGTGCAAGTGCCCAGGTTCATTCCTCACTGATGCAAGTGCCCATGCCCTCTGGAGACTATTGATCTCTCTTTCCAAGTTTCACTTATGTCACTGACTCTGCTCCCTGAAATCCTGCACCAGCTCTGTTCACCCAGGCATGCACAGTCAGTTTCAACGGGGCTCACAATCTAAGCTCCCTAGCAGTATGTCTTTGGAGTGTGGGAGGAAACCCACGAGAACATACAAACTCCATGCAGATGTTGCCCTTGGTCAGATTTGAACCTAGGACCAGTGCTAACTACTGGGCCACCATGCTACCCCATATCATCAATCTTCATTTTTTTTTCAACATCAGATATACAGAAAATAGAAAGAATGTCTAAATTTGCTTACCGAAATTTATCTTTCCTTGAGTCCAAAGGCAGCACAACACAAAGGGTTAATGTCTTGCTCCTCCCATCTAGGACAGAAGATAATAATTAGTAAATCAGACTAATTAACCCCCATAGAAAGGAGTGCACACCCACTAGGGAGATGTGTTTTTTTTACCAAGCAATGTCTTTTTCAGGGTACATATGCTTGTGCTGCCTTTGGACTTAAGGAAAGATAAATTTCGGTAAAAAAATTTAGACATTCTTTATCGTCCTTCAGGCAGCACAACACAAAGGGATTTGTAAAGCAGTATTAAACAAGGTGGGGTCCAAATTGCAGCCTTAATAATCAATTGTCTGTCAAAGGCTGAATCTCAAGCACCAGATACATCAAACTTATATTGTTTTGTAAAGATGCATGGAGAAGACCATGTAGAGGCTCTTCATATTTGATCAAATGCTTTTGTTTTTTCTTCTTCTCTGCCCAAGCGACTAAGTGGACAGAGTTGAGTGTGCTGTAACTCCACCTGGTAACTGGTGTACTTTAAATCTAGAAGCAGTATTCTTAATCCAAGCATTGTAGGCATGCTGGCTTTTATACTTCTCTATAAACAGCTGGTCAGGTGAAGGACCCTGGTTCTCCAATGACCAGTAGATGAAGCTTGTCTTGTTCAGCTGATTGAGGATTCTGATAGATGAATTTCTTAACTTACATTCTTTAGTAGGATATAGGGCTTCAACCTTAAAATCGAGTCTTCTTGATGTACTTCCTTTAGATATGGCCCTTGCAAAGTCTGACACCTTATTGGCTGATGCAATTGCTAACAGAAATAAACCTTCCAAGATATAAACCTTAGTGGTGCTTCTGTAAGAGGTTCAACCAGGGTCTTGAAGAGAACAACCTGATCCCAGGCTGGAATAGGAGGCTTAATGATTAATTTAAATTGAATAAAGAAAGTTAAAAAATGCATGAATGCATGGACTGTATGTTCAATAATTTCCTCTGGAAATATGTAATCGGTGAGGGATCATGCCCTCCTGGCCAGATGAGCACTGGCTATGGCTATGGCCAAGACTCTTGTCTAATTTTCCTGAGCACTCAGGATATGAGGAGAAATGGAGGAAAATTTGGATGAAAAATTCCTTCCAAACTATAGGACAGGCCATCTATTCTTTCTGGTGGATCCACTTGATTCAGGGAGTAGAACTTCTTGAGCTTAGTATTGGAGCCTCTCCCTATTGCATCTAAAAGGGGGTACCCCATCTGCACACAATCTGTTAAAGATACAGTCGCTGAGACTTCAACTGTGACCTACTTAATAGATCTGCCTGAACATTCAGAATACCTTGAATGTGGATGGCTGTCTACGGTTTGACATTCCACTGCCCAAGTCATAATTCGACTGCATCGACTGTACCTTGGATCTGAGTGAGTCCTGTGCCAATTCTTGATATAGCACATGGTGAAGATATTACCTGCTTGCTCCACTACTGACTGATTCTTGAGCCAGCCCTAATGAAGAGCTAGATATATTGCTCCCAGGCCTCTGATACTGGATACAGATACACCTCTTGGAGAGACCACCTCCCCTGAACTCAAAGAATGTGGAAATGTACTTCCTGACCAGAGTTATTGGAAAGGCCAGAAAATCTACTTTGTTCAGTATTTTTCGGACAAAGCCATCAAGACAGGATTTCCCAAGTTTCTGGCTTGATTACCACAAGATGAACCAGACTTGATAAACATTGGATTCTTCCTGAAACAAAACTGGCTTGCAATATAGACTAATGCCCACATTAGAGCTTCTATCGAAGAGGTCAGGAAAGTATATATTTGTAGACAGAGAGGCTGCCTGGCCTGCTCTGATAGCAATCTTGACTAGCGACAGGAGTGGCGGCTGCACATGAGTAGGGGGCAGGGCTTGCACAGAAGATGCTTGGGGAACCCTATTCAAATATTTGCTGTGGGGCCCAGTTATTCCTAGTTACTCCGCTGGCGATTGGTGATGGGATCTTAGATCTCATATTCACCTTGATTTCTGGATCTGCTCCTGCGAGAGCTTAAGCAACCAGTTTCTAGAGTCTACCTGGATGCTAAGGGCTGAGTTAGTGCCACAACTTAGTAAGAACACCAGGCGATAATGATAAACCAAAAGCCAATGAATTGAAGATGAGAAAACCTGGTGAGTGATGGCCAACCTAAGAACCTGCGATGGGTTGGCAGTAATGTGCATATAAGTATATATGAGATCTTTGGCCATAAAATCGTCCTGCTGGTGCATATTGATAACAAAACAGCAATTCACATCATTAAATTCTTCTGAGAAGGTATTTGATTAGACACGTCAGATCTAACCTCCATCTTACCTGTGGCCTTGGCACTGCATACACTCTTGAAAAGACCCAGAAATTTCCTGAGAAAGAGGTCAAGATTTTCCTTTTAAATCCTGAAACCACCATATGAGGCTTTGTGAAGGGTTGACTTATTTGCCTTGGGGGGCAATTTCTTAACCTAAGGGGGTAACCTGGGTACAAGATTCTATCCAGGTGTCTGATGTAATCCTTGCACAATTTAAGAAAAGGTTTTGTAATATTGCTCCCACTGAAGGCCTGGAGTACTAAATTGATGTTTCCCTGTTCCAAATTCTACTATTAAGTGCTTGGAGAGCCTGAAACTTAGAAATACTCTTTCTATCCATCCCTTCAGAGCCCCTCTTAGGTGATCTTTGGGATGAAAATGACAAGAATGAAATTAGACCTAGAGGGATATTGTGGAAAGGAGACGCCTCTGTAACAACGATTGAAAATAGAATTAATTTGGTGAGGAACAAATGGCGCTAACAGAATGTCCCTCTGCACAGAGTGTCTATGGGGACCACATGAAGTAGGAGGCACTTTCAGGGCCCATTCACACAAAGTATTTTTTCATTCCGACATGTCACGCAATTTGCAGATCTAATGCGGACACATTATTAAATGGGACTGAGAGACACAGAAAGACACAGATGTTGTCCACATCCGCACCTCAGTCCACCGGAGAAAGAAATTGTCCCACTCTTTTCCATATTGCGGACAAAAATGGGTATTACCATCATAGGGCAGGATGTTCTGACTGCAAATGCAGAATGCACAAGGCGGCATCCGTGTCCTAGGGATCCACAACTTGTGGTCCACAAAATCGGATATGGTTCTGTGTATGGACCCCCAATCTTAGTGACTAAGTGAGACTTATTGGGGAAGCAATCCCTATGCCACTAGGAAACTGAAGCCAAAGATGCTTTGCACTTCGCCATAGACAAGGAATTACTATGTTTCAGCAGGAAACAATCTTCCGAACTAGAAGTTCCCTGACAGGGAATAACTGACTACGAGAGAAAAAGTCTTCCCAGCCAGGCGGGCCCCTGGGGTATTACCTTATGGTAGTTCCCCTGCAGAGCTGACACTGCAAGATCTATAACACGGCTGAAATCGAGCTCCCACATAATGTTACCTGTCTGGCTGGGTACACTCCTGCCATACATCCCTTTAATATAGAATCATCAGGAAATATCCTAGAGTTTGATTTATTTTTTTTTCTTTCCCCACCATTTTGGGCTTATCTCCTCCAGATGCTAACATTTCAAGGTGAGCTAGCACAGTTTTAAATAATGAAGGAAAATGAATGTGCGCCATCATGAAACAAAGATCCTCAGAATCCTCCTGATCACAGAGACAGAGTCCACATCCAGATGAGATGAAGCAGGAGATAAGGTAAAAGGAGTTGTAGATAAGCGAGGTCTTATGGAAATATGAGCAGAAAGCATTTGAGTGAAAGCCTCTGACCACTGAGAAGTAAACCATTCCACAACCTCTGCACCACAAGTTGGTGTAGACATCTCCTACATTGTCCACAGTTGGGGCAGACATCTCCTACATTGTCCACAGTTGGTGCAGACATCTCCTACATTGTCCAGAGCTGGATAACATACTAACATTAGATTTATGGGATTCTTTGCAGAGTTCTGTACTTGTAACATTATTTCACTCACACATACATACAGACTACCTATGAGCAACTCCAGGACCCTTAGAGCTGTGATTCCGTTGCTGCAGTAAAATCTCACACTGTGCAGAGCCACAGATGTAGCAGACCTAAAAATGACACTGATAACACATGGCACAGAGTTCTCATACATCTTTGTGAAAAACAATTGGAATACATTGAGTTAGTTAACCTCTTGTGCCATTTTTACTTAACCTGTTACCCATCAAGTTGAGGTCAGCTGCACCTGTATACTTCTACTCCAAAATGGCTCCTGAGATGGAGACACTGCTGCAGGACTAAAGGTAATAACAGTGCTTGTACCAGCCGAACCAGCACTTCTCACAGGCATACACCCTGAAATATACATTGATAGTTTGCAGGAAACCCCCGCTGCATATGAGAAACTCACCAGGACACTCCAGGATAAATCTCAGCTCAATCATCCCATGGAACAGCCGATGGGGAAAATAAACTCTGGAAACCACTTCCAGATCAGTCATGTTATGCAGTTAATTCTGGAGCACACCTCCAGCTCTATAACCTGCATATAACTCTGGACACTCTTCCAGATCAGTCATGTCATGCAGTTAGTTCTGCAGCACACCTCCAGCTCAATAACCTGCATATAACTCTGGAACTCTTCCAGCACTTCATATGATACATGATACTCTGGAGACCACTTCCAGTTATATAATATTAGGCTTAACAACCATACTGGCTTCATTTTCCTAGACAAAAGAAAAACACATCTACCTAGTGGGTGTGCATAGGGGGTTAATTAGTCTGATTTACTAATGATTATCTTCTCCCTAGGCGGGAGGAGAAAGACATTAACCCTTTGTGTTGTGCTGCCTGAAGGACGATAAGGAAAGGTATAATCTGTTAAATGGGTTGTCTCACATTAGCAAGTGGCATTTATAATGTAGAGAAAATTAATAAAAGGCACTTACTAATGTATTTTAATTGTCACAGTTTTTGTTGGCTTGATTCTTTTTTTAATTATCTATTGTTATGTTTCCATGGTTATGACCACCCTGCGATCCAGTTGCGGTGGTCATGCTTGCATACTATAGGAAAAGTCACCACGCTCTCTGGTGTCCAGGACTATAGCCATTCTTCTGATCCGTCAGAAGAAATTAAAAAAAAAAAACAGGATCCTGTAAAAAAATGGATCCTGTTGGATCAGGTGGCATCCATTTCAGCTATTTCAGTCTGAGATCAGTTTTTTCTTTTCTTTTCAAATATCTTTTTATTGTTTTTTTGAAAATTAGGGTAAGGCCCCATTTATGCGGCCGTATTATTGCGGACCCGCAATACTATGGGTGCCGCCTGGCCGCCCATATATTGTCCGCAAGAACTGACAAGTATAGGCATTTTCAATGGGGCGCCCCTCCGTGTGTTCCGCAGCATTGTGGAACACACCGGGGGAGCCCCATTGAAAATACCTATACTTGTCCGTTCTTTGTATTTTGTTTTGTGTTTTTTCTCTTCTTCTGACGAATCTGATTAACGGACAATGAAACAGAGATGTGAACTCTCTCTAAGGCCTTATTCACATGACAGTGTTTTGGTCAGTGATTTCCATCAGTTGTGAGCCAAAACCAGGATTGGAGCCTCCACAGACATAAGGTATAAGGAAAAGATCTGCACCTGTTCTGTGTTTAGAGCCGCACCTGGTTTTGGCTCACAATCACTGACCATCCGTTGTTCCGCAAAAAACTCCGTTTTTCCAGGACATCTGTTCCGTTTTTCCGTAAAAAACGGAAAGGATGTATCCATATGTCATCCGTTTTTTGCGAAGGATGAATAACATCTTTTTTTTTCACCCCTCCTGGAACGGAATCCGCAAATACGGATGACATGCGGATGCCTTTCCGCATGTCTTCCGCATTTTTTGCAGATCCATAGACTTTCATTGTGCTACGGACCGCAATTCAGGAGAAAAGTAGGACAGGAGGATTTCTTTATGCGGACAGTCGGAACGGACACACGGATGCGGACACCACACGGTGTACTGTCCGCATTTTTTCGGGACCCATTGAAATGAATGGATCCGCATCCTATCCGCATAATTGTCCGCAATTGCGGAAACGGATGCGGAAAGGATGCGGACACATTATACGGACGTGTGAATGGGGCCCAAAACACTGACGTGTGAATAAGGCCTGATATGTGTAAAGTAGGTAACAGACTCCCTTTAGGTTTCTTTTACACACAGTTTTGTTTGTGTGTAAAATCTGCCATACATTTTTACTGTGTTTTTCCACCTACTTTTATGTGGTAACATTTTAAACATGATTTTATTTTTGCATTTTTCGATTCCTATAGAGATGCCTGTGGAAAAACAGCAGAAAAAATACCTAGATTAGGCCTCATTCACACGACCGTATTGAATGGGGCCGTAAATATCCGCAAAATTGCGGAATAGATGCGGCCCCATTCACCTCTATGGGGCCGGGAGCTCATTTGAAGCATGTCCTATACTTGTCCGTACGCATGGACAAGTATAGGCATTTTCAATGGGACCGCCCGGCGTGTGTTCCGAGCGCTGTGGACCCGCAAATATACGTTCGTGTGAATGGGGCCTAATGCTGCATTTTAACAGAAAAAAAGAAAAATGCACAAATGCAATGTAAAAAACGTAATGCAAAAATTCTGTGTAGTACATAGTGTATAAAAAAGTGAAAAAATGTGACAAAGGCATGAAAAATTACAAAAAACTATGTGCAAAACCACCCTAAAACTATTCATAGTGCCTCTGCAGAGAATACAACATAGGCATTGACATAGTGGTACATTAAAAAGAAAAGCCTGATGATTTTTAACCTCTTAAGGACGACCCACTGTCTTTTGTCATCGCTGGAGCACAGAGCTTCTGTGAGCTCTCCTGCTCTACGAATGAACTGGTTCTTAGAGCAGCCTTTTGCTCTACAGCCAGGACCAGAGGTAGCTCCAATCCCAACTGTTAATCATTTGAATGCCACAGTCTGTGACAACAGCATGATCAAAGGGGATTTCCCCCTCTGTTTGGGTCCCATTGATCTGATCGGAGGCTGGGTAAGCCTTCTGCAGATAGCTTCTTGCAGTTATCTAGAAAGGACCCCAGAACTGTAAGTTCAGTAACCCTGGTTTTAGAACACACTTACTGCTACCCTAACCATAGCCTGTGCCATAGAGACACAGAGCATAATGTATTAACAAACAGGGGTATAAAGAAGTATAAAATAATTTTGTAAAATGAGATTATAAAAAATCTAATAAAACAATTATTAAATTTTTTTGAATAAAGCTTGTAAAAAATAAATTATTTTTTTAATAATTTTTATTGCACATACTTTACATAAAACAAAACAAAAAAAAGTTACACTTATTGAACTCAGGTTATTCAGTGTGAAATGTGTACAGTGAAAAAATAGAGCAAAAATTTACCTATATCTATACCTGCAATGCAAAAAAATGATACAAATAACAAAGTAATTTATATCTACTCTGAGACTGCACCAAAAATGCTATTTTTTTTCATAATACAACAGCCATGTGAATAAAAAATAAAAAAAGGTTATGACTGCTTAAATATGGAGAGGCTAAAAGTAAAAAAAAAATAGCTTCCCAAATTAAGGGGTTAAGTGGGTAGCTCCATTAGATGAATTTTGATGAGGAAGCACTAACTGTGCAACACATATGTCAGCGAATTACCAACATAAGGTACACAAATGACAATGTTGTTAGCACATAACAAGAACAATGATTGGAGCCCCTGTGTCTCCTGTGTAACAAGTGTCCACATACCATGATGCTAGATGGCAGCCTTAGGACCAGCTAAATAGTTCCTCTAAATCCCTCACTTCCAGGGAGTAGCCCTGGGATATAACTTACCACTGATTCCAAGATAAGCTACGAATACCTGTATTCCATGTGTTGTTGCAGCTGACCCAGGGCAAACGGGAGGTAAATGAATTGAAAAGGTAAAAGAATGACCATGCCAATATTATTATATAGTAGATATTGACCAGGAATGACATTACCATCGTTCCATACCCAATGCCTGCAAGAGAAGAGCATAAACCAGGTTATCTATTTATCTAACACGAAAATGTAGTGTTTCGGTCTGATAACATTGACCTTGTTCACGGCCAAGTGGAGCATGTGCTGACAGGAAGAAATGTGGAGAATCAGTCAGACATACAATGACATTGAAGAGCATCTCTGAAACAGATGAAAGGGGCTGTCTCATTTCAGACAATGGGGGCATATCTCTAGGATATGTCCCCATTGTCTTATAGGTACGGGTCCCACCGCTGGGACCCACATCTATGTCGGAAACAGAGCCCCGCAAGGTGGTGGCTGGAGGACTCTGGTCTAGCCACCACCAAGCGCTCTTCCCATAGCAGTGAATGGGAGCGCACCGCACATAACAGTCCACCGCTCCCATTCACTTCTATGGGCCTGACGAAAATAGCGGAACCAGTGCTCTGCTATTTTCGGCGGCCCCATAGAAAATGAATGGAGAGCTGCAGTGCGCTCTCCACCATTTTCAGGGCTCCGTTCTCGATATAGTCCCCATGGTCTGTAATCAGAAAACCCCTTTAAAAACATTGTTTGCATCCAATAGAGTGCCACGGTGTTTTGATAATTTATTACAGTTTTTCAGTCTGTTTGCCTGTGCACTAAAATGACATGTTTTTATTGTGTGGGTCACTGTGATTGTAGTGATGCCAAGTTTATGTTGTTTTTCTTGTCTTATGTTTTATGCTTTACTACTTTAAAAAAAAAAAAATAGACAACTTTGAAAATACAATTTTTGTCTCTGTTGCCATATTCTAACACCCATAACTTTTTTTATATTTCTATCTACAGGGCTGTGTGAGGGATGTTTTTTCTCTGCAGGGCCAGCTATATATTTTATCACTTATACCATTTTGGGAGTATATTCCACTTTTTGATCACTTTTATTCATTTGTTCTTGAGTGGGGAGGTGAAAAAAATGGCTATTCATAAATTTAGATATACTTTTATACCTTAATAATTTGGACATTTTCATATATGCCAATACTAATTATTATGTATTCATTTTACATAAAAATTAGGAAAGGGCTTATTTGAACTTTGATTTTTAATATTTTTAAATCCTTATTTTACTTTTATTTTTAGTCCACCTAGGGGTCTTCAAAATGTGATTGCTCCATTTCTATACCATAGACTGCAGTACTTTAGTATGGCTGTCTATGCTTATTCTGTCTTCTTCCTATTAGCCCTGCCTGAGGCAGTTTACAATGGCAGGCCCCAGTGTCAGCTGTATAACAAAGCTGGCACCTGCCATGTATGGAGCAGGCTCAGTTCCTGAGTGAGACTCAGTGCCATGAACCCCTTCCACCATTAAGATGTATAGTTACGTCAAATATAGGGAAGGGGTAAATGAAGAAAGTTACTATCTTCAGAACATTTAGACTCAGCCTTTCACCTGTACATCTTATGTGTATACTGGCTTACTCAGCAATTTTACTGAAGACTGAATGACAGATGCAAAATATTTTTTCTAGACCACTGAACTGGCCAGTTAAAGGCAAAACCTCCTAAAAATTGTAAAATGTAAAAATGCTGGCTGTGTGCCATATTAACCTCTTAGTAAATGTTCATTTTTTTCATCTTAGTGACCAAGTAATTTTTTCATTGGCGCATTCTAAGAGCTATAATTTTTAAAATCTTCCCTTATTGTAGTCGTGTCAAGGCTTGTTTTTCACCAGCACAAGTTGTAATTTTTAATGCCACCATTTTGCAGTACACATAACTCAGTGATTAACTAATATTAACTCTTTCTGTGCATGCAGTACTTTTTTCCGTCTAAGGAAACAGATCTCAGATGGAAATGGCTCAAATGGATGACAAAGTATGCAACAGCATCCATTTTTTTCCCTTCTTCTGATGGATCAGAAGAATGCAAAGCTAAATGGTGATGTGAACTCAGCCTAACATGATAACTTTATTCTCTGGGTCAGTACAATTACAGCGATGCTACGCATAAGGAGATATAGTACATTTTATCTTCAACTTTGGCACAGAGCAGACACATTGGTGTAGTGACTGGACAGAAAAATGAGCCTGACTGCAGCATTCAGGATTAGAGAAGAGTGAATTTCTTGAAATTCATTTTAGGTCTGATTCTAATGAAGATTCGATTCAAATATGAATAAGTACAATCCGAAGTGCGTCTTGGAGTAGCACCTGAAAAAAACTTCCTTCATGTTTAGCCCAGCCCACTGAAGTGGCAGCTATTGGTGCTACTGCTATTGGTGCTACTGTGGCTTCTGCTTGTTGTAGCGGTGGCGCCATCGGACAGCAGGAGGGGGGTGAAGAGTGCGACAGGCGTCTGCTTGGCAAAAGCTTCAGGTCTAAAAGCATGGCTATTCAGCAGTCCTCACTTTGATGCTAAAAATATGCTTGCCATCACATAAGCCATCAAGCATGCAGTTTGCCATATTCACCAGGGTGTCCGAGGGTCCAGTTGTTTTAGTCTCTTCTCTGCACTGCGATGTTTGGTCAATGACAGTGTTGACATCAGCATCATCATGTCTTCCTTAATGAGTGTCAGCCACATCTCTTAGCTGTGCCTGTGTAAAGACTCCATTTCTCCCCATAACAAACTCTTTCTCAAGTTGTAGCTCACCACCCCCCTTCACTTTCTCTGGCATGCAACATCATCTGAGCAGGTCCCCAACAGCAACTGGGTGGCAAGCAAGATATGGAAGCCTTTGGTTCTCCACCGTCCCTATCTTGCATGGGTTAGAACATTTTTTCCAATATACAGTGCTCAGAATAAATGGGTACACCCCATTTGAAAAGTAAGATTTTAATCATTATCTTACTGAACACAAGAACAATTTATCAAATTTTGACAAGACTACGTTTCATATAACATTTGTTAAACCTAGTAAGGTTAATAATATAACTCTTCTAATTTGACAGAAGATTTCAAAATCTTCTGTCAAATTAGTTGATGCAAAAATGAATGAATGTACGACCTCCATGATTTTTAAGGACAACACCAAGTCTTCTAATCATGGTATGAACAAGCTGGCAACATATTACAACATCTATCTCTTCCATTCTTCGAGAAGGACCTCTTTTAGAGGTGGTGAATGGAATGTGATTCTCAACTTGTATCTTCAGAATTCCCCATAGGTGTTCAATTGGGTTCAGATCAGGAAACATAACTGGCCACTGAATCACTTTCACCCTGTTCTTTTTCAGAAATGCAACAGTAGCCTTAAATGTCTGTTTTGGATCATTGTCATGTTGGAAAAGTGCACAACAACCTAGGGCACAGAGTGGTGGTAGCATCTTCTCTTTCGATATAGAGCAATACATCTGTGAATTCCTGATGCCATCAATGAAAAGCAGCTCCCCAACATCAGCAGCTTTCATGCAGCCTCTGCCACCACCATGTTTCACTGTAGGCACCATGCATTTTTCTTTGCACTCCTCATCTTTGCAAAACCATACCGTTTTGAAGCCATCAGTTCAAAAAACATTTATCTTGGTCTCCTCACTCCAGAGTATAGAGTCCCATTAGTCTTAATTTTTTTCATCATGGGCCCTAACAAATTGTAGACAAGCTCTTTTGTGCATGGACTTTAGGAGAGACTTCCTTTGTGGACAACACCATGCCATTCGTCTGCAGTGTATTATGTCACGTGAGACACTCACCCCAGTTTGGCTTTCTACTTTTTTAGCTAAATGCAGTGAACTTGCATGGCGATTTTCTTCAACCCTTCTCATCAGAAGATGCTCCTGTTTAGGTGTCAACTTCCGTGGATGGCCTGGACATCTCTGTGAGACGGTTGTAGTTCCATCTTTTTTAAATTATTATATGACATTTGCTACAGTTTTCTGACTGATAAGTAAAGCTCTGCTGATCTTCTTGTAGCCTTCATCTTTCATGAGTAAAGAAATTATTTTCTTTCTCAGGTCTTTTGACATTTCTCTTCCATGTGGTGCCATTGCTGACAGCATGAAATGGGAAGAGGTTTTCTTTGTTAAATAATGTCCTTTTATAGTCAATTGTCTTCGAGATCCCTGTTTAATGAATAATTAGACTCACCTAGGATTCTTGTCATCTATAATTTTGTAGTCTAAACTTTAGCTTTGCTCCTAAGACTTTCATTGGGGTGTACTCATTTTGTAACATGGTCATGAATTAATTACTTTTTTTGTATGTGCAAATTTGACTTTTTTTTTTTCTTGCAATCAGTGACCCGCATTTGTGGGAGTATTTTGTAGTATGGTACTGTATCCCATAGAAAATGTTAATTCTGTTGGGGGTGCTTGTTTCTGCTGAGAACTGTAAAAATTAGGGGTATGACAATGTTAATGCAGCTGTTGTCCCTGCAGTGCCCCAGACCTTGGAGTGTCTGCAAATGTTATGTTTTGCTATGTTATATCATGTTATGTATTTCTATGTTATGTTACGTACACTACAAGATGGGGTATGGATGGTATGGTTGGCAAGGACATGGTTAACCACCCTGTTCCTCCCCTCTTGGTATCAGTGGGCTGGTCTTGCTTCTTGCACTTCTTGCATGGAGGGGTAGTTCTAGACTAGACAGGAAGAAGACAGGAAGCACGTCCAATTCCTCCTACTCCAAGGATCTTAGGGGCCAGCTTCAGATCCAATTCTCCTGTTAGACTACTACTCCAGAGAGACAGCAAAAATCCTAAAACTCCAGATATCTTCAAAACTACAGTGTTTACAGACAGCAGAGTGACCAGAAAGCCACACCTTTACAGACCCTGCTACAGTTCAGACACCCATCACCTAGATAGCCTCTAGGCCAGACCAAGTCAAAGCCTGCATTACACTGTGCACACCAATATCCACAATTGCCAGCATACAGCTGTTAGCCAGAAGTTCAGATAGCATATCAGAAGGGTCACCATACCTCATCATCGAGATAGAAATTGTACTTTGTCCAAATTACTTCTGGGTGTACTACAAGTTATACTTTGCACTGAGTAAAGAGAGAATTTTATTCTTTTACTTTTGATCTGATTCCTTATGCCACCTTTCCACTGCACTGATCCACAGGGAGCCTGAGGGAATACACTGTGGCGATATCTCATCAGGGCCACTTCCAATCCCATTCCCTGCACACGCTTCTCGGGGTTTGCAGTATTCCTACTCACAAATCTGGTGGCCTCTTCAAAGGGCCTGAGGATGCGCATGTGTCATGATGAGTTGCCACTGCCTGAGCTTAAAATAGCACACGCTCCTTGCTGTAGTGGTCTGGTGCATGATGTATTCATTGACCACTTTACACTGCTCATACATACACTCCGGCATATGCAAGGTGAAAAGGGAGTGAGTTGGAATATTGCAGATCAGCCGGTGCAAAGGCAGACTGTTCTGTTGCTGTTGTTGTTGCAGTCCAGGAGGACCTTCTTAGCCACATAAGAACGGCTGAAATGCACAGTCACCCTCCTGGACATGGCCAGCATTTTTCTGTAAGACATGATGATAAAAAAGCCTTGCACCACTAAATTTATTATGTGCACCATTCAGGGAGTTATGTCCCCAAATGCATCACAGCAAAAATGTTCCTGCATTGTTGAGTTGTAGTTGTTGCTGAGACATCCAGCGCAAAATCTGTTGCTTAATACACATTAGTAACTGATCTGCTGTGTGGCTTCTCTCACCCAGGCTAGTCAGTTGTAAGACAGCATAGCAACTCTTCAGTTTACCCACATGAAAAGAGCGAGGAGGAGTAGATGCAACTCTCTTCCCTGTTTCTGTTAGGGACGGGAGGATCTCCATTGAGGAGGATGTGTAGGAGGTGGTGTGGGAACCAGACCGACCCAAATGTGGAGGTGTCAGCATCACCGCAGAAAACAGTGGGCGAGCAAACCAGTATTTCAGGTTAGGTATACTAGTCTGTGGCAAAAAGAATTTGTAATAACATTTTCAACAGTCATAAAAATGCGCAATTATGCAACATCTGTAGAGGAAATATATGCCAACGGTGATACTGGAAAATATGCTTATTTACACTTACACTGCAGAAGCTTCGAAACTAATTTTTGGAAAAAAGTGGCACAATTACACAACATCTGTGGCCAAAATATACATTGCCAGGAAAAATACACTTATTGCACACTTATTAACTGCAAAAGCTTTGCAACAGTTTTTTGGGGAGAAAAAAGCACATTAGAAAAGTGCAACTATAATGCTTAAAGTGTAAGGGGCTGTTCAGACGGCCGTGTTGTTGCGGATCCGCAAAAACACGGATGCCGGCCAGTGTGTGTTCCACAATTTGCATATCAATTTGCACACAGGCCCTAACTAAACTTGTAAACAATTTTATTTAAAAATGTTGTAAATGTTCTAAAAAGTATTTTTCTAATATACTTTATTAATGGATTTTTTCTTTTTAAAGGGGTATTCCGGTTACCATAAATATAACTTATGTTTTAGACTAATTCATCATCAATCATTACCTAATATAATGTCTATTTCACATATTTACCGTTCAGTAGTTATAAAGTACTTTTCTTCTCCTGCTAACCACTGTGTTCCTCATAAGTTACCATGGCACTGACTAGGGATGAGCGAACTTTTGAAAAGTTCGGTTCGGTTCGGTGAACTTTCGTGAAGTTCGGATTCGTACGAACCGAACCTAAAACGAACCTTGCTATAACGGCTGAATAATTGCAGCTACAATAGTGGGAGTCTGATAGGGTATAGTTTCGTTTAGTTGCAGTTGCTATTACAATGAAAAAAGTTGAAAAAATCAAAGTGCAAAAATAGTCGTCGACAGCCAGGTCAACAACATTTGACAGCATTGAAGATGTCCGCTGGAGCAGTCCATGTCATGCCAGAGCACCAAAAACACACGGTAGATCGTGGCACCAGCCCAAGAATAGACTGCGTTGAAGTTGATGCGGTCTCAGTTACATCACAGGTCAGAAGACAGACAGGCGTACCATTTAATTAGACCTTGTGCACCCCAGAACAGGTACACATTAGCCAAGGTGTAAGTGATTACACGGGACATAGGACACAAAGTGCAAGTTGGCAACACCGGCAGCATTGCCTTGGACCCAGTAGGGTGGAAAACAGACATTTGACAGTGGAACCAGCAGCAGTAATAGTACTGTATTGGACCCAGTATGGTTGAGAACAGACAACTGACGGAGGAGGAGGCGGCAGCACTTGATTGCACCCAGGCCAGTATGGTTGAGAACAGACAATTGACGGAGGAGGAGGCGGCAGCACTTGATTGCACCCAGGCCAGTATGGTTGAGAACAGACAATTGATGGAGGAGGAGGCGGCAGCACTTGATTGCACCCAGGCCAGTATGGTTGAGAACAGACAATTGACGGAGGAGGAGGCAGCAGCACTTGATTGCACCCAGACCAGTATGGTTGAGAACAGACAATTGACGGAGGAGGAGGCAGCAGCACTTGATTGCACCCAGGCCAGTATGGTTGAGAACAGACAATTGACGGAGGAGTAGGCAGCAGCACTTGATTGCACCCAGGCCAGTATGGTTGAGAACAGACAATTGACGGAGGAGGAGGCAGCAGCACTTGATTGCACCCAGGCCAGTATGGTTGAGAACAGACAATTGACGGAGGAGGAGGAGGCAGTACTTGATAGCACCCTGGCCAGTATGGTAGAGAACAGACAATTGACGGAGGAGTAGGCGGTGGCACTTGATAGCACCCTGGCCAGTATGGTTGAGAAGAGACAAGTTGAGGAGGCAGCTTCAGCAGCTCTTGATTGCACCCAGTATGTTTCCAAATAGACAATTGACGGTGGGGGCATTAGTAGGAGCAGTATTCTTTTGGACCCAGAAGGGCCTAGTACAGAGAACTGAAGTTGGAAGCTAAGAATATGCACGCTTGTAAAAATCAGTTTTTATACATGACAAAATGTTGATGTAGAGTTCAGCACAGGACAGTCAACGTTAAAAAAAACCCTCTAACATTACAGCTAGTCTAGTAGGATATGGATACGGTTAAATAGACAGACAACCTCACCCACCGAATCCATGAGGTGAAGAAAGGACATTTAAAAAGGCACAGATTCAAGAAGGCTTTACGCCAGTTCCATTATCCAAAAATTTTCATGAAATGGACACCTCACTGGCACTCGCTTTACAAATTGACGCAACTACTCTGGCGTCAAACCTGTTGAATCTGGGCCTATGGCTGTTGGCGAGACATATATATATATCTTTGTTACACCAGTTTGATGTCCTAACCGAGTGTAGCGCCCAACCCAATGGATGTATGCTTTTGTGTTTTTTTAGTGCTGTCACCAGCTGGCTTAAAGGGAACCTGTCATCTCGGAACCCTCCCTGAACTATTGTAAGCGTTGTATAGTGTAAGTGATGCTGAATCCGAATATGTAAGCTTTATCTTCATACTCACTTCCATTCTGACGCTGTGCTCCCACAAACCTGCACTAAAATGCACTCAGTGGACTCTTCTTTGAGTCCTCTCCATTATGTGAGTGAGCACCGGAGTCCACTGAGTGCATTTTACTGCAGGTTTGTGGGAGCACAGCGTCGGAATGGAAGTGAGTATGAAGATAAAACTTACATATTCGGATTCAGCCTCACTTACACTATACAACACTTACTCTAGTTCAGGGGGTGTTTCAGAGATGACAGGTTCCCTTTAAAGGATAAGTCCGGGCAATTTATAAGTTTCTGGTTCAAGTAAGGGCACAGAAAGTTATTAATTGCCTGGACTTATCTTTTAAAGTGGGTAGGGGAAAAACCCCTGATGGGGTATGGGAGTGACCTTCCCGCCCTCTCTTTGGTCACTCCCAAAAAACCTCACCCTATGGGTACCTTCACATGTGGCTGCGGGTCTGCTGAGTAAAATCCACAGGGCATTTTTATACCGTTCACCAAACGGCGTTCAGTACTATGGTGCCGTCCGGACATACGCAGTTCTGCGCTGAACTGGGTATTTGCGTCCAGCCCCATAGTACTGAAGGTGGCATAAAATCAGCCAACGATGCGCTGTGAATTTTAGGCAGCAGAGAACCCAAAAAAGCATCCCATTGTAAAGGCATCCGTAAATAAGGCAAGTTAACCTGCCTTTTAGCAACTGTTTGTTGCTGTAACTAACTGTGGAGGTTTTTTATATCACAGTTGAAGGACAGCAGCCTCCGTGATATATACCCCATAGACAGCCTTATTCCACGCGTGACTGCATGAGAGGCGTGAAATCATTCGCACAGAGAAGAACCCCATCGGGATTTGCAGTGCGAGATTTTACTACTCTCATGATATCAACAAAATACCTCAAGAACAGTTAGTACCCGCTCACAAAACGGTGAGTAGTGTTCCTTGGCACGGGTGCCAGGGATAGAACCCCACGGCTATAGTTCACAAAAAGTTAAATCCCCACTTTGTGAAGCATAGTCGTGGGGATTATTTTAGGGATGGTACTGTTCTTGGGGTATGGGTTGGACGGTGCACCAGTGTGAGGCATTAAGCTGGTGTGGAGATGTTAAATGGCCAACACACCATGGGCATTAAATTTGGAGATAGGGTTCTGTTTATTCAAATGTATCCGAATTAAGTAGGGAATTTTTAAGGTGATTTTGTTTAATTTGGGGTCTAAGGGGGGAACATTACTTAATAAGTTAAATTATGGATTTTTACGTTGGGCACATATTTAGGATATTAAGGTCAGTTTCTTGGACACACAGATTGCCATGTAAGACGGGTGACTGATGACTTAGTCATTCACATCAGGCAGGGGGGTGGTATAATCCCATGTAATCCAGGCACGATTCATCTTTAGAAAAGTCAGCATCTCAACACTGTGGCAAGAGAGCCTCGTTCTTTGCGGTGTTACGATGTTACCTGCCACACTGAACACCCTCTCTGACGCAACACTACTGGCTGGGCAGGACAGCAGAGCCAAAAAAAAACTGTGCCAGTTGAGGCCAAATGTCCAGTTTCTCTGCCCAGTACTGCACGGGGTCGGTGACACTTTGGGGCAGGGTACAATCCAGGTAGGCAGTGACCTGGTGGGTGAGCTCATGCTGGTCCACACCATGAGTCCGGTGTTGTTTCCCCTCTTCAGCAGCTGGGTGCATGAAATGACTTCTCACGCCTCCACTAGTGGTGGTGGTAGTGGAGCGCGCTGGTTCCCCCCGAGAGGATGTTGTCTGGGAACCTGGCTGGTCTCGCTGGTAAGTTGAGACCAACTGACTGGTGAGTAGGTCCCGGTAGTACACCAGTTTTGCCTCCCTCCCTGATGGCGGAAAAAATTCAGCCAATTTTGCGGCGGAATCGAGGGTCCACTAGGGTGGCCAGCCAGTATTGGTCCCTCTGGCGGATGTCCACAATCCGGCTGTCATTCCTGAGACACTCCCGCAGGCACCTTGCCATCTGCACCAAGGACAATGAGCGCCTATCCTCTCCACTGTCCTCGGTATAGTTCCAGGGTCTGCTGGGGTCTTCCTCCTCTTCCTCTACCACCTCATCCTCCATCTCCTCCTGTGATTGAGAGGCAGAGAAGCCAGGTGGCGGTGTGTGGAATGGCTGGGCATAGACATCTTCCTCCTTCTCACCCTCCATCTGCACTTCATCCATCTCTGGGCTCAAGGCGATGTTCAGCCTTGGAGTGGTGGCCTGGGAATCCTCGCTGACGATGGTTTTCAGCGCACTTTCCAGAACATGGACGAGTGGGATGATGTCGTTGATCCCATAGTCATGCCTGCTCACAAACAGAGTCGCGTCCTCAAAAGGGATCAACAATTGGCAGACTTCACGCATCATCTGCCAGTGTGTGACTTGGAAGTCGCAGTGTGGCGTGAAGCTGCCTGATTGCCCCATGAGGTAGTCTGTAACGGCTGACCTTTGCTCGTACAGGCGGTCCAGCATATGGAGGGCAGAATTCCAGCGTGTTGGCACGTCGCAGATTAGCCGATGTTGGGGCAGACTGCGCTGTCTCTGGATCCTGAGCAGGGTGTTCCTTGCAGTGTAGGAGTGGATGAAGTGTTTGCACACTCTGCGTGACATCCTCATAAGGTCTTGTAGTGCAGGAAATGATCGAAGAAACCTGTGCACTATGAGGTTTATCACATGTGCCATACAAGGTGTATGACTCAGCCCTCCCTGCTGCACTGCAGAGACAATGTTCCTCCCATTGTCTGCTACCACACTTCCCACCGTTAGTTGATGTGGGGTCAGCCATTGATCTATCTCCTCCCTGATGGTCCGGAGGAGCTCCTGCCCACTGTGGCACCGTTCACCCAGGCTCACCAAATGGAGGACAGCCTGAGAGCGCCGGGCCTGACATCGGTGGTAAGACACCGGGGCAGGTTGGACTGCAGTCAAAGTGACGGATGGTTGCAAGGTGGTGGAGGCAGAACTTGTGCTTCCCACTGCTGGCCCCCTAAAGCACCGTGGAGGTGACAGTGGCAAGAATGGGCCAACTTCCTGATGGTCTTCTGGGAGGATGTTGACCCAATGGGCAGTAACAGACATGTACTGCCCTTGCCCATAATTTGAGGACCAGACATCAGCACTCAGGTGCACGGTCTTGACACCGAGAGTCCCAATGAGTTGCCAACCTTTTTCTGCACATAACTGTGCAGTGATGGGACAGCTTTGCCAGAGATGTAGTGGCGGCTGGGGACTTGCCATCTGGGGTGCGCACATGCCATGAAATCCCTGAAAGGCTGGGAGTCCACAAGGTTGAAGGGCAGGGACTGAAGCACTAGCAGCTTAACCAGGTGTCCGGTCAGTTTCTGGGCCATGGGATGGCTGCTGGAATACACCTGACGTCTGCCCATGGACTCAGTCACGGATTGCTGCCTCATTAGCGGTGTACATGGCAGTGACACTGTGCTGGTGCTGGCACCTGAGGCTGACGAGCCCTAAGTTCCACTGAGAGGATGCTGCATGATGGGATCTGCAGTGTATGGTGCATCCTGACAGGAGGTGGTATTGGGGTCACGGTTCTTCCAGGCCTGTTGGTGTTGCCTTTCCATATGCTTTCGCATCGATGTTGTCCCGAGATTATCACCACTACCACGACTGACCCTCTCATTGCACAGCAGGCACAAAGCGATGTGCTTATCTTTCCCCAGGCGGAAGAACTGCCAGACGACAGAGGACCGTGGTTTGCTGACAGCCACGGGGGGTCTTGCTGGCTGTTGACTGCCACTGCTGCCTGAGGGTGCCCTCTCAGGACCAAGGCTTTGAGAGGGTGATCTCTGCCTGGTAGCTTCTCTTCTACCCCTCCCTCTTGTGCCTCGGTTCCTTGCAACAGTGGGATGTTGCTGCGTCGGTGGCACCTCTATTTCCTCCCCTGATGATGAGGATGATGCTGCTTGAGGGCGCCACGTCCGATCAGCAACATCATCATCAAACTCTGCACCACTGCTACTTTCCTCCGGTGGCTGGGACAGGATATCAGGTGTGGCACTGGATGCCCCTCCCTGGCTCTGTTGACTGCTTACAGCCAACACCTCCTCTGGAGTCTCAGTACGTTCCACCCGCTGACTTTGGTGGACTTCCTCCTCATCACTAAAAAGTGGTAGAGACTCCAAGGGCAGATCAAGGTTTCCCAAGAGTTCCCTGGCAGAAGGTGCCCCAAAGGTGAGTGGCATTCTAATAACAGGGGACGGGGCAGAGGACTCTCGCTGACCGTCCCATGTAAGGGTGGTGTCAGATGATCCAGCCAATGCTTGACTCCTCGTTTGGAAGCTTTGGGCGGTGGAACTGGAGGATTGGGTAAGCCAATCTAGAACCGCTGGCTGTGTGGTTCTTACATGACCAGTGGGCGTCAGGGGTAGCTGCACACTGCTGCTACGCCTGTTACCCCGGCTGCCACCGGGCCTGGTGCTGCCACTTCTCCTACCCTCACCGCCTCCTGTTGCACTCCTTGCCTGGGAAGTGCTGGAAGTAGGACGCTTGGACATATTTTTATTTGGGTGGGGGAAAATGAAATTATTATTTTTTTTTATATACTTTTTTAAACTTTATTTATTTTTTTTATAACTTTTTTTTTACTTTTTTTTTTAACTTTGTTTGAGGCTAAACGGGGTTGACGACACCCAACAGAGCAGCAACGTGTAGCATGTACTATCGGTCACGGGACAGGAATGCTACCTGTCCTGACTCTTTTCTCACTTTTCTCTCCCTATTTCTTTTTTTATCTCCCTCTCTCTCCCTAGATCTCACTTTTTTTTTTATTTAGATGCCTATCTCTCCCTGTCTCTACCTATCTCTTGATTTCTCAGCCTCTTTCCCTATCTATCACCTTATCTTCTATATCTAGCTTTCTCTTCCTCTCTCCTGCTTCTCTCACTAACCCTTTCTATTCCTTCTCTATCTCTCCCTGTATCTATCTAGTTATTTGGCTATCTATCTATCTATATCTTTTCTCTCTCTAATACTAAGCTCCTCTCTCTCTGATGTCTGGCGACGCACTGACAAGATGTCGGCGCGCTCAGGGGCTGTGGGGTGACGTCACACATCTTGTTTTTCACAGAAAACCAGGATACAAGGGATTATAGGAGTAATAATCCCTTGTATCCTGGTCTATTCTGTGAAAAAAGTACAGCTTTGCGTCGCGTTTTTTTTTTTACCAGATTCGTTTCGAACTTTTTCAAAGTTCGTAACGAATCTGGTTCGTTACAGTTCGGTTTGCTCATCCCTAGCACTGACCTGTAGTTCTGAGCCTTTGTCAGGTCAGGCATGTTCAGTGTGTTGCTATCAATTCTCTAGCTAAATGTCAGTGTGCTGCAGCTTACTGAGTAGAGTAGAGGGGGCGTGTCTGCACTGGAATGTCAGGCAGCCAATCAGCAATCATCAACACTCATGAACAAGCAGAAACTCACAGCAGGAAAGCAAGGCATTGTGGGAATTGTAGTTTTGTGAGGGAAGATCAGGAGCCATGATACTCTCAGTGTGTTGCAGGCTCACACAGGAGCTAGACAAATGGATTGCAAGGTAAAATGAAGCTCTGGTTATATGTATAGTTATGGGTTCTGGTTGGGTCACAGCTTGCAGCCTTAATGCAGTTTATCAAAAATTAAGTTACGTTACTGGAATATCCCTTTAAGCAATTCACTGGAAAAAATATCTAAAGTGGGTAGGTATAATAAAACTTATCACTGCAAAAGACAAACTACCCTTAAAATGTAACTTTTAATAGTATAGGATAAGAAATCCCCACATCTAAAGACAAACA
The DNA here is from genome assembly GCA_900303285.1 of Rhinella marina. Taxonomy (NCBI): domain Eukaryota; kingdom Metazoa; phylum Chordata; class Amphibia; order Anura; family Bufonidae; genus Rhinella; species Rhinella marina. The sequence goes on from ONZH01028232.1 coordinate 196,032, forward strand.
TAAACACACAAGTTATAGTCTCAAATATCAAATAATGCAAATAGGCTATAGTCACAGTAACGGAGATATATTATAGGGTGTACCAGACGTTTCCACACTTGTGGTCACTCACAGTTTTAGAACCTTGAAAATAGGGATCCATTATATATATATATATATATATATATATATATATATATTTCTCATTAGTAAGATGTTCCTGCCTCCTTAACTTGATTAGGTTGGTGTTTGATGACTGATTATCTTCTCTTTATTTAACAGTATCACCTATGGGATATATTTTTTAATGCCAAATTTTGCCAACTTTGTAATTTTTGTGCTCATTCCACCTGTTTTCACAATTGTCTATCTGTCTGGCGCTAGGGTTGACGCCACTACTTTAAAGAGGCTCTGTCACTAGGTTGTAACCTATGTATTTAAATACATAGGTTACAAGTCCTAGTGACAACTTTTAAAATCATACCATTCATGCAGAGTTCTGCGCAGCGGTCGCGTAGAAATCTAAACTTTAAAACATATGCAAATGAGCCATCGGAGCACCGGGGGGGCGGCCTCTTTCCTCTGGAGCACCGCTCCTTCACCGCCCCCCCCCCGGGCCCGAGGCACACGTCACTTCGCTAGTCCCGGGAGTGATGGCGCGTGCGCAGAAGAGAAGACAGCTACACTGCAAGCGCTACTGCGCATGCGCCGGGAAAATTTTAGGGCGCATGCGCGAGAGTTCAGCGCTAGACTTACCAGTCTAGCGCTGTCTATCAAATACAGGAGGGGGCGTGATTAGAGACAGGGGACGTGCCTCGAGCCCGGGGGGGGGGCGGTGAAGGAGCGGTGCTCCAGAGGAAAGAGGCCGCCCCCCCCCCCCCCGGTGCTCCGATGGCTCATTTGCATATGTTTAGATTTCTACGCGACCGCTGCGCAGAACTCTGCATGAAAGGTATGATTTTAAAAGTTGTCACTAGGACTTGTAACCTATGTATTTAAATACATAGGTTACAACCTAGTGACAGAGCCTCTTTAAATATTGTGCTTTCCTCCCTTGGGTCACGTGGATGGAAACTGTAATTTCTGGGGGTGTGGGAAACAATGGGACATCTGATTGGTGGGCCTATTTTGGCCTGTTACGCGCTGATCGCTCGCTAACTGGGATACTTACATCTCTTCCAATCATGACAGCGCGCTCGCAGTAACTTTCTTAGGCATAATGGCGACGTGCCCTTACAGCGGGCATATGAGTAGTGATTAGACGCATATGAGTTGATATAGGCACTCTTGCTTTATATAGGCAATGCAGCATATGGTATTCCTTTTTAATAGGAAGGGACTTCTACTTGAGTGTGAGCCACCAATAAGTGGGGCCTCCGATCTCGGGGCGATTACGCTACTTTTATGCAGGGACATGATAGATGATTAGGGAGAGTATCCCAACTATCTACAAGCAGAATTTTTACTCCTTTTTCCTTCGTGGATGACACCATTTATACTTGAAAAGAATCAGTGCTGTAGCATCTGATACCCAGTTATTTCCAAGGAGTGATGTGACCATCTGATTGCCTTCATCTTCAAGGTTCTAACGACTGGTACATCCTATATCTCCGTTACTGTGACTATAGCCTATTTGCATTATTTGATATTTGAGACTATAACTTGTGTGTTTATGTTTGTCTTTAGATGTGGGAATTTTTTATCCTATACTATTAAAAGTTACATTTTAAGAGTAGTTTGTCTTTTACAGTGATCAGATTTTTCCCTTTTACTAAAGAAACTGTAATGATGTGCTATTAAAAGCTTTCAACTGGAGACCAAGCTTTCAGATAGCCAGTCTCACAGATTAATCACAGATTGGCATTCAGCGGCCTGCTATGTACTGTATTTTTCGCTTTATAAGACGCACTTTCCCCCCCCCCAAAAGTAGGGGGAAAATTGCCATGCGTCTTATAAAGCAAATACAAGTGAGTATGTATCAGGTGCCGGGAACCCCTTCAGACCTCAGATCAGCCCACCCAGCCCCATAAGGATAAAATAAAAATGTATCAGGTGCCGGGAACCCCTTCAGACCTCAGATCAGCCCACCCAGCCCCATAAGGATAAAATAAAAACCTCTCTTACCTGTCCTGCGCCGCGGCTCCGCTCCTCTGTCTTCCCGGGCCGGCTCTGCACTGTCCTGACCGCAGTCAGGTGACAGTGCAGCGCCGGCCTTAGAAGACAGAGGAACCCCAGACCCGGCGCAGAAGAGGTAAGATAGGTTTTTATTTTATCCTTATGGGGCTGGGTGGGCTGATCTGACGTCTGATGGGGGCACAGTCGGGTAATATTGGGGCTGATGGGCTGATGTGAAGTCTGATGGGGGTAGAGGGGGCTGATATGGGGGCTGATCTGAGGTCTGATGGGGCAGAGTGGGCTGATATTGGGGGCACAGTAGGCTGATATGGGGGCATAGTGGCCTGATCTGAGGTCTGATGGGGGCACAGTGGGCTGATATGGGGGCATAGTGGGCTGATCTGAGGTCTGATGGGGGCAGAGTGGGCTGATATGGGGGCACAGTGGGGTGATATGGGGGCTGATCTGAGGTCTGATGGGGGCACAGTGGGCTGATCTGAGGGGGTCATATGGGGACTGATCTGAGGGCTGATGGGGGCACAGTGGGCTGATATAGGGGCACAGTGGGCTGATCTGAGGTCAGATGGGGCACAGTGGGCTGATATGGGGGCTGATGGGATGATCTGAGGTCTGATGAGGGTCTGACATGGAGGGCTGATATGGGGGTCTGATGTGATGCCCTGAAATTTATGGGGGGTCTGATATAAGGTGTGATGAAAAATATTTTTTTCTTATTTTCCTACTCTGGGGTGCGTCTTATCATCAGGTGCGTCTTATAAAGCAAAAAATACGGTACTAAGAAGCTGCAGAAGCTAGACAAATCACATTTTTTATTAAAAAAAGAAACAAACAACAACTTAAAGAGGACCTTTCACTAGTCCTGACATTACCATATAAATAGCTGGCAGGGTAGGGCATACTGATGGCATGTGATATCGCTTATTATTTTTTCCTATGTGCTGCTCCGTTGTCCCACTGTGCCCCCCATAAATGTATGTAAATCCATTCCAAAGGTACAGGGAGGAGGAGACGGCTTCTCAAGGGGCCTCTCCTTCTCCCTGGCTGTGGTCCTGTCCAATCTCAGTATGGTAATGTCAGGACCGGTGAAAGATCCCATTTAAAAATTGTTTTAAGTCCAAAATGTATGAAAATCAATAAAATATTACTCCAAACGGTATAAATAACCTTTCAATATTTTAGTTGAGTAATGACTAGAGATGAGCGAATCATTCAAAAAATTATTCGCCGAACATTCGCTGAAAAATTCGTATATTCGGCGAATAGATTCGTTTTATTTGCGTACAAAATATATACGTTATTATGTGCTATTAGCGAACATTCGCTCACTAATAACGAACGTTCATTTACAAAATGTATGCAACTTCTTAGAAGACGTACGCATGAGCGTACAAATAGCTTACGAATCTCAGCGTACTATTGTCTAAGCGATTACGTAATACGCAGGCACGTACGAGGAGAAGCCGCGGCGTGCACTCCTCAGAGGCAGAGCGAATATTCGAGACATATATATAGTAAAGTGCAAATACATTATTATAGGTATAATATGAAAATTTTAAATATCACCTACCTAGTGTGCTCACGGACACGTTTAAGTCTCTTTTCTTCTGACGCTTGTCATAGAACTGGAGCAGAGTCCCAAACTCAGTCGCAATTTGTAATCCACATAGGTAAAATTGTAATCCAAATGGGTAAAAAAAAAGCAGCAAAGGTTCCTTAAAAACCCTCTTTCAAGGGGCTCCCCAAATAACCTGAAAAGGGGGAAAAAGGGATGAGGCGCACAAATGCGCAACTTAATTTCCTGAGTTGCCTCGTCATCCTCCCGCGCTGGAGAAAGGGGCGGAACTACCAGGGAGGAGTCTGCATCGCTGAGTTGAATTCGTACGCAACAGCGTATAGAGTAACTACCAGGGAAAAGTCTGCATCGCTGAATTGAATTCGTACGCGACAGCGCATAGAGTAACTAAATTATACGTAGAATAGCGTATGATTTAGCGGACAAACTACGTAGCAAATGCGTACAAAAGCGAAGCGAATCACCTAATATTCGGATTCGCTTCGCAGCTGAAAAATCCCAAGATTCGATACGAATCTACGAAGCGGCGAAATAGATTCGCTCATCTCTAGTAATGACACCAGGGAAGAGAAACAGGGTGAGGTTAGAGGAAATGGGATCAATAATGTTGATAGTAGGTTGAGAAGAAGAGAGTCTTTTTGGACAAAGTGTAGAGATCAGGGGATGTAAAATAGGCTTATCTGGTTAGGTGAAAGGCAGAGCTGTAGATTTTCAGCATGAAATGAAGAAAATGAAGAAAATCAGCTGACATACAGTATGTCACAGATGTTCTGCATGTCTAGAGCACTGCTGAAGACATTTTTGAGGCGTGCATCAAGATTGCAGCTATGTAGAGTGCACGGGGACTGCTTTGTCCTGGGCCCATTTGAAAGTTTTATTGTAATTTTCACTAGCCAGATCGGAATAGGATAGGAAGGGTGTATTGCTGCTTCTCAACGTGCAATTGTAGGAAGGTTTGCCTGCAACACTTCCACACCACTGCTCTAATAGAGTAAAGAGGTGGCAGCAGTAGATTTTTACTCAGTAAGTACTACAGCAGTATAACAAGTCTGACTGCAATCGGTTCCAAGAAGTAATCTGCACTGAGTAGCTTGATGTTTGAAAAATCTTCAACAGCAACATAAAGGATAAAGAGGAGCAGCATGTTTACTCTGCACACCGTCTTATTAGCAACTATTGGCAAATTAAAATATGTTAATTTTGGGTGGACTCCCAGGGCCTTAGACTCCCAGGGGCCCATAGCCACAAAAACACCTGCTGCAGAAGGGGAGCAGTATACACAACAACCATGACTGCGATGCTCTGGAACGGAGAGGGCATGGAAACCTCTACATGATGTGCAGGAGGATCAGCATTCAATAGAGCATTGATACAGAGGAAGGAGGAACCACATGGGGCTTCCTGGGAAGGTGCTGCAGCAGTAGGCAGAAATTGGAGCTAAATGGGAAATTAATGGCAAATGGACATCCAGTGCACACTGAACAAATGGGCACAGAAGTGAAAATGAATGTCAAATCGGCAAAATACTGCTCCCATTTATTGCTTCTTTAGTATCCATCTGTTCGGTGTTTTGTATAATTAAAGCCTTGTTGTATTTTATATAGTTTTAGGTATGAATTAAAGATGGAGAGACATGGGTTTGATTATATGTTTGAATAGAATGAACCTCATCAGTATGCATACGCTTCACACTGATTTTCACATCAAAAAGTCTATGCTAAATAGAAGGGTGAGCAATAGATGTCTGCCTTACAACCACAAGGACAAACGCAGGATGCCATAAAATGCCATTACTGGTTGACTAGAAAGCAGCATCATTATTCTATATTTGCATTCTGCTCAGCAGGGAAATCCAATTGGATCAAATGATTCTTTGATCAGAAAGCTGCTACTTTGTGTCTTCAAGCTATTAAAGGTATAAAAGACCCAAGCAGGGCTCAGTAGATGGATCATACCAGGGGGGTGAAAATAGGGGGCAGATACCAGGAGGAAATTTACTTGGGGGCACTTGATGGTAGAAGAGACACTGGAGATCTGAATGTACAAAGTGTCTCCTTTTTATTAATATGTATTCCTATCTCCATATAATCTTCGCTAGATCTGAAACAGTCGTTTTTTTTTTCCTTTGTACAATATACATTTCTCTACACGCAATCTTCTTTCTCATTTACTGTATTTTCAACATTCCTACACTTTTCTGCCCAAATGCCATTCATTGGCACTTTATTGCAGCTGACTACAGATATGACAGTAGACCCTTAAGGGGTTGGCCATTTTCTGAGTACTGTTGACCAATGTGTTTGTAAGATGGTTATATGACAATTACTAATATTACTTTTGTTAAAATTCTGTGTGACTTCCTATATTTTGTGAGATATGCGTGACCCCCTTGTATTTTGTGCTGTCCACACAGAGGTCTGGTCCATAAAATGGGTGTTGATGGAAGATCATGTGACCAGGCAAATCACCTCCACATGATGTCTCCTCCATTCTAATACACTGCACTTGCCATCTGCACTTGCACTGTTGGGAGTTTTGGAGTGCGGTGTGTGGTCACATGACCCTAGATCTTTCAGACTGGAAATCTATGCAGACAGACCATCAGCCCAACAAGGGGGCATGTAATATATAGCAAACGGCACAGAATATCAACAAAGACTATGTTAGTAAGTGCTATATAGTCATCTTACATACACATTGGACACAAGTAGCCAGAAAGTTTCTCTCCTCCCACTAGATGGTTGTTGATCAGTTGTAAACTGTATAAAAATAGAGGAGTCAGAGTTTCTAAAGGTCTACAGATGGGGACCATGTTTAGTAGGAGAGACTCTGCCAGAATGCACAAGTGACCAGAAGAAGATGCTGAGACAGGAATACTCTGGATGATAAATGGGAGCTTCAGATCCTAGGCTACCAGCTCCTTGGCCGGGGTGTCAGACTTTTATGAAAGACAGGGATAGCTTACTCAGGCCTTTCCTCAGCATGGAACCTTATTCTGCCAGGGAGGAGACTGGAGAAGCCAGCTCAGTGCATTGCCTGTATTGTTTTGTACATAAGTTTCTTCAGTAAAGAAGCAAGCTGATTTACTGCAAACCCTGAATCTCTGGACTTATTTCCCATTGGGGTGCAACACATCTTACCATCCCCTCCAGGAAGCAGCAACACGTTGTCACACCTCAACGGTGTTCAGAGGGACCCAGCATAGCGCTGGTGGTGACCTCAAACCAGGTCACTGCAGCAGCAATGTTCTTTCTTGTTTCAATACTGCCAGAGGCGGACACAGACAACAGAGGGCCCCTGTGCAAGAAATGTACCTGGGCCCCCCCTCCCCTTTCCTCGGACACAACCCCTTCTCCCCCTACTCAGCCCCTCTGACATTTCATGCTCCAATGCTCTCCCTTGGCGTGCGCTGTAAAGTGAAGGGCAAGGGCTGTTTTGTTTACATTTTTACACTGCTAAGCGGAGACGTTACTGGCACTGGTGGGCGGCTTTACAGGCTAGGGCGGCACTAAAGCCCGTCCATTAGTGCCGGTGACGTCACTGGGCTCACTGCTAGGCGGAAGTCCCCCCCCCCATATTACCCCCAGTGGTAATAAGGCTCCCTACAGTGCCCTCAGTACTAATAAGGCACCCCTAATAGAAATACTGCCAATCTATAAGGCACTCCTATGGAGTCCTCCGTAGTAGTAATCCCCGCTGCCACTGCCCCCTATAATTATAATTCCTCCTGCCGTACCCCTAGAGTTAAAATATTCTCTGTAGTGCCCCCATAAATTAAAATGCCTGTCCTCTCCCTCCAGTCCTCTATACCATGCAGTGCCATGTAAATAACACCAGTCCTCTCCCACAGTTTCCTATATAAGCCCTTAAGCCCCTCAAACATACAGTCCCAGTTAAATGACATATTTCCTTGCCCCCCCCCCACTAAGCAGGGAGGAGGTATAATATGGAGAACCACATCTCCCATCATGTCTCTGGCACTCACATTCATTCCACAGATCTCCACTGCTGAGCGCTGCCTTTCTCTGCACTGGTCACATGATGGTGACCTCATCACAGGTCCTACCACTACTTCAGTGTTAAAACGATCACATGACTGTGATGTCATGGAAGGTCCTTCAGCTTTGGAATATAGCCAGAACGGGCAGCAGTTTCACATTACCATTTCCCAGTAAGTCCTAACCAGGGCCCAACAACCCCCCTGGAAAGGGCCCCCCTCCCTCTCTGGGCCCCTGTGCAGCTGAACCTGCTGCATAGGCAGTATGTCTGCCCTGAATCCTGCCATGCATACCATTGTTATTCAGTGTCCTCCTGAAGGTGGACCCATGAACGTTAACATTAGTTAAAGGGGTTCTCCGGGAATTAAGAAAATGAAAATACCTAACTATTACTTTATTATAAATATATTCCCAAATATCTTTCCTTAATTATAATGGCTCATTTTGTCTGGGGAGCAATCATTAAGAGAAATAAAATGGCCGCCGTCCTATTGGTAGATACAGGTTAGTGTCCTAATCACACAGCAGGACACAGCCACATCCCCACCTCCGCTCTGTACTTCATGTCTCCTCATGAACTCCATTCCTTCAGAGATTCAGCTGAAGATCATATTAAACTGTATTCAGGATCATAATACCTGACAAGCAGAAGATGAGGCAGCTCTTTAGCTCAGTGCTGTGAAGTAACTTGCTCTGCTGTGTTATTTTGTGTGGTTTAATAGGATGGCGATTATTTTATTTCTCCTAATGATTCCTCCCCACAAAAAAAACCCGAGCCATTATAACTAATGAATGGTATTTGGGAATTTGTTTATAATAATGTAATATTTACATATTTTTTTATTTTCTTAATTCATGGAGAACCCCTTTAATGTGTGAAAGTTGCTAAGAGGTTTCCTTGGGTTTCTTTGTGACTTTGCAGACTATTACTTGATAGACTTGATCTTGGCATGATCTTTGTTTGTTGACCATTCCTGGGAAGAGTGATAATAGTCTTGAATTTCCTCCATTTGTACACAACCTAACTGAGGATTTGTGGACTTCAAACTCTTTAGAGATGGTTTTATAACCTTTTCCAGCCTGGCGTGCATCAAAAACTCTTCTTCTGAGGCCCTCAGAAATCTTCTTTATTCATGCCATAATACACTTCCAAAAATGTATTTTAAAGATTAGACTTTGATGTATCCCTGTTCTTTAAATAAAATAGGTCAACCACAACTGATTGTCATCCCATTGATTGAAAACACCTGACTCACCTTTAAATTGTTTGCTAATCCTAAAGGTTCACATACTTTTGCCACTTACAGACATGATATTGGATCATTTTCCTCAATATATAAATGACCGAATATAATATTTTTGACTCATTTGTTTGATTTGTTTATCTACTTTTGTTTATCTAATCTACTTTTAGTACTTGTGTGAAATCTAATATAGTTTTAGGTCAAATTTATGCAGAAATATAGAAAATTCCGAAGGTTTCACAAACCTTTATGCACCACTGTACTTTAGCCACTGTTAACACAATATCTCCCACAACGCATTATAATGTCCATGCTGTGCATAAATACAAGCAGAGTTATATTTCCAACAGAACTTACCGGAAAACAAGGGGCAGATTTTTACCCAGGCAGTGACAGGCCCCTGTGTAGTATACTGACCCAGAGCAATCTCTAGTAAGAAGATAGGAATCCCGCAGGTAATAAGAAATATAACATATGGAATAAGAAAGGCACCTATAGAAAGTGGAGAGGACAATTAAACAAATCCTTTAAATACACTGCATTGGGAAAATCTTCAGACCCGGTCATATTAAAGGGTTTCTGTCACCAGAATTAACCCTCTTAAACCTGCTGACATTAGCAATGTGCTAATGTTAACAGACCCTAACTCTGCTATTGTTATGTTTATTGATGGCCCCCTTAGTGCCCAATTCCTACTTTTGTAATATGTAAATTAAATCCGTTTTCCTACCTCCTTCCATGTCCGCCGTCCTTGACTGACAGGGCCAGCACTCGTCTTCTCCTACCAGCCCTGTGTGCTGGGTAAATCTCGCGCATGCACCGTGCAGCACACAAGGCTGGCAGGAGACAAACGCTGCCTAGCCCTGTCAATCAAGGACGGCGGGGCGTGGAAGGAGGTAGGAAAATGGAGCCTCTAGGAGCATGGGCAACGCCCTCCCCTGCTCCTAGAGGCTAATTTACATATAACAAAAGTAGGAATTCGGCAGTAATGGGGCCATCAATAAACATAATAATAGCAGAGTTAGGGTTTGCTGACATTAGCACATCGCTAATGTCAGCAGGTTTAAGAGGGTTAATTCTGGTGACCGAAACCCTTTAAGCTACAGTATTTTGCAACCTTTACTCAATCCCCCTTAATAAAAAAACTTAAAACATGACTTTAGAAATGTTTGCTAATTTATTAAAAAGAAAAATGTTGCATGGACATAAGTATTTAGACCCTTTGCTATGACACTTGGTTAGCCCTGGGGCCTCCCATTTATCTTTATCATCTTTGAGAAGTTTCTACATCTTGATTGGAGTCCACCTGTGGTAAATACAGATGACTCAACATGATTTGGGAAGATAAATCCCTATCTATATATGGTCTCTCAGCCAAATAGCTGCGCGGCCATATAGCTGCAGCTGCCTTTCATTTAATTGTGTGGCCATTAACAATGAAGACCGACTATACAGTGTTGTCTTCATTAGTTAAATGAAAGGTAGCTGCGGCTGATTGGCCACACAGTTCTTGACCGTAACACAGCTGCAACCTGACCATATCACGGTTGTTCCGTGTGGCCTCACCCTTAGAACACATTGGCCTCCATAATTTTTAAATGGAAGAAATCTTGAACAACCAGAACTCTTCCTAGAGTTGTCTGCCCCATTTCAGTAATCAGGAGAAAAGATCCTTGGTAAGAGAAGTGACCAAAAAGTCACCCTTACTGAGCTACAAAGATCCTGTTTGCAGAAGGGAGATATTTCCTGAAGGTCAACCATCACTGTAGCATTTCACCAATCTGGGCTTTATGGCAGCGGCCAGACAGAAGCCAGTAAAAGAAACATGAAAGTTTGCAAAAAAAAGAACACCAAAAGTACTCTGAAACTGAGAAACAAGATTTTTAGGTCTGATGAAACCAAGATTGAACTTTTTGGCCTCAGTTCTAAGCGTCATGTTTGGAGGAAACCAGGCATTGATCAATACTGTCCCTACAGTGAAGCATGGGGGTGGCAACATCATGCTATGAGGGTGTTTTTTAGCCAATGGGAAAGGGAGACTAGTCAGAGTTTAGGGGAAGCTGAATGGAGCAAAGCACAGAGATATTGTTAATGAAAACCTGTTCCAGAAAGCTGTGGACCTCAGATTGGGCCAAAGATGTACCTTCCAACAAGACAATGACCCTGAGCACATAGCCAAGATAACACAGGTTTGGCTTAGGGACAACTCTGTGAATGAAGTGGAGTGGTCCAGCTAGCTCTGACATGATCTCTGGAGAAACCTGAAAATGGCTGTCCACTGACAGTTCCCATTTATCCTGAGAGATCATGGGAGGACCTGCAGAGAAACATGGCAGAAAATCCCCATATGCAGATGTGAAAATCTTATTCACACGTCCTTGTTGAAAGGCATGATAAGATGGTCAGTGATTTATCTGTGAACATTTCCGTGAAGGATTTGTGTTTGGTCTGCATTTTTTTAATCTCTGTGTGTCATCTGTGTTCCATGAACACTGCACAGCTATCAATTAATTTTCAGAGCATCCCCTATTAATGGTCTAAGACAGTGATTTTCAACCAGTGGTCCTCCAGCTGTTGCAAAACTACAACTCCCACCATGCCCTTCTGTAGGCTGATAGCTGTAGGCTGCCTGGGCATGATGGGAGTTGTAGTTTTGCAACAGCTGGAGGCACACTGGTTGAAAATCACTGGTCTAAGAAACATGACTGAAACATGGATAATGTTTGTGTTTTTCACTGATCCACATACTATAATGGGAGTGATGGATCCGTGAACATGGCCAAAAATAGGGCATGATTCCGTGCTAAAACCCTGGACTCATGGACCGTACTAAAACATGGGTGTGTGAATATACACAATAAAATGAATGGATACGTGTACTGTCCGTGGTGAACACAGCACACCTCCGTGAATCACTGACACATGAATAAAGCCAAAAGTGTCTGAAGGCTTTCCAAATGCACTGTATATACTGTGTATATAATATTAAAAACAGATTTCTGACAGTCAATTGCATATGTTTTGCAAATTTTGTACTGATGTTGTATTACATCTTGCCTTATACTCCATCCACCTTCAAAGGTATATTCAAAATGTTGCTAGTTTCCACTTATGTCTCAGATGGAATAATTTCACAGGTCACAGTTGGTTCAGTGTCTTTACAAAGCATGCCCTGTGTTGGTTCATAAGCACAGTGACGATGCAAGTGGCAGACAGCAGAATTGTGAATACGGCCTTGAATGTGGTCTGAGTAGATTATTTCTTGCAGACTAAGGGCTCATGCACACGGCCGTGGTGATTTTGGCGGCCTGTGAACTGAACATCATGCCCTCTATAGAACTGTGCTATCCTTGTCTGTAAACCAGACAAGAATAGGACATGTTTTTTTTTTTTTGCAGAACGGGCGTGCAGACATGGACACGAAATCCACAGAGAGTAATTTCATGTTGTTTTTGTGGCCCCATTGAAGTGAATGGTTTTGCACATGGGCCGCAAAAAAAACAGAACGGACACGGAAAAAAATAAGTTTGTATGCATGAGCCCTAACCCTCTCATTTTGCTTAAAAGCTCATTCTCACTCACCTCCACCATTTTTGTAACATAGATAGGGGAATCTCCAGATATTTCCCAGACCAATAATTCCTCCTACAACAGATAAAATAAACTCCACTCTGCTCCCCCACTGCCCCCGTGCCTTCAGCTCAGGCTCTTGGACCTCTTGGCAAGGAGTAGGTGGCTTCTGAGAATTGCTCATGGTTGGATCACAGTCTGAAGAACCTAATGGTAAAGACATAGTTGAGTAGTCAAGAAATCAATTATCACATTACAGACTGAGGTTGTTGTGAACTGTGGAATTGTATATTAGAGTGGGGCAAAAACATAGGCATGCCGAATTCCCAATACTCTGCGGAAACATTATTAAAATGCACATTCAGCAAGTTAATTTCAGTTAGGCTAGGGCTACACAACGACATTTGTTGTACAACATTTTGTCGCAGTAATGTTGTGCAACAAATTTTATACTGCTAGTCTATGGTGACACACTGCGACATGCAACTGCGATGCGGCAGTCGCAAAAATTCCATCCAAGATGGGTTTCTTTGCAATTGTCGCATCGCTGACGCAGCATGTCGCATGTCACAGTGCGACACCATAGATCTGCATTATAAAAAATTGTCATGCGACATTGGTGTGACTTCAGTGTCGCACGACACATGTTGCAGTGTAGTTGTACCCTATAGTATGTCGCGCAACATATGTCCTCGTGTAGCCCTAGCCTTACACCCAATAAATGACCCGTCTGACCCAGTCCCCTGACTGACACTTGGAACAGACAGTTTACCTAAAATGTTCTAATATGCATGGAAGGGCCATATTATACAACAATTGTCACTTTCTGGTGGTGTTATTTACTTTATAGCACTGATATTTGAGCACTCTATGGCACCATTTCCCTATCATGGGCACATGCACCCTAGGGGAGATGCACAATAAGTCTATGGGAGGTGTAGGTTTCACCCAAGCTTCCTCAAGACCATTCTGCGCCATCAATTGTTAGAAATTTGGTCTGTAATTGGGCAATGTGATTGTCAGCTGCTAGGGCAGTAGTTGATTCATTAAAGGTTATTTACAAACAATTTAATGCAAGTTTTTGGATTAAAAAAGTCTCAAGACCCCTTTTTAAGACTATTTTAAAAACAAACGCAACAATATTATGTTTCATGGGCATTTTTACGCTGTCCTCACCACTTGGCAGTCGCATATTGGAATCCAGGCTGGGACTTTGGTTCTGGCAAATTTATCGGATCCAGCAGAAGATCTCAATCCCGGAAAAAAAATTTTTTTTCGTTTATTCTTCATGCATTCTGAATGGAAAAAGATCTGTTCAGGCTGCATCAGGATGTCTTTCGTTATGGCAGCATTCTATTTTGCGGCCGGACAATATATTTATTGCCGGATCAGTTTTTTTTTTACGTTTTGATTTCACACAACTGCATCCTAACGGAACAGATGCAAAATCAAAAATGGATCTGTTTAATTCCGGTATTGAAATCCTCTGCTGGATCTCAATACCGGAATTAACAACGCGAGTGTGAAAGTTGCCTTAAGGCTAGGGCTACACGGCGACAGTTGTCGCGCGACACCCTTCGCAGCCAGGATCCCTGAGTAGCGGGGATTCCATAGAGATGAATGGGATCGCCGCGGCAGTTGCAAGAAATCCAACCTGGATTTCTTGCGAATACACATGTAGTAACTTCAGGTTTGTTTTGCATACCCATTGAAATGATTGGTTCCGCATAGGGTCCGCAAAAAAAACCCCAAAAAACGGAATGGACACGGAAAGAAAATATGTTCATGTACATGAGCCCTACCACTGCTATTTTGGCAATTATATGTATACTATTATGTGCTTTCTGAATGCACCATATGATTCAATATTATGCATGTACAATTTGCAACTCTGTTCCATATGGAAATTACCATTAATTATCAGCATGTCAATTATGTTTTCCTAGCTATATGCCCCCATTGTCTGTGATGGGAATACCCCTTTAAAGACAGGTAAAGTGGTAATACTGTGTGTTAGTGTGAATGAGGCACTACTTTGTAGTAATAATAGCAGACAGAGAGAGATAGGTTGGCAAATACACAGACAAACTAATATAATATTTACCTCACAACAGGAACTTTACGGTACTATTATGTGATTTATATATGGCTCTGTAATGCATGGTGCTTTCATATGCTTTCTGTATGGCACTATTATGTGTGCAAAACTGATAGAGACATACCCCAAGCGACTTGCAGCTGTAATCGCAGTAAAAGGAGGCACAACAAAGTATTAATGCAAGGGGGCCGAATAATTTTGCACGCCCCACTTTTCAGTTTTATTATTACAAAAAAATGATCCAATAAATTTTGTTCCACTTCACAATTGTGACCCACTTGTTGTTGATTCTTCACCAAAAATTAAAAATGTTATATCTTTTTGTTTGAAGCCTGAAATGTGGCAAAAGGTTGAAAAGTTCCAGGGGTCCGAATACTTTCGCAAGGCACTGTAGCAAAGCATGGCACTCTTTATGGCCCTTATGGGGTCTTTAGAGGGTACTTTCAATGCACACAGCCTGCAATAGCTGAACAATTCATCTACTCTACTACCGCAGCATGTATACTCAGGAGTGTAAATACTGCATAGCCCCCTACCTGGAGAAAGCATGTACTCTTCAGGACAACACAGGGAATGAAAAAAATGGTTATAAAAATGCACATCAAATGTGTAAGATGCAGCAAATATGTGAAAATCTCACCTGGATCATTTCCCTGCCCGCATGCAGCAGCCATCTCGTCTGCATCAAAGCTCCTCTGAAACTTGTTTGGTGGGTATCCTCCTCCCTTTGGCAGAGGGAACAGTAGCAATAACAAGAAGGAGGAGACATAGAAGTTATCCCAAAGACTGCAATTTTATAAGATGCCTTGGTATAAATGCTTACAATGGCATATATTATGTGTGCCCCATAGCTGGCACTATGTGCACCGTAGTTGATAATAATGATATGGCTAGTATGTCGGCATTAGATTTTGAAAGAGCATAACATGACATCTGAGTCATTCCAAGCTCTTTCAACTTGGACCCGTAGTTCAGCCAAGGTGGTTGTTGGCTGCAGTGCATGGGAGATGAGTACCCCGATCCGGTCCCAGATGTTCTCCATGTGGGGGAGATCTGGTGCTTGAGCTGGTGGATATCCTGAAGTTCATGTTGTGTCTAGTGTGTGGACAGGCGTCATCTTGTTGGATATGCATTCATGCCTCCGATGGGATCTTTCGGGGTACCATTGCAGCCATTCTTGGAGATGAGGAGAGGTCAGTTGTAAACAAGCTAGTCCTGCTTCAAGTAGACAGTTTCTTATGCTGGAGACAGTCATTGCAGAGGCTGCCCCAGAACTAGTTTTTGAGATACAGCAAGTATTCTTATGTGGAGATCTGGGTGGGCATCTGTCTATAGAAACTCTTTCCAAGAAATCGAAGTCCACTATTCGGCCCTTTCCAAAGTCCGTTACACAAATGGTGCACGTCTTATTCTAGAAGACATAGTAAACAACACCTAATCAAGAAAGAAGATGGAACACAGTGATGCCAGACAAAAAAAAAACAAAACACAAAAGTGATGCGAAAGTACGTCTGTGGAGCATCTGTATATAAAGCTAGGATCTTGGAAGTTTGATCACTAAATGTAACACCCTACAGCAGAGGTGGCGAACCTATGGCACGTGTGCCAGAGGCGGCACTCTGAGCCCTCTCTGTGGGCACCTGCACCCTGCTGGAAAAAGTCTATGGTGTACCAATATGCCTTGGACTGGGAGATATACTTATTTGGTATTCAGGTTAAATTGCCGTGTTGGCACTTTTAGATAAATAAGTGGGTTTTGGGTTGCAGCTTGGGCACTCGATCTTTAAAAGGTTCGCCATCACTACCCTACAGCATTGCCATATTGTAAAATAGGCTTTTTTTCTTAAAGGGGTTGTATCATCTCAGACATTGGGGACATAACGGTAGAACAGAGCCGGCAAAGTATAGGAGGGTGCACAGAGCGGCCACCTTGCATTCATTTATATAAGACTGTTGAAATCAAACATTGAGGGCATATCTTAGTGATATACCCCTAATGTCTGAGGTAAGACAAGCTTTTTAACTCTTTCTATGTGTTCTTTTTTCATTTTCTGGGATGAAACAGTCTGTCTGTCTGGCAATTACCAGATAAAGCCTCATTCAAACCTCCATGTCCATGCTCAAATGCGTGAAAAGGTTAGTTATGCATCTGTGAAGCTGCCTGTGAAGGATCCGTGTTGGGTCTGTTTTTTGCTTCCCATGTTTCACAGACACTGAACAGCTCAAAAATAATTTACAAAGCATCTCTTCCTAATGATCCACACTGATGAAACACGGATGGCATCCATGTTGCATCTGTGGTTTTCATGGACCCGTAGACTATAACGGGTGTGATGGATCCGTGAGCCATGGAGAACACATACAGCACTCGTCTGTGGAACACTGACATGTGAATGAGGCTTAAGAATGGTAATTTATGGGCGGTAGATCTGATGTCTTTATTACATTATTTGTTTCTAGCGATAAATATTAATATGAAGCTGCACAGTATGGAAGCTCATTATCCATTATGCAAGGCAAATAAATGTGTTAATTGTTATGTGCCCTATTTACTTCACCTTAAATACTCTCTCATTTTCAGTCTATCTATCTACAATATCTACTGTCTACAGTATATCTAGCTACAATATCTACTATCTACAGGATATCTAGCTACAATATCTTTCTATAGTACACCCCTCACATTTTTGTAAATATTTTATTCTATCTTTTCATGGGACAGTATAAATTTGGTGTGCCCTCAAAATAACTCCACACACAGCCATTAATGTCTGCCGGTTATCATATGTTCAGCTTTGGAAGTATTCTGCATGCTCTCTGAAGTATCTGAACTGAATGCAACCAATGTCTTTATATAAGAACTTCATAAACGACCTCCACTAGCCTGATTATTGCCTTGCACCACCATTGCACCTCTGCCATTAACCAGTCCTGCACATGACCTCCTGCCTTGCACCCTACTAACTGCTCACCATCAGACAGGAGCCCCAGAAATCCAGGAAGTGATCCAAGAGAAGAAGGGGTGTGCCGGGTGGTCATGACTGTGAGTACCAGCGAGAGAATAGCCCCCCATCCCCCTCAAAGCACTCCTTGGTACGTCACTGTGTATACGCTGCATATTATATCCAGTGCCTCACAGGTGACATCTCCTCTGATGTAGATGCTCTCTTTTCTCATCGTCAGTCTATTTACATGTATGTCATATCTATGTATATAATTTTCTCTCATTTGGGCATCAATGCTTTTCAATCCCCCATGGAATTATTTACGGGTTTAAGTGCGGATTTGGTCTCAAAAAACGTGCCAAATTTATATTTGTAGATAGGAGAGAAAGAGTTCAGAGATGACTTTGTATTGCCACAGAACCTCCCATTTTATATTTTACTTTACATTGCTCTGTCCTCAGGTCTGTAGAAAAAATGGCCACAAAGGGTTAGGATCCGAAAAGATCCGGTACACAAGTCCCAATGCATGTGTGCCAAATTCTCAACACCCCAAGCCCTAATGTCTGTGTGTCATATTCGCAACACATTCGGCTGCTAACCCCAATACTATACCAGCTGGAAGTGATGATATAGCACCCACATAACCATGATCCCAACATCATTCTGGAATTGCATGACGGATGTGAGCAAGCCTATAAGTACAGAAGATCTGTGGTTAGTTCTGAAGTTGTTTGAACAGCCTTCCTGCCAGGTTCCTTCAAAACCTGTGTGCAAGTATACCTAGAAGAACTGACATGGTTCTGAAGACTTCTCATTTATTCATTCACTTATTTGTATTATGTTATTTCATAAAAATAAATTATTAAAGTTGTTATGCCATGACTGATATAAGAAATGAAAATCAGACATCATATAGGACGGGGCAGGAAACCTCAAGTCCACGGGCCACATAGAGGCCGCAGGATCATTTCATGTAGCCCCCAGCATCCTGCCCACCTGCCGGAGCATATACTCTGAATGCTAATGACCGCTTCCATTATGGAACAGTCATTAGCATGTGGGAGACACGGTGCTGGTTGTAGTCACCTTCCCCGGTTTTCTTCCAGGCTCTGCTCTGTGACACGTACGGAGTCAGGACGTGGTGGACGTAGGTATGCACTATGATCTGACGATGCCGGTGGATTAACTCCCTGTATGCCGCTGTCACGCTGACCACGGCATACAGGAGATTTGCAGCAACTACTACATCCCCATCGGGTCCCCGTGCTGCCGTGACGGGATCCGATGGTTGCTATGGCAGCCCTGATGCCTTGCACAGGCATTGGGACTGCCAGCTACGGAAGCTCAGGAAATCCAGCCACACAGTGTAAGACGCTGACAGTTCAATACAGCACAATACAGATGTATTATGCTGTACTGAAACAGGGATCAGACCCTGAAATGTTGAAGTCCCATAGTGGGACAAAAGTTAAAAAAAGTGAAAAAAAGGTTTTTAACAATAAAAAAAATTAAAGCTTCAATAAAAAAGCCCCTTCTCCATAAAAAGAGAAATTGGAAAAAATAGAAAAAAATAAGAACACACACATATTAGGTATCACCGCGTCCGTAACAACCTGCTCTATAAAAATATCACATAACCTACCCCGTACGGTCAACACCGTAAAAAAGTAATAATAAAAACTGTGCTTTTTTGTCACCTATATAAGGTAACAGGTAAGGTAATAAGGTGTTAATGCCAAATAAAGAACTAGATATATAATATTCTCAATTTAAAAATTAGACTGCTATGTCTGCTCAAAATGGTAATTATATGTTTGACTAAATATAGCAGTCAAATTTTTAAGTTGAGAATTTGGTATAGCCTGTGATCGATGTCACAAACATCCAAATGGCCCTCAGCATCAAAAAAGGTTCCCCATCCCTGATATAGGACAAGCCAATCTCTTTCTAACAAAGCTGGAACCAGCCCTGTACCTCACATGGATGCAGAGATCCCCCCATTCATTGCTCCAATTGCTTTGCTAGATTTATTTCAACCTGGCAGATCGAGGGGTGTGTCTTTTCTGTTACAGCTCTTTCACTGTAACTGTCACTGTAACTGTCACAGCTTCTAACGGAAGATATGTCCGGGGGCAGCTGAAGATTTAAACTGAGCACATGCGACCACCTCAGTGAATGCGCCAGACAAATAAGGAAAAGAACAAGAATCATATAGATATGTATTATTGAATAACTCAGTGGCTGTACTAAATTATTAATTAGGCTACTTTCACACCAGTGTTTTTGCTGGATCGGTCATGGATCAGCAAAAATGCTTCCATCATAATAATACAACCGTCTGCATCTGTTATGAATGGATCCGGTTGTATTATCTTTAAAATAGCAATGACGGATCCATCATGAACACCATTTAAAGTCAATTGAGGACAGATACGTTTTCTATTGTGTCAGAGAAAACAATGGGGTCTTGTTCCGCACCACATTGCGGACAGAGAAAACGCTGCTTGCATGGGGACGCAACCAAACAGAATGGAATGCATTCAGGTGCATTCCGTTTCATTCAGTTTTGTCCCCATTGACAATGAATGCGGACAAAACGGAAGGCTCGGGGTCTTGGGTGCTAGTAGCTGGATGTGATTACTCACTAGAGCTGCCTGATCTTAGAACATGGTTAAGGTACCCCTGATCAAAGAAAAGTCTTAGATCCCTGGCCTGGTGGACAAATTACTGTATTTTTTATCCAACCAGTTCCATCTCAACCTCATATCTGAGCCATGCTGGATTTCCTTTTAAAGGGGCAGGGGTTGACTACTCTCCTATGTTAGAATACAGTTAGTTGCTGCTGGTTTTCGGAATATGCTTGTACTAGGTTGCCAGAAGGTGCCATGTTGATCAACACATTCAGGAACAGAAGAGTATGCTGGTCAATCTAAAATGTGAATTTGAGACCTATACTGTTACAGGTAAGGTATTTACAAACTGGACAAAGGCTGTTTTGGTACCATTTCAGATGACAAATACAGTACCTCAGCAATGTACTATGCTTTCAGCCCAATGGATTCTGTGCCCTCACTGGTTTCTTCTCTGAATATCATGGTGGCCTTCCACCACTTCAGGAGAAAATTTGCATAGAGTACATTCAAAAGTTTGGACACAACTTTTTCATTCCGATGTTTTCGTTTTATTTTTACATTGAAGACATGAAAAAGATAAAGGAACGCATATGGAATTAAAGGGGTTATCCCACGAATACTGTAAAAAATTAAATTAAAGACATCATATAGTAGATGACAACCTCTTTTTAACAAAGCTAGAACCATCCCTGTACCTCACATCGATCCAGAGATATCCACACTCTGCTCTGCTAGATTTATATCAAGCTGACATCTCAAGGGGAGTGTCTTTTCTGCTGCAGTTAAGGAGGCGTGTCTCAGCTCTCCCTATCACAGCTCAGGGGACAGTTAAACGTTGAAACTGAGCATGTGCGGCCTGCTCAGTGAATAGGTCAAAGAAATAAGAAATTAAGTGGTCCTATACAGATACATGTTATTGAATAACTCAGTAACTATAAAAAATGTTTAATGACATGCAATTACAAAAGTACTCAGATCCAGGTGCTTATTTGAAAACTGTAGAATATTTTTCGTGGGACAACCCCTTTAAGTAGTAAATCAAAAAGTGTTAAAGAAATCTGAATATGTTTTATATTTTAAATTCTTCCAAGTATTTCTTTTTGCTTTGATGAAAGCTTTGCACGCTCTTGACAATCTCTCAATCAGCTTCATGAGGTAGTCACCTGGAATGGTTTTCAATTAACAGGTATGCCTTTTCAAGAGTTCATCTGTGTTTTTTTTTTCCTTTCATGATGTTGTTTGAGACTAGGGATGAGCGAATCGATTCGCATAATACTTTGTTTGAATACTGTACGGAGCGAGCGGCATAGCACCTGCGGCATATATGCCATTATAGAGGGAGTGGACTCCCTCAGTCTCCCATTGGCACCCCAAAAATCAGACCGCAGGGTCCTAATGTCAGCCTGCCAGGCAGGCTGTGACCTAGTGAATGTTGGCCTCCAGGGTTTCCCTGCAGCCTGTACCTCTCTGGCATAGCCTGCTAGTGAATGTCATTATGAAACTGACATTAAAATACAATACACTACAGAAATAGTGTATCACAGTATCACCTATCATAGGCGATACTATGTTATTTAAAACAAATTCCAATTTAAAAAAAATATTTTCATTAAAAGTAAACTTTTCAATGGAAAAAATTGCAAAAATAAAACCTCCTTCACAGATTTGGAATCACTACGTCCGTAACGACCTGCATTAAGCAATTATCATGTAATTATTCTCGTATGGTGAATGCTATTAAAAAAAGCAACACAGAATGCTAGAATTGCTGATTTCTGCTTATTTGCCACAAAAAAATAAATAAAAAGCAATCAAAAAGTGTTATGTACCCAAATTGATACCAATGAAAATTACAAGACGTCCCGCAAAAATCAAGCCTTCACACAGCTCCGTAGAAAGAAAAATAAAGTTATGGGCTGTGGCAATTTAAAAAAAATTCTTCTTTAAAAAAAAAAAGGGTTTCTATTGTGCAATAGAAGTAAAACGTAAAAAGACTATATTTATTTGGTATTTCTATAATTCTACTGACTCA
Organism: Rhinella marina; assembly: GCA_900303285.1. NCBI lineage: Eukaryota > Metazoa > Chordata > Amphibia > Anura > Bufonidae > Rhinella > Rhinella marina. The sequence goes on from ONZH01028232.1 coordinate 218,240, forward strand.
GAGAATCATGTTATTTACGTCAAAAAATTAAAAACGCTAAATTTATAACGTAAAAACTATGTGGCATTATTGTTTTTTTCCCTATACCCTTCCCAGAAAGAGTTAAAAAAAAGTAATCATTAAGTTATGTGTACCCCAAAATGGCACAATTAAAAGATACGACTAGTCCCGCAAAAAACAAGCTCCTACACGGTTACATAAACAGAAAAATAAAAAAGTTATTGGAAAGTGATGATGAAAAAACGGAAAAAAGAAAACCGCTGGGTAAGTAAGGCCCAAAAGAGGCTGGTCATTAAGGGGTTAAGTGGTACTGTATGTGCAGTGCCCTGGAGCAAAGGCGCTTTGGACTATGGACATTTGTCCTTATTGCTACTATGCAAAGCCATCACCTCACTACTTTATTGCACTTTGAATGGTTAACTTGCACTGTGATTTTTGTTGTTGTGTACACTTCTACTATTTTATATTCTTGAACTTCATTTATATGTTTATTGTAATATATCCTGTTCATTTGCACTGTTATTACACTATAGCTACACTGCACCATGGAAAGGGTTAATACACAGCCAGTTAATACTCAGTAACTTTATCACTGTCTACCTATGCAAAGTTTTGGAGGGAAAAAACAGACACCGACCTTCTGACTGTCTGGTTTAGATCTGTTGTTTATGTCTGAAGACTTGTATATGTCTGGAAATACTGCTTATACTTGCATTGAAGCTCTGTACAAGTTTATGATGGGCAGAAATTCTAATGTTCCTTCTGTTTAGGCTGTACTTCTCCACTCCACTCCTCCCACTAGAAGGTTGTAGTTCAGCTAGAAACTGTATATAAAGAAAGCATTCAGAGCACCTAGTTGTCTGCAGATAGCGACCAGTGCTTAGTAGAAGAGACTCTGCTAGTCTGCACGTAGTGACCAATGTTTAGCAGGAGACACTCTGCCAGACTGCATGAGTATCCAGAAGAAAGACACTGAGATGGGGATGCTGAGCCGCAGACCCAGGGATATCAGCCTTTAACCAGGGCTCCAGCCAGATGACTGAGCCACAGACCTGGGGCCACCATCATATGGCCAGGGTACCAGCCTTCTGAGAGAGAGGGGAACAGGATGGGGGGCAGTTTCTCCAGTAAATAAGCATACTAAAACTGCAGGCTATGATGACTCACTGGACTAATTTTCCATTGGGCTGCATTATTCCAACTGGGGGGCACTATAGGGGGGCATTATTCTAACTGGGGGCACTAATGGGGGCACTATTCTAACTGGGGGCACTAATGGAGGCATTATTCTAACTAGGGGCATTATTCTAACTGGGGGATACTAATGGGGGGCATAATTCTAACTGGGGGCACTAATGGGGGCATTATTCTTCCTGAGGGACACTAATGGGGGCATTATTCTTCCTAGGCGCACTAATGAGGGCATTATTCTTCCTGGGGGACAAACAGGGGCATTATTGTTCCTGGGGGCACTAATGGGGGCCATTAATTCTGGGGTGCACTAATGGGGACATTATTCTAACTAGGGGCACTAATGGGCCTATTACTATTACTGGGGAGCATTAACCCTTTCGCGCCCGGAGCTTTTTTTGGTTATGCATTTTCGTTTTGCGCTCCCTGCCTTCAAACAGCCATAACTCTTTTATTTTTCTGTTCACATAGCTGTATGAGGGCTTGTTTTTTGCGGGACAAGTTGTACTTTCCAACGCCACCATTTAATATTGCATACAGTGTAGTGGGAAGCGGGAAAAAAATTCCAAACCGGGTGAAATTGCAAAGAAAACTCTATTCCGCTACAGTTCTACGGGTTTCTTATTTACAGAGTTCGATGTGCATTAAAACTGATCCGTTACTTTCATTCTACAAGTCAGTACGAATCCGGCAATACCTAATATGTATAGTTTTTCCTGCGTTTTCATAGTGATAAAATAATTAGAAAGTTGCCCTTTTTTTTTTTTTTTTTTCTTGTCAAATCTTGACCCCTATAACTTTTTGGTATTTATGTGTACAGAGCTGTATGGGGGCTCATTTTTTGCGGGACGATCTGAAGTTTTTATTGATACCATTCTGGGGTGTGTATGACTTTTTGATCACTTTTTATTTAATTTTTTTTAGAAAAAAAAGTGACAAAAAACGGCAAATCGCCATTTGGACGCTTTTTTCCGCCACACAATTCGCCGTATTGGAATTTTTTTATATTTTAAAAGTATGGGCGTTTTCGGTCACGGTGATACCCATGATGTCTATATTTATTGTTATTTAGATATTTATTTTTTACTTATACGGAAAGGGGGGTGATTTGAACTTTTACATCTTTTTTATTTTTTATATATTTTTTAACATTTTTTTTAATTTTTTGTTACTATTGGAAAGCTGAAATATGGGCTTATATATTGTGGCTTTTTTTTTTCTTTATGAGCAATTATGGATTTTATAGACTCAGAAATCCATGAATTGCTCATTTCTTATCCTGGCCTGCCATCTAGTGGCCAGAATAAGAATTGCACTTTGAAAACTGTAATCCTCACCAGCGAGGATTACAGTTTTTATATGGTGTACAGACACCCCGATTGTCCACACGGGGTGTCTGTACACCACCCGGAAGCGAATGCTTCCGGGTTGAGACGCAACTAGATGCCGTGATCACGTGTGATCACGGCATCTAATCTCCGAGGAAGACGCCGCCGATGGCGGTAAGTAGCGGCAAGTCTCTGCTGTTAGAAACAGCAGAGACTTGCCGGCCATGACGCCCACCGCGCCCGCGAGCGGGTGCCATGTGCCCGCATCGCCCCAGCGCCATACATGTACGGCGCTGGGCGCGAAGGGGTTAAAGGTAGTCTTTCACCTGTTTTTCACCTATGTAACTAACAGCAGTGCCCCACAAAAGATTGCATACACATCCCAGACATACAGTACCTGTGTGCATTTTGTACTTTTATTCCATGTTCAGAAAAATCACTTTTATTCTGCAGGAAAACAGTTCCCAAGTGCCTGGCTGAAAGTGAAAATAAAAAAACACTTTCTCTCCCGACTCGATTTCTAACAGCTATATCTTCTGATATACTGAATATAATGCTGTGATTTTGGTATCATTTGAAAGCTTGGAATGCCAGCTTTTAAAGGGTTTCTGTCACCAAGTTTTTCCCTATTAAACAGGATGACATTCTCAATATGCCAATGTCACCTGATTCTAAGTCTGCTATCTATTTTATTCACAGTGTCCCCGTTTTTCTGTAATTTAACATTTTATCATATGCTAATTAGCCTCTCTAGGAGCAGGGGGGGCGTTGCCCCTGATCCTAGCGGCTCCGTTTGCCCACCTCAATCCACACCCTTTTCTTCCTGAGTGACAGGGCCAGGCCAGCGTTCATCTCCTCAGGATGGCCCTGTCTGCCGTCTCGCGCCTGCGGCGTCCCGTGCAGGCACAGTGAGGGAGCAGGGAGCCGGCGAGCCTCCCTCACTCACTGCGCCTGCGCCGAATACTGAGCGGGACGGCGCAGGCGCAAGACGGCAGACAGGGCCAGCCTGAGGAGACAAACGCTGGCCTGGCCCTGTCACTCAGGAAGAAAAGGGTGTGGATTGAGGTGGGCAAACGGAGCCTCTACGAGCAGGGGCAACGACCCCCTGATCCTAGGATGCTAATTAGCATATGATAAAAGATTAAATTACAGAAAAACGGGGACGCTGTGAATAAAATAAATAGCAGACTTAGAATCAGGTGAAATTGGCATATTGAGAATGTCATCCTTGTTAATAGGGAAAAAACTTGGTGACAGAAACTCTTTAAACAAGGTCAGAACTTTTTTCTATCTGCTACCAATCCCAAGAAATGAGCAGCTAAAGCAGCCCTCCCCTCTTCAGTCTGGTTTGCCTTGAGCACTTGCAGCAGCAGAGCTGGGCACTTGGGAGCTGTTTTCCTGCAGAATAAAAGTACTTTTTCTGAACATGGAATAAAGGCACAAAGTGCACACAGGTATGTCTGGGATGTGTCTGCAATCTTCTGTGGGGCAGTGCTCTTAGTTATATTGCTGAAAAACAGGTGAAAGAATCCCTTTAATATTACTGGGGGGCACTAATGTGGACAGTTTTAATTCTGGGAGGCGCTAATGGGGGCATTACTATTACTGGGGGCATTAATATTACTGAGAGCCACAGTATGATAGCGACTTAACGCCCTGTGCTAAGCCACACCCCACAACCACACACCCTTTGGGGTGTGGCTTAACTTAACCTAGGTGTACCACACCTTACTATCCTTTCCAAAGTGCAGCATCATGTCGTGAGACCTCGACAATGTCATGGGACCCAGCTGTTAACCCCGCACTCCATACCACTCCTCCCTCCACATTCCGACACTGGCGCCGAGCTTCTTACCCTTACTGCTCTGAGCCCCTTAACAGTCCTCCTGCACTTGGGCCAGCACAGGCGCAGGTCTCTTGTTTCCTTCTGGTGAACCGCCACCGGCATCTTCCTTCTGCTCTGGCCGGAGCTTGCACTCTGTGCTCAGAGCTCTTTAGTCTGTGTTTAGAAGCACATGCCTCTGTTCCTTATGTGAGGCAGCACGCGCAAACCCTCATTCTTCCCCAGCCTATGGCTGGTCTCCAACGTGTATAAATACGCACCTTCTGCTATAGGAAGGCACCTGAGCAACTTTGGTTCCTAGCCTAGTTTAGTTCCTGTTCAACGAAGATGTTTCTGTGATTCTTGCCATTACTGTGTACCGGACCTTGCATCTTGTTTAACAGACTCTGCCTTTCTGCTGCCTGCCCCTGACCTTGTACATCATTTATGGACTACACTATATTGCCACCTGCCCTGATCTTTTTACTGTAAAAAACCTTGATACCGAACTCCTTTAAAGGGAATCTGTCTTGATATCACAGATGAAGAAATAGATTTGGCAATAGCGTCCCTTTAAAATAGGCAAATCCCCGGGACCAGACGGATTTTCGGCACTGTATTTTCAAAAAATGTAAAGATACTTTAGCACCCCACCTCAAAAGTTTGTGTAATTACATCCTCCATGGGGGTAACTTACCCTCTGACATGCTTAATGCATTAATTACAGTGATCCCCAAACCTAATAAAGATCCCTTGTGCCCCACAAGTTATCGCCCCATATCCCTCCTTAAGCTTTTCACATCTATCTTAGCTAAGCGCCTCAATCATTACCTACCTACTCATTACATTATGACCAGGTGGGATTTATCCCAGGTAGACAAGCTCCAGATAATATAAGGAAGGTCTGTAACATCATCCAATGGGCTAATACGAACTCTCAGCCTCTCTCTCTATTAGCCTTAGACATTTAAAAGGCTTTTGACAGCCTCTCTTGGTCTTACCTCTACCAGGTAATGACCACCATCGGTATTTCAGGAGCTTTCCTGCGCTCTACACAAACACTTTATATGACTCCCACCGCCTTTCTTAAATTGCCTACTAATAACCCCATCCCTATCCACATCAGTCGAGGTACTCATCAAGGTTGCCCCCTCTCCCCTGCCCTCTTTGCTTTGGCTATTGAACCGTTGGCCATAATGATTCGCACTAACCCAAACATAACTGGGGTTAAGATTGGTCTTTGCGAATATAAAGTTAGTCTTTTTGCAGACGATATGCTTCTTACTATCACACGCCTTTTAATAGAAACTTATAAATATAAAAAGCTCGATAGCTTAGACACACAATACACTAAACCAATTATTGCCGCATAACATCATTGCCGCATAACATAAAGGGGGGAGGAAATAATCATATATGGAGAGGAGGAGGCCGCAGGAATAAACCCTAGGCTGACCCTAGTCTCGGGCCCTCTGCTAGGCTCAGCCCGAAGTTGCAACTCTGTGGTAGTAGCACTCCGTCCTCGTACCTATTCCTAATATTCCTACACATGCCCTTAAAGAGAATTATAACATATCCTGTGTCCCAACGCGTTTCCCCCTCACTCAGTGGAGGGTTCATCAGGGGACAAAAAGAGGCAGTATAAATGCACTGGATCCACAACACGATAAACAGTGTACAAGGGGGTGGTCTCTACACACAAGTAAACACAAGAAGCCCCATATATTATTAAGACAACTGCAGCAAATCGTGTTAGAGGGTAAATGACATTCCTATACAGCAGATAGACATCATTTGATAAAGATGCTCATTTAAATGCACTAAATGGTACAGGACTCACGGTTACCATCATCCCCGACACGTGTGGATCCTTTGAATGGCTCTGGTCAGTACTGGTATAGGGGTAATGCCCCTCTTAAATAAGTGAAGTTGAGCATTGATAGGGCAAGCAGGATGTAGGGTAAGTAGATGTCCATAACTTACCCACACATGTTCTCAGCGCGCACCTTCGGCGTTCACCGACCGACCGGAAGCACGTGACCACCCACTTCCGGTCCGGCTGCCGATGCGTTCCACCATGTGTTCCACCTCGCATTAAGCAGCGAGCCGGAAGAGAAGCGCAGGCAGAGACACCTAGCTTGCGTTCCAATATGGAATGCACCTTCACAACGCTAAGCTCTGGTGACAGGACCATATCACCCCAATTATGATCTTTATACCAGTGCCTACATTGTGTCCAGTATAGAATGAATTTATCAAGATAATACATATAGATAAAGTGGGCTAACAATAAATAATCCAGCCTAAAGATAATCTACTTATAGACACTTCTCGTGTCATATCTTAGGGTTCTACCGTAACCTAAAAAATGAGGCACAATCGAGGACGCATATCCCAAAAAGAATTCATACATAGTAAGTCACCACAAAATTCAGTTAAATAAAACAGGAGAACGACAACCTCTCATTTAACCCTCCGGGTGATTGGGACCTGAATCGGTAAATCCACTCCGCTTCTTTCTGGAGTAACCGACGGTCCCAGTCACCTCCTCTGACTGAGGGACGTACCACTTCCAAAACTGAGAAGCGCAATGAGTTAGGATCTCCCTGATGGCATTGAGCGACGTGGTTCGCTACTGATGTATCTTTTTCTTTTCTCACGTCGTTCACATGTTCCAGGACTCTACGACGTAACTCACGTACAGTCTTCCCAACATAATCCAGGGGGCAGGAGCATTGACACAGATATACAGTCCCCCTGCTTCTACAATTTACAAAATCCCGTACTTTGTATGACTCTTGAGTAGCTGTGCACACATTCACTTTTGTCACCCTCATAAATTTGCACGCCATACAAGACCCGCAGCGGAAAACCCCCAATGGTTTGCGATCTAACCAGCTCCCCACGGGTTGTGGTCGTGTGTAGTGACTGTGCACCAGCCTATCCCTGAGGCTTCTACCTCTTCTGTACGTGATGTTAGGGGAAGAAGTCAGCACATCAGATAAATCTGAGTCCTGGAACATGTGAACGACGTGAGAAAAGAAAAAGATACATCAGTAGCGAACCACGTCGCTCAATGCCATCAGGGAGATCCTAACTCATTACGCTTCTCAGTTTTGGAAGTGGTACGTCCCTCAGTGAGAGGAGGTGACTGGGACCGTCGGTTACTCCAGAAAGAAGCGGAGTGGATTTACCGATTCAGGTCCCAGTCACCCGGAGGGTTAAATGAGAGGTTGTCATTCTCCTGTTTTATTTAACTGAATTTTGTGGTGACTCAGGGATGATGGTAACCGTGAGTCCTGTACCATTTAGTGCATTTAAATGAGCATTTTTATCAAATGATGTCTATCTGCTGTATAGGAATGTCATTTACCCTCTAACACGATTTGCTGCAGTTGTCTTAATAATATATGGGGCTTCTTGTGTTTACTTGTGTGTAGAGACCACCCCCTTGTACACTGTTTATCGTGTTGTGGATCCAGTGCGTTTATACTGCCTCTTTTTGTCCCCTGATGAACCCTCCACTGAGTGAGGGGGAAACGCGTTGGGACACAGGATATGTTATAATTCTCTTTAAGGGCGTGTGTAGGAATATTAGGAATAGGTACGAGGACGGAGTGCTACTACCACAGAGTTGCAACTTCGGGCTGAGCCTAGCAGAGGGCCCGAGACTAGGGTCAGCCTAGGGTTTATTCCTGCGGCCTCCTCCTCTCCATATATGATTATTTCCTCCCCCCTTTATGTTATGCGGCAATGATGTTATGTGGCAATAATTGGTTTAGTGTATTGTGTGTCTAAGCTATCGAGCTTTTTATATTTATAAGTTTCTATTAAAAGTTATGTTTTAGGTCTTGCCCACTGTGACTAAATTCTACCCAGCAAGACCTGTTTGGAGGTACACATTATTGTGGTATTTACTCAGTTGGTTTACTATCACACGCCCCTTGACTACATTGCCTAACTTAAAGGGGTTATCCCATCTTGGACAATGGGGGCATATTGCTAGGATATGCCCCCATTGTCTTATAGGTGTGGGTCCAGGCTCGGACTGGCCCACAGGGGTACAGGGGAATCCCCCGGTGGGCCCCTGAGCAAGGTGGGCCCCTAGTCTCCCACCCCCTGCACAAGTGGCACATAACACATTAGACTTACTGCACTACATACATATATTCACTGTGTAGCACCTCAACCAGCCAGTGTTTATATAATAAACCTGTTAGATTATTTATTGTATTTGAATATATCTGTACGGTGGGCCCTCAAAATAAATTTTACTGATGGGTCCTAGGTACCCCAGTCCGACACTGTGCGGGTCTCCGTCGGCTCCATAGAAATGAATGGGAGCCGGGCCGCGCTTGCGCGGTGTGCTCCCATTCATTTCTATGAGTGAAGCGGGGAGCTGCGCCTGGTGGTGGTCGGAGCTCCCCCGCTTCGTTCTCGATATAGGTGCGGGTCCCAGTGGTGGGACCCGTACCTATAAGACAATGGGGGCATATCCTAGCGATATGCCCCCATTGTCCAAGATGGGATAACCCCTTTAATAAAATGTTTAAGTACATTTGGTCATTTCTCTGGCCTTCAGATCAATGCTAAAAAATCTGAGATTCTACATTGTAACACCTCACTGCACATTTGAGATCTAATCTCACTCATTTTTGGTTTTAAAAACAGGGACCATTATCTCCCTTATTTAGGGATTAATTTACCAAAAACCCTTGACTCCACTTTCAAATGGAATTATGCCCGTCTTATCCCTAAACTCCATCAGGAATTACTAAACTGGAATTCCCCTACTCTCTTGTGGATAGGCAGAATACACACCGCTAAAATGGTTACTTTACCTCGGATACTGTATCTTTTTCGATCCCTCCCCATACCAATTACAGGCTCTGCCCTTAAGTCATTACAGACTGAAATCTTTCGCTTTATATGGGTATACAAGAGACCTCGAATAGCCAGACGTATTATGCACCTACATAAAAGGGTAGGCGGGCTTTCAGTTCCCCATCTTTATAAGTACTATATAGCAGCCAGATTAGCACAACTAGTATCATTTCCTGCCCTCCTTAACCCTCCACAATGGGTCATGTTGGAGTCAGATTTATTGATGGAAGTATCTCCATTGGCGTTAATTTGGTCTCCTGACATCCCCTTAGGAACAGTGGACCTGGCTGCAAAAATCCCCTACCTTATGCTACAACTTTGGAGGAAAGTTTGATTTAAACATAAACTGCAAAGCCCTATTACCCCATGCTTCCTTTATTTAGAAATCCCTTCTTCCCACCAGGATTACCGCCGACAGCGTTTGCTTGGTGGAAACATTCTAGACTGCGCTATGTTGGCGATTTTTTAATTCGCTCTAAGCTCATGTCCAAAGCATACTTTCTTTCTGCTTTCTCCTCTCCACCCTCTGAACTCTTTAGAGTTACTCAAGTCTTCCACTTTCTAACTTCCCAGGTTCCAACAAATAGCATGATAGACTTTACAATGTTTAAAAGGCTCTGCAAATATAGAGCTTTAGAGAAGGGTACTGGTTGGCAGCCCAGCTCCTCATGGGCTTGCTGCAGTAGCACAGCACTTTGAAATTTCCCTGATTTCACTATTAAAAAGTTGGTATGCATTAACGTATGTGCTGTATCCAAAGGCAATGAGCAGAACTGTGAAAGCAGCTCTGAATGGGCATGGAGAAATCAGTGATAAAGCAATAAAAACTAATATTTATCAATTTACTGTCATTATTATTGCATGTCTTTTAATTATGCCTTCAAATCATAAAATATTTTAATCATTCACATGTTTTATTACATCTCAGTAAAAGGTATAACTGATGATTTGTAACTATACTCAACCATAAAAATTCCCATTATAACCTATACTCTCTCTGTACTTGGAATATTTTCATTGGCCACACACTCGGCCCAGTTGTCAGGAAGAACATTGGGGGTCATTTACAAAGATGTTGGACTTTGTTTCTCCTTTGCGCATTATCTTGCTAGGTATGTCTGTGATGAAAAATGACTCCATTCCCTCAGCTACTTTCATGCCTAAAAAACAAAAAAGGGGAGGCTCAGCCACATCTATGGTCAAATAAAACATACAAAACGATTCAAAATATTTATCCTATCATAAAAAGTATCATGACTATATGAAACTCAAGTGAGCAAATTTAATGTTGTTTATGTGGCAAACAACAATAATAATTACCTACAATACACTGCCAGACCGCAGCTGTGCATCCAGTCACTCTAATGTGATTGGAGGCAATGGATAACTGGGATTTCCAATAAGTCCCCTCTAACCCAGCAAGCCTGTCCCCTAAATGGTGATCTCGCTGCAAAGGGGTCTTATCTTTTGCCTCTTGTTGCAGGGCACACACCGATAATAGGGTTCCACCACTTGATTGTGGATGACCCCTCAGGTGTTGCCATGCTCTGCCTACTGCCCACCAACACTAACTATTATTATATATTATCTGTCTTAAGCACCACTGGATTGGCGCAGCTGCCTGGGAACAGTTGACACGGTGCATTGATTACTATTGGTTGCCATGGCAGCGCACCCGTCCAGATCAGTACTTCTTGAATCTGCATAGTTCACACCTCCAGGCGGGTCCCTGACGCTAGGCGCGTCATCACTATGTAACCTCCTATTGTCCTGCACGGCCGCTCCTCTTCCCGGTTCCTGCGCAGTTGCTGGTAGGAGACGCTACACGTGCATGGCATTGTTTATACAGTGCCCAGCCCCATGCTCTAGCGGATCAGCCATAGTAAGTACGGTGGCTCACTTACACATCTATGTTTTCTGTGTTTACTACAGTATGTATCTTACAGTGCCTTGCAAAAGTATTCGGCCCCCTGGAACTTTTCAACCTTTTACCACATTTCAGGCTTCAAACAAAAAGATATAACATTTTAAATTTTTGGTGAAGAATCAACAAGTGGGTCACAATTGTGAAGTGGAACGAAATTTATTGGAGCATTTAAACTTTTTTTGTAATAATAAAACTGAAAAGTGGGGCGTGCAAAATTATTCGGCCCCCTTATTCTCAATTGGATTCAGGTCTGGACTTTGACTTGGCCATTCTAAGACCTGGATACGTTTATTTTTGAACCATTCCATTGTAGATTTTGCTTTATGTTTGAGATCATTGTCTTGTTGGAAGATAAATCTCCGTCCTAGTCTCAGGTCTTTTGCAGACTCCAACAGGTTTTCATCCAGAATGGTCCTGTATTTGGCTCCATCCATCTTCCCATCAATTTTAACCATCTTCCCTGTCCCTGCTGATGAAAAGCAGGCCCAAACCATGATGCTGCCACCACCATGTTTGACAGTGGGGATTGTGTGTTCACGGTGATGAGCTGTGTTGCTTTTACGCCAAACATATTGTTTTGCATTGTTTCCAAAAAGTTGGATTTTGGTTTCATCTGACCAGAGCACCTTCTTCCACATGTTTGGTGTGTCTCCCAGGTGGCTTGTGGCAAACTGTAAACGAGACTTTTTATGGATATCTTTGAGAAATGGCTTTCTTCTTGCCACTCTTCCATAAAGGCCAGATTTGTGAAGTGTTAGACTGATTGTTGTCCTATGGACAGACTCTCCCACCTCAGCTGTAGATCTATGCAGTTCATCCAGAGTGATCATGGGCCTGTTGGCTGCATCTCTGATCAGTCTTCTCCTTGTTTGAGATGAAAGTTTAGAGGGACGGCCGGGTCTTGGTAGATTTGCAGTGGTCTGATACTCCTTCCATTTCAATATGATCGCTTGCACAGTGCTCTTTGGGATGTTTAAAGCTTGGGAAATCTTTTGGTATCCAAATCCGTCTTTAAACTTCTCCACAACAGTATCACGGACCTGCCTGGGGTGTTCCTTGGTCTTCATATCCAATAATGATAGACAGCACTCCGGTGGTATTCAATTGCATTGAATACCACCGGATTGCTGTCTATCATTATTGGATATTAAGATTTATACCCTTGGGGTGAAGCAAGGGAGATTACCAGACGTGCACCCACCTTAGCCCAAAAGGGGACATGTGCTGTAACCACTTTGAATTAATCTACAGTGTTCCTTGGTCTTCATGATGCAGAACCCTGAGACTATCACAGAGCAGGTGCATTTATACGGAGACTTGATTACACACAGGTGGTTTCTATTTATCTTCATCAGTCATTTAGGACAACATTGGATCATTCAGAGATCCTCAATGAACTTCTGGAGTGAGTTTTCTGAACTGAAAGTAGATGGGCCCAATAATTTTGCACGCCCGACTTTTCAGTTTTATTATTACAAAAAAAGTTTAAATGATCCAATAAATTTCGTTCCACTTCACAATTGTGACCCACTTGTTGTTGATTCTTCACCAAAAATTTTAAATGTTATATCTTTTTGTTTGAAGCCTGAAATGTGGTAAAAGGTTGAAAAGTTCAAGGGGGCCAAATACTTTCGCAAGGCACTGTATGTCTTGTATATTACTTGGCTGCCAGTCTGTACACAGTTAAATGATAATTGCACATGTTATGTCACAGGTGGATGGGTGCATCCCCCTGTATTATCACGCCCTCACAAGGCCCTATAAATGTTTGTGGTATATACCAAATCATTGCTTGATAAAGGCTCAACTGAGCCGAAACGTCGCTATGCTGTATTGTGCTATTAAATAAACACCAAGTTTGATACAACTATTTGGAGTGCTGCGGATTTCTATATAGATGAGCTGCAGCCACAACACTTCTCATAATGCTGTGTGCAGCAATACCAGCCAGAAATGTAAACCCCTACTAAACCCTTCCCTGGGCCAAAAACTCTGCCCACTACACCCTCCATCATCTCATTGCTGCCTCCTCCTAACGTTTCCTCCCATACAGCTTAGATATAACAAGCAGTGGACTCTGCCTACTCTTCTTGTAGATTGAGAGCCCGTTCCAAGATCGCATGCGCTGATACAGTGACTCTGCTCTGCACATGCGCTAACAGAGTTCCCAGAAACTATGTGCCTATCCATTCCAGGGAATGTAACTTTTACCAGTATGACAGACATGACCAGAGGTGGACTGGGAACTTAAAGTGGCTCTGGAAAAACAACATAAGTTGTAGCGCAGCACAAAATACTGTCCCAACTGCAATATTCAACTATATCTCTGTCCTAAGGACAGGGATACAGTTGAATGAAGGGGGTACCTGGCCAGGAGCATAAGTACTTGATGCTCCTAGCATTATTTGATGTGAGAGCATCAGATTGATATGAAGCCCAACGACTACAGCAAGAAGAGCTCCGGTGGCCCCCAGAGTGTTGGCCCACAGGGAAATTTACCTATAAGGTTTATGGCCAGTCCACACATGGACACGACATTGTTAAATCTGACTTGAATGCATTTTTGGCAGTTGTCATGTCACAGTGCAAAACTTGATATGAAATTACTTTCTTGTCACACAACACATGTAGCGTAGCTGTACCCTCATGGGGACAGATTGTTTTTGCTCTGTTCTTCCTGTTCCTAGTTCACATCATTGCTTGCTCACAAGCAGATGGCAGCGCCAGGCTGCATACACACTCTCAGCCAGACAGGGTTTAGGTATAACAGGATGGACGACAATCCCACATGAATTGAACGCACCTGGAGAGACCGTTTGTTTAGGGAATAAAACTTAAGGTCATGATGTTGGCAGGCATGAAGACTTTTTGGAAGAGCTAAGTCACATTACAGACAGCAGAGGATCCACAATGCTTTGAAATGGTGAGCACGTTAGAAAGTTGCTATGTTTGAGAGGTTCCTACAGATGAGCGGAAATTATGAAGTTTCGGGAAACCCATTTAAGTGCAGTTCTACATGACACCTCAGAGGGGCACTGTTGTACTGGGAAAAAACTTTGCCATAAACAAAGTGTTTAAAGGGGGTAATGCAAGTGGTTTAAGTAAGCAAAGCAGAGTGTCATTGCACCACCTAATGCATCCTATTATCTGATACACAGTGAGATAATGGCAAGTAGTGTACACATAGGAGGCAGGAACTTCCCCTGTAAATGTCAGGATTGATGCATAAAATAAGTATATTGTAATAATTTAAGGGGGCAGATTGTTTTTGCTCTGTACTTCATCACTGGTCATTGATTGATCACAAGCAGATGGCAGTGCCAGGCTGCATACACACCCTCACCCAGACAGGGCTTAGGAATAACAGGCTGGACGACAATCCCACATGAATTGAACGCACCTGGAGAGACGGTTTGTTTAGGGAATAAAAGCTTGAGGTCTGAGAGATGTGAAAGACTCAGGGTGTGGTTGCCTGCTTCAGTTTGTCCCTTGGAACACATCTTAACAGTGCTGGGTGCTGGGGACACTCTATAAAGGTATAACACTCATTTATCATCATTAACACTTTTTTATCATCATTAAAAGCATGCCAATTAAGCAACATTTGACCAGGGGCATAACTACAGTACCATAGCGGCAGACCATGCGACTGCTATGGGGCCCAGGGCAAGAGGGGGCCCAGTTGGGATCATCTCCTCTTCTACTGGAGGTGAAAACTTGATCAGGACTGTACCCTCTAAAGGAACAACTTTTAGCAAATGAGGCAGTGGAAAAAATGGACCAAGGGTCATTGAAAAGGGTTTAGGCAGAAACCCTTCTGTCCTGTATGGGGGGCCTGGTTTGATCCTTGCTATGGGGCCCTTACTTCTCTAGGTACGCCATTGCATATGACCCTAAAGTTGTACTGTAAAATAACCTAAAAACGTGTGCCCATCCAGCCACCTGTTACCAATTCATAACTACCATACGTCTCAGTGTTCACTGGAATTTTGGTGTTCTATTCATGAATCTTGAGTGCCATGATCAGAATCATAGCTCTCACAGATAGGTGACAAATGGAAAAACAAGGAATAATGATAACATATTCATCCATCCTGCAGGACACTGCACCATTGTACCATCTTTTAACCCTACATGTTGAGTCCCCAAAGTGATGTATGGTGTGGGAATGGCATGGCCACGGGAGCTGTGCCCTCACGATCAAGAGTAGGTTTTGGTTGTAATATACCTCCAATAAGTCTGATGTTGGCTATTTTATCCCCCTTATATGTCCTCGTCAGTAGCTAACATTGACACTAAGGGGGTCATTTATCAAACTGGTGTAAGGTAGAACTGGCTTAGTTGTCCATAGCAACCAATCAGATTCCACCTTTCATTTTGGACAGCTCCTTTGGAAAATAAAATCTGATTGGTTACTAAGACAGCTGTACTTTACATCAGTTTGATAAATGTCAGACAAAGTGAATATTGGTGGCTCACCAAATAGTTAATATGGGATTTGGGGTGCTACAAATCACTTGGCTATACCCTTTGCCAAAATAAGAGATAAATATAAGTATATATGGTTTGTGATGAGCACACTCAGCATCTGGTTCCTATTACATTAGTTTATTAACACAATACAAATATATATAAAAGATAATATGAAAATAATAAAAATAATACAAATAATATAAAAATAAAAATAATATTGGTATGTAGTGTGTACAGGCGTTAAACCAACATACCAGCGCTTGAGATAAGGTAAAATATTGTCACAAATAGTCACAAATAGATATCAGAAGTCAAATAATGGACACTTTGTCCTCAATATATATCTTCAATATTTCTGTCTAATGTCCAGTATAAGAATCCAATATTAACCAGTATACAAGATTAGTGCATCCGTATGCTCCTTTATGGAAAAAATAGCGCTCCCTTCAGAAGTCAGTGGATCCAATATTTTCCAGTACACATATGTTTCTATGTTTATAGTTTTTAGTTTTTCAACATGTGCTCTTCTTCAGCGTATATTTGTGCCCCGAATTTAATGCATCCAGTGGGTGTATTATGAATATTATATACTGGTAATATATCAAATGATGTATCCGATGCTGGAAATAGCAGTAGTAGTACTAGCCTGCGGCGTATAACAGTCTCTCAGATTATAGTGTAGAATATGATTTCATCATGTGTTGTGTCCCATAAAATGGTATAGTATAGTTCTAAAATGAAATGAAATACAATTTCAAAGAAATCAAGGAGTTGGTTATTCTCCTTTTACTTTACCAATCCTGACGCTGGAGACTCGTGGAGCTGGTCGCCCGTTGTATTGTGGACGAGGGATCGTGATTCCCGATGTTCACAGCGTTGTTCAGAGCTTGAAAGCGCTAGCGTCCCACGTGGGTTCTGGCGCGCTTTTTTCAAAACGGAGTTTCTCTCTGCCGAGTAGCTGGACGTAGGACACGTAGATTTCAGCGGTCTTTGTTTGGGCTGTTATATAAAATGATACACTTGATATCCTTGTAGACAGATCAGCATAATAGATTAAAAAGTTCAAGGTTCTACTTCTGTTTTGTCTTAAGAAAAGATCCACAGGGATATTATTAATAATTAGAGATGAGCGAGTAGTGAAATATTCGAAAGTTCGAAATTCGATTCGAATAGACCGCGATATTCGACTATTCGACCGAATATCGAATCCCATTAAAGTCTATGGGAAAAAAATGCTCGCCACTTGGAAATCTCAATTCGACCACTTGGAGGTCACCAAGTCCACCCTGAAACCTCAGAAAAGGATGCCAACACTGCTGGAATGCAACTGGGACAGCAGGGGAAGCATGTCTGGGTGCATATAACGCGCCCAAGTCGCACTATTACGCCACTATCACAGCCTCTCAACAATACACTCCAAAGACAATATAACCTCTCTGTAAAGTGAGACCATACAAGGAAACCTTCTTTCCTCTACATTGCCATGGACCCCAAGCCAAACTAGACAAAAAAGAAGATAAAATTCTGCACCCCTTAAAATCACGTTGCCTATGACAACCACAGATGGCATAGGCAAGGGGGAAAGCAATCCAAGCCATCACTATTTTTCCCTCTGTGCCATCCCTGCCTTGCCCAGGCACATGTCCCAAAACATCATCCACGCCCAGTAACACGGTTACTGCAAAAGGCCATTTGACCACCAACACTTTGGTTTGAGGCCGGGGATGCTACATCTCCCTGACAGCACACTGGGTGAATGTTGTGGAGGCGGGGACGGGCAAACCTGCTACCCCCACCCAAGTTTTGGGCCTTGGTTCTGTCTGGATTTCCGCAACCCTTACAGACAGCTCGGCAAACCCCTCCTTCTCCTTCTAGATTTGTTAAATCTGTCCACCACCCAGTCAAGTCCACAAAGTCCAGTCTGGTCGATAGCCTGCAGAAACTGCAGGGACCTCACTCTGACCCTCCTTCCTCCCACCCTGCCCAATGTTATCAACCCAGTGTTCCCACCCATGCAAGAATCGCAGGAGCTATCTGAGGATTTTGTTTGTTCTGATGCCCAAACACTGGAGCAAGCTCCATCTCTAGCTGATGGTGGTGTGGAACGGGCACTAAAGTGTAAAATGATTAGGGACGATGATGAGACACAGTTGCCAGCAAGGGAGGCTGTTGGAGCAAAGTGAGGCAGTGTAAGAGGAGGTGGTTGAGTATGACGAAGTCAGTGACCCGACCTGGCCCAGTGTCATGTCTAGCAGGTAAAGCAGTGGGGATGTTGAGGGATGCGTAGGACCGCAAAAGGCAGGAAGAGGCCGTGGGCTGGCCAGAGGCTCATGGAGAAGGCAGGCTAGAGCCCGCAGGGCCGCATCTTTTCCCTATAACAGGCCCCCACACAAAGCTCTCCCATCGAGGGCTCTTAGGTCCTTGTTGTGAAAATATTTTAATGAGTGCGCAAAGTTAGCTTGAGGTGAGCCCTCGAAAAAATTATATGGAGGCCCAAGAGGTGAGCTCTCGAAAAAATTAAGTGGAGGCCAAAGAGGTGAGACCTCTTAAAAATTGTATTAAGGCCCAAGAGGTGAGCCATAATAAAAATTGTTTGTAGGCCCAAGAGGTGAGACCTCTTAAAAAATTGTTTGTAGGGCCCAAGAGGTGAGCCATGATAAAAATTGCTTGTAGGCCCAAGAGGTGAGCCATGATAAAAATTGCTTGTAGGCCCAAGAGGTGAGCCATGATAAAAATTGCTTGTAGGCCCAAGAGGTGAGACCTCTTAACAATTGTATTAAGGCCCAAGAGGTGAGCCATGATAAAAATTGTTTGTAGGCCCAAGAGGTGAGCCATGATAAAAATTGCTTGTAGGCCCAAGAGGTGAGACCTCTTAACAATTGTATTAAGGCCCAAGAGGTGAGCCATGATAAAAATTGTCTGTAGGCCCAAAAGGTGAGCCATGATAAAAATTGCTTGTAGGCCCAAGAGGTGAGCCATGATAAAAATTGCTTGTAGGCCCAAGAGGTGAGCCATGATAAAAATTGCTTGTAGGCCCAAGAGGTGAGCCATGATAAAAATTGCTTGTAGGCCCAAGAGGTGAGACCTCTTAACAATTGTATTAAGGCCCAAGAGGTGAGCCATAATAAAAATTGTTTGTAGGCCCAAGAGGTGAGACCTCTTAAAAATTGTTTGTAGGCCCAAGAGGTGAGCCATGAGAAAAAATGTTTGTAGGCCCAAGAGGTGAGCCATGATAAAAATTGCTTGTAGGCCCAAGAGGTGAGACCTCTTAACAATTGTATTAAGGCCCAAGAGGTGAGCCATAATAAAAATTGTTTGTAGGCCCAAGAGGTGAAACCTCTTAAAAATTGTTTGTAGGCCCAAGAGGAGAGCCATGAGAAAAATTGTTTGTAGGCCCAAGAGGTGAGCCATGATAAAAATTGTCTGTAGGCCCAAAAGGTGAGCCATGATAAAAATTGCTTGTAGGCCCAAGAGGTGAGCCATGATAAAAATTGCTTGTAGGCCCAAGAGGTGAGCCATGATAAAAATTGCTTGTAGGCCCAAGAGGTGAGCCATGATAAAAATTGCTTGTAGGCCCAAGAGGTGAGACCTCTTAACAATTGTATTAAGGCCCAAGAGGTGAGCCATAATAAAAATTGTTTGTAGGCCCAAGAGGTGAGACCTCTTAAAAATTGTTTGTAGGCCCAAGAGGTGAGCCATGAGAAAAAATGTTTGTAGGCCCAAGAGGTGAGCCATGATAAAAATTGCTTGTAGGCCCAAGAGGTGAGACCTCTTAACAATTGTATTAAGGCCCAAGAGGTGAGCCATAATAAAAATTGTTTGTAGGCCCAAGAGGTGAAACCTCTTAAAAATTGTTTGTAGGCCCAAGAGGAGAGCCATGAGAAAAATTGTTTGTAGGCCCAAGAGGTGAGCCATGATAAAAATTGCTTGTAGGCCCAAGAGGTGAGCCATGATAAAAATTGCTTGTAGGCCCAAGAGGTGAGCCATAAATATATATATTTTTTTTTACGGAGCAATTCTACGGCGGTTAAGGAGGAGGAGGTGGAGGAGGAAATGGCACTTCATACAGATGGCACTTCACTTTTGGCTGCTTTCCACTGTTGGAGAAGCAAAGTCTGGGTCAATCCACTTGCTGTTCATTTTGATTAGCGTCAGCCTGTCGGCACTGTCGGTTGACAGGCGGCTGCGCTTATCGGTTATAATGCCCCCGGCTGCGCTGAACACCCTTTCTGATAGCACGCTGGCGGTAGGGCAGGCAAGCACCTCCAAGGCGTACAGGGACAGTTCCAGCCACGTGTCCAACTTGGAGACCCAGTAAGTGTAGGACGCCGAGGGATCGGGGAGGACAGGGGTACGGTCTGCCAGGTACTCCCGCAACATCCGCCGATACTTGTCCCTCCTGCTGATAGCGGGCCCTGCAGTGATGGAAGTTGCACGAGGGGGTGCCATGAACGTGTCCCACACCTTGGAGAGTGTTCCCCTGGTGGCTGTGGGCCTGATCGATGTTGTGGGACTCTGGGAGACCCTCTCCTCTCTGCCGCCAGCGAAGGTGGGTGGGAAAATCTCCATCATGTTCTGCACGAGTTCCCACTGGTATTCCAGCAATCGATTCGTCCTCTCCTCTACCGGAATAAAAGAGGAGACGTTATCTTTATACCGGGGGTCCAGGAGTGCGAAGACCCAGTACAGTTTGTTCTCCACTATCCGGACAACACGTGTGTCCCGGGAAAAGCAGCCCAGCATGAAGTCAGCCATGTGTGCCAGACTCTGAATAGGCATGACGTCACTGCCCCCACCAGAAGGATCACTTGCCATTTCCTCCTCTTCCGCCTCCTCTCCGCCCCATCCGCGCTGAACCAATGGGACGCACACAGCCTGACTGCTACCCTCGCCGCCAGCCTCCTCCTCCTCTTCCACAGCCACCTCCACGTCGTCCTCCTCCTCCTCATCCTCCTCCTCCTCCTGCAACTGCCACCGAGAAGCAGACAAAAGTGTGGTCTGACTGTGTAGCTCCGTTGCGTCTCCTCCTACCCCCGTCTCCTCTGCGTGCAATGCGTTCTC
>ONZH01028233.1:0-33834 GCA_900303285.1 Rhinella marina
ATCATCATCAAAGTCAGGACCACTGCTACTTTGCTCCGGTGGCTGGGACAGGATATCAGGTGTGGCACTGGATGCCCCTCCCTGGCTCTGTTGACTGCTTACAGCCAACACCTCCTCTGGAGTCTCAGTACGTTCCACCCGCTGACTTTGGTGGACTTCCTCCTCCTCCTTCTCATCACTAAAAAGTGGTAGAGACTCAAAGGGCAGATCAAGGTTTGCAAAGAGTTCCCTGGCAGAAGGTGCCCCAAAGGAGAGTGGCATTCTAATAACAGGGGACGGGGCAGAGGACTCTCGCTGACCGTCCCATGTAAGGGTGGTGTCGGATGATCCAGCCAATGCTTGACTCCTCGTTTGGGAGCTTTGGGCGGTGGAACTGGAGGATTGGGTAAGCCAATCTAGAACCCCTGGCTGTGTGGTTCTTACATGACCAGTGGGGCGTCAGGGGTAGCTGCACCCTGCTGTCACGCCTGTTACCCCGGCTGCCACTGGGCCTGGTGCTGCCACTTCTCCTACCATCACCGCCTGCTGTTGCACTCCTTGCCTGGGAAGTGCTGGAAGTAGGACGCTTGGACATATTTTTATTGTGTGGGGGGAAATTAAATTATGTTTTTTTTTATACTTTTTTAAACTTTATTTATTTTTTTTATAACTTTTTTTTACATTTTTTTTACATTTTTTTAACTTTTTTAAACTTTTTTTTTTAAACTTTGTTTATAACTTTTTTTAGGAGTTTTTTTTAACCTTTTTTTGTTGCGGCACCCAGCTGAGCAGCAACATGTAGCGTGTACGGTCACGGAACAGGAATGCTACCTGTCCTGACTCTTTTCTATCACTATTTTTTTTTTGTCACCCTATCTCTCCCTAGATGTCACAATTTTTTTTTATTTATATGACTTCCTCTCCCTATCTCTACCTATCTCTTGCTTTCTCAGCCTCTTTCCCTATCTATCACCTTAACTTCTATTGTAAATATATTAAATTGGAAGGGAACTCAGTATATCCAGGAACTGACTAAAAGTAATTATATTAATTCAGAAAATATTAGGTTAATAAAACATGTATTTGTTAACAAATGACAGACTTTATATTAAAAAACAGTATAGCTATACTTATATCCCAAATTTTCTCACAAACATAAAATTGATAAAATTGATAATAAAATTAAAAAATGAAAATAAAACGTTCTTTGAGGTTTAATCTGTATATTTGTCAGTGCAAATGTCTTATTAGAGACAACCGATGATCAACCAGCTGTACTGGATCCTTAATCAGTATATCCCAATAGATGCTGTAGCACTTTTATATTCATATATCTTATATTGTTTATACCAAAGGTATGAAATTCAAGTGCGGCTTGCTGGTCAATACTATATACTTTGCAGAGTTGGAGCGGAGCGTGCTGACCTTAACTACATATATTTTGCAGAGATCAAGCGTAGCGTGCTGGTATTATGTTGGTATATATGCAGAGTTTGGGCGGAACGTGCTGACTTATGCAGAGTTCAAGCGGAGCGTGCCGACTTCAAATGGGTACGTTTGTTACTGTATAGACATTAAAGCATTGGTTACTTTACCAATCCCTGAGTACGGCATTTGCAGAGTAGGAACGCTGCGTGCTGCAGGAGGGGCTGGTCTCCTATGTGCCGATGCTGAGTCTATCCGTGGCGTCCCACGTGACTACAGCATGTGATCGCTCCTCCAATCATGTGTCCAGCCACGTGGTGCGTTCAATATAGGTCCTGCAGGTCCTGGAAGGGGAATAACTTGTACAATCAGTTCGTTTCTTTGTAATAATAAGGAGACAGTTTATATATTGTCCCTTATGTGCCGATATTATCTTCTCTAGTACCAAACGCGTTTCGGAGCTAACTCTGGCTCCTTCCTCAGTGGTTTGAGAAGATATATCCTAGCTGCTATATATAGTTGGTTCGATCTTCTTGGATTGGTCAGTCAATTAATTGGGTTACATCCAAAGTGGGTCCTGGACTTTGGTTGGACTAAATGTATTAAATAATAATAACCATCCTGACAATTTAACAATTTTATCTCTACTATACATATATAACAAAAATAGTCAAGATCCTGAATAATAGGAAAACATAGAAAATATATAAAAAAAATAGACAATGCGTTTTTGATGCGTTTTCAATGCGTTTTTTTCTTTTTTATCTTTTATGAATTAATTCAGTTCATTCTTTATACATCACAACTATGTTAATGGAGGGGGACATCGGCCTATAGGGGAGAGAGTATCGTCGTGCTGAAAAAACAGCCTGACGGCGACCCTCCGTCCCCCAGAGGCAGGTGTTCAAGTCAAAGAAATCCAAAAACCTCTAGTTCTGCATTTAGACCCTTTGGATATATAGTATCAAATTCGAATATCTTTCTAGACTCTTCCCTAGACATCTTCGATACAAAATTGCCTCCTCTCCAGGGTCTCTTAATCTTTTCAATTGCTGCAAAAAATGATAATTCACCAGGGTTCTGATTATGGAATTGTTTGAAATGCTTGGAGACTGTATGTAACATATATCCTTTTTTTATATTATTTATATGTTCTGCTACTCTAATTTTTAATGATCTTTTGGTTCTACCGATATATTGTTTTTGGCATGTGCATTGCAGAATATAAATCACTTCTTTTGAGTTACATGTTAATGTTTCTTTAATGTGGTGTTCATATGATTTATTGGTAGATTTTATTTTCTCAGTTTTTCTAGCAAAGTTGGTGACTTTGCAATTGCTGCAACGTCCACATCTCGAGAAACCTGGTGTGAACAGCCAATTGGTTGTCATATTTATGCTTTTTATGTTGGTCATCTTAATTGTTGGAGCAATTTTGGTCCCCAGGTTTGGAGCTCGGGTGTAGACTATAGGTGGTCTCTCTGGTAACATGCTGCCAATAATTTTGTCCCCTAAAAGGTGATGCCAATGCCTTTTTATTATAGATTCTACTGATTTGTGACGTGATTGGAATGGTAGTATGATTCTAAAGTCGTTTTCTTTTTCCTGTATATTTTCTATTCTTTCGTTTTT
Source organism: Rhinella marina (assembly GCA_900303285.1). Taxonomy (NCBI): domain Eukaryota; kingdom Metazoa; phylum Chordata; class Amphibia; order Anura; family Bufonidae; genus Rhinella; species Rhinella marina. Next base: position 3,037 of record ONZH01028233.1, read on the forward strand.
TTCTTGAAAAAATGATTTCCTTTCCATCATTCTGACTTTATTTAAAGCTGAGTCTATTATTTTTGTTGGATATTGTTTAAGTGTAAATTGTTGTTTTAAATTAGCCGCTTCTACTTCAAATTGTGAGTCATATGTACAATTTCTTTTAAGCCTACGGAATTGGCTTAGTGGTATATTGCTGAGCCATCTCGGCAGATGGCCACTGGAAAATAAAATATAGCTATTTTTAGCAACTGATTTTTGAAAAGTACTGCATATTATTCTATTGTTAGCAATGGTAATTTTTAGATCCAAAAATTCTACCTCTGTTTTACTGATGTGAGATGTAAATTGAAGATTATATTTATTGATATTGATCGCTTTAAGGAATTCTTCTAGGTGATTGTATGAATCCTGCCATATAAATAAAATGTCGTCAATATAACGTCGCCAGAGCACCAGACTTGCCCCCAGCCTGGGAGATATATGTTCAAGTTCCCATTGAGCCAAAAAGAGATTGGCATAGCTGGGGGAAAATCTGGTGCCCATGGCGGTCCCTCTACACTGTAAATAAAAATTATTGTCATAACTGAAATAGTTATGATGAAGAATAAATGATACACTATTTTTTAAAAATTGAATTTGTTCTACACATAAATTACTCAAAGTTGTAAGTTGATTTTGCATTGCTTCTACTCCTTGCTGATGATCAATAACTGTATAGAGGGAGTTGACGTCTATCGTGCCCATAAACCAGTTGTCCTGAAAATTAATCTGTTCCAAAGTCTTTATTATCTCTGTAGTGTCTTTTATATATGAAGGGGTAATTTTAACTATCGGTTGAAGTATCTGATCTACGTATTTGGAAAGGTTTGATGTTAATGAGCCAATTCCCGATATTATCGGTCTTCCCGGTGGCTTTTCTATGTTTTTATGTATTTTGGGAATGCAGTAGAAGCCCGGTATTCGTTGTTCTGTTCTTGTAATATAATTATATTCATTATTGGTCAGGATTTTACTGTCTAGCCCTAATTGACAAAGATTTATCAATTCTGTTTGATATTTTGAGGTAGGGTCATTTTTAAGTAACCTATATGTTTGAGAATCAGACAATTGCCTATAACACTCCTGATTATAGTCCTCATAGTTTTGGAGGACTATTGCGCCCCCTTTATCAGCTGGTCTAATAACTAAATTATTGTGCATTCTGAATTAATTATGAATAATTTCTGAATTAATATAATTACTTTTAGTCAGTTCCTGGATATACTGAGTGCCCTTCCAATTTAATATATTTACAATTGACCACAAGGTTTGGATGTGCCTAGGAAGTGAGCACCAAATTCCAAAGTGAGTACCTGGATGAGCCACTGATTTAGTATTTTACCTTAACTTCTATATCTAGCTTTCTCTTCCTCTCTCCTGCTTCTCTCACTAACCCTTTCTATTTCTTCTCTATCTCTCCCTGTATCTATCTACTTGTTTGACTATCTATCTATCTATCTAGCTATCTCTTTTCCCTCTCTATCTATGGAGCTCCTTTCTCTCGGATGTCTGAAGACGCACTGACAAAATGTCGGCGCGCTCAGGCACTTCCGGAGCTGTGGGGGTGACGTCACACATCTTGTTTTTCACAGAAAACCAGGATACAAGGGATTATAGGAGTAATAATCCCTTGTATCCCGGTCTAGTATGTGAAAAAAGTACAGTTTTGCGTTGCCGTTTTTTTTTTTCCAGATTCGTTATGAATCGGGTTCGTTACGGTTCTGTTCGCTCTAAATAACGGCGACGCAAAATATACGCATATTTGAGAATGTACACTAATGCGTACGCTAATGCGTGTACACATTAGTGAACATTCTCAAATATGCGTATATTTAGGGTATGGAATATGGCATATTCCATACCCTAAATATACGCATAGTTGAGAATGTTCGCTAATGTGTACGCATTTTATGAATTCATACGCATTAGCGTACGCATTATCGTACATGCTCAATAAATATGCGTATATTTTGCGTCGCCGTTATTTTCACCAGATTCGTTACGAACTTTCTCAAAATTCGGTTCGGTGACGAACCGAACTTTTGGGAAAGTTCGTAACGAATCTGGTTCGTTACGGTTCGGTTCGCTCATCCCTACTGCCCATACATCTTTTTAAAGCGATCACTAAGGGACCTTAAAGCTGCAAATATGCCTTTGAAAGCATGCCAAATGGAGCAGGAGCAATTTAATGACAAGTAAGTTCCTGCACTAATGGCTAGGATTAGAGAAGCCTCCCATAGTCTCCTTTAACTACCTTGGATGAGGTCAGAAGTGACCATTGCATACAAGTGATCTGCCCTTTTTAGAAGTGCTATTTAAAAAAAATTCACATGTCCCCATAAAAAAAGTCTTGGAAAAAAAGTTGTAGGAAACAATTAAAAAAAAAACAATCATAACTGTTGTATTTGTACCACCCTGAACTGTAAAATTATGCTTTTTATCTGTCATGGTGAATGCTGTAGAAAAGTAGTAAATCATAGTAGACTTATTTATTTAGGTCTATTTACCTCACAAAAAATAGTAAAAAAAATTGTGCCATAAACTGATCAATAAAAATTACAACTGACGCAGCTTTGTGTACAGAAAAAAAAACTATGTAGGAAATTTATCATGAGGATAATATATGAAGTCAGTTTTGCTTGAGTCAGCATTAGCGTACTTTATGCCACATTTTCAAATCTTGCATGTTGTTTGATAAATTTGTGTTATCCTTAAACTTAATGCTTTTTTCTAGAAAAGCTACTCCAGTTTTCCTACTTCACCCACCTACTAGACTGAAATTGTGACTTTTTTTCTGCAACTTTTTAAGAAAGTCTCAGTGATAAATCTGGAGTGAAACTCAAGAATATAGCTAACCACACCCACTTTCCCACCCATATTTCAAAACTAGAGACAAAATTTCTACGCAAGAGAGCTCAAAGAGTTGAAAAGCCTCGTTTTGTGACTTTTTGAAGCCATAATTCCATCCATAGAGTGAAGGCTTGATAAATCAGGGCCTATAACTTTGAAGTGTTTTTATCATATAAAAGTAGTAAAAGATCACACAAACAATATGCCATATTTTTACGACTGTAAGAGTCACCTAGTATTTGGAGGCAGAAAATTAGAAAAAAAATATTTTTCATCAGACCTCAGATCAGATCCCAAAATCAGACCCTCATTCTTTATCAGACCTCAGATTAGACCTCAAAATCAGACCCCCAAGCTCCATTAGCCTCAGATCGGACTCCCACCAGCCTCAGATCAGATCCCATCAGTCTCAGAACAGACCCCATAAGCCACATTTCAGACCCCAACAGCTTCAGATCAGACCCCATCAGTTTCATATCAGACCACATCAGCCTCATACCAGTCCCCATCAGCCTTATACCAGTCCCCTATCAGACCTCAGATCAAATGTTAAAATAAAATTTAAAAAATACTTACCTTGCTTGCTTTGGACGGCGCTGCCACTCACTGCACTATGGTTTTGTTCCAGCCCATACTGCACCAGGACCTAAAGTTGCAGAGGGTGAGGTCATAGTGCGTGACTACATGCACTACGTCCTGGCGCTGTACATCAGGACACAGTGCAGAGTGAGGCCTGGAAGAAGACCAGAGAGGTTGAGTACTTCTCAGTGCTTCCCTCACCGTTCCCCGCGCCCCCTGCCGCCTATATGCTGACGACCGCTTCCATAATCGAATCGGTCATTAGCATTTAAACTATAAGAGGTCTCAAAAATACAGTAACTTTGGTATTTTCATAATTGAATTGACCTGTATTGAGAATTAATGTATCATGCTATTTATACTGCATGGTGAACACATAAAGAACCATACTCCCAAAGAAGCCATAAGGAGATTGCCATTTTTTTTCGATCCCCCAAATTAAATGAATAAATGTTATGCAATATATTATATCCCAAAACGGTGCATTAAAATATAAACCTCGCCCTGCAAAAAAATAAATTGTTATACAGCTATGTCAACAGAAAAATATAAAAGATATGGTTATCGGAATGCAATGAAAAAGAGGTTAAAATGTTTGCCTATTACAGCATGCCACAGGGGCAGTGTAGAGGATGGAAGTTCAGATGCTTCCTGGGCCATGCAATGATGGGAGGGATACACCTTTCTTTCATTTTGGGGTTCTCCTAACTGGTGGTGTTAGGGGTGTCCTTGGTGTTAAAGGTTGCTGTGAGAAGCAAGGCAGCTGATGATGTTGGTGCAGTGTAGCAATGCAGGAAGTAATGAGGCCAAGTTAATATCAGAATGGTTCTTTAGTTAAGAATCAAACACAGGTACATTAGTCACAGATGTCAGTATGCATGGAGTAGCAGTCCATACAAGCGCAATTCTTATAGGTGACACGGCTGCAGTAACAGGTCAAAGTGTCTCTTTGAAGCAATTTTCCTCACACTGCACTTCTCTAGCTGACTTTCGAGTAAGCATCCAGAAATAGGGGTGCTACACTTCTCATTTTCAGATGAAGTTCTGCATCTTTTTTACAGGTTGCTGTACTCACAGTTAATGTTACTTCAGGTTTCTACAGTGGGAAGTAGTATGATAGGCATGTCCGGATTCTGCTTTTTTAATATTTTCCAGGATCGGAAGCCTTCTTGACAATGTCTGCTATGGAGTCTTTGCTCTGAAGTCTTTTTTTTTAAACCATTTATCTCCACATAACTTCTACATATACCTCTTCCAGTGGCGTAGCTATAAGGGAAGCAGGGGAAGCAGCTGCTTCGGGGCCCGAGCTCATAAGGGGCCCGGGAGCAGAGCAAAACTCCTGCTATCTGTATAATCTCAGAGGGTGCAATACCCTTGCATAGTCCAGAGGGCGCCACCTTCCCTACTGCTTCCCTTCTCCCAGCTTCTTGTATTTCCTCTATCAGAGGTGCTGGGCTGATGGAGCCTGCAGCCCAGTACCCCAAAGGTTGCCTCTATGGAAGCCCTAACACTATATAACAAGGAGCTGTCAGCAGAAAAGCTGCTAACAGCCCAGTTCTCATCTCAACTGATATGGCCTCCCCCTTCTAGGTAACCTCTCCCAACTCTGCTTCTTTCCTGTCTCCCCTCTCATGCAATCCCCTCCACCCAGGGGCGTAGCTAAAGGCTCATGGGCCCTGGTGCAAGAGTTCAGCTTGACAAACCCCCCCCCACCACCACCACCACCAGCGCTGGAGCACCTAGCTTTTCTGCCGGCCAAGTCAAAAATTGAACCCCCCCTCATGCCAAATTCTCACCCTAACCTTTTTCCTCCGAACATTACGTGTATCACTATAGAACATACAGGGTAAGGCTACATTCACACCACAGTTGTTTTTGCGGCCTCCGATCTGCATACTTTGCGGCTCAGATGCGGACCCATTCACTTAAATGAACACTGTGTGCTGTCTGCATCTGTATGTCCATTCCTATTTTTGTCCATTAGCGGACAAGGATAGGCATTGTTACAGTGGATCTGCAAAAAAAAACGGATGCCATACGGAACATCATCCTTTTTTTGCGGATCCGCAATTTGCAGACTGCAAAACACAATGTTTGTGTGAATGTAGCCTAATACAGCGCCCTATACCTCTTACATCCAGTGACGTCTCTTCTGATGTAGATCTTCTCTTTCCTCATCTTCTCCTTTCAGACCAGACGCCATTTTTCACCCATTTCTCATCTCTACAGTTTGACAGAAAAAATCTTAGTTTACTACTTTTCCATCATCCTCCCGTCTTCTGGACAAATCATCCTACCACCCCCAGTACTGTGCCACTAGTACCACACAGATAGTGCCCTTCAATAATTATTGGCACACAGTGTCCTAAAATAACTGCGCCCAGCAAATAGTGCCCCGTAATAGTGTAAACATAATGTCCCCCAGAAATAACTGCGCTGATACTGTGCCAGGGTGCCCCCACAGTAATAGTGCCCCCCACAGTAATAGTGCTCCCCAAAGTCCCAACTAATAATTCTCTGCCAGAGTGCACTTGTTAGCAATAGTGCTCCCAACAGTACTAATGTCCCCACTGTGCCCTAGAAGTAATAATGCTTCCAATGTGCCAGTAAGAAGTGCCCCCAAAATTTCACCCAAATAATGTGCCAGTTAAAAGTGCTCCCCACCCATAGATGCCCCCAGTGCCCCCATGTGCCAGTAAAAATGCCCCCAGTGCCAGTAAAATGCTCCCAGTGCCCCCATGTGCCAGTAAAAATGCCCCCAGTGCCCCCATGTGCCAGTAAAAATGTCCCCAGTGCCAGCAAAATGCTCCCAGTGCCCCCATGTGCCAGTAAAAATGCCCCCAGTGCCAGTAAAAATGCCCCCAGTGGCCCCATGTGCCAGTAAAAATGCCCTCAGTGCCAGTAAAATGCACCCAATGCCCCCATGTGCCAGTAAAACTGCCCCCAGTTGCCCCTAGTGCCAGTAAAATGCCCCCATGTGCCAGTAAAAATGCCCCCAGTGCCCCCATGTGCCAGTAAAAATGCCCCGATGTGCCCCTAAAAATGCCCCCAGTGCCCCCAATAGAGCTCCGGTCCATGCTACAATAAAAAAAAATTAACACTAATACTTACCTCCATCAGGCTGGCAGCGATGCGATGCAGGCCTCTTCCGGCCTGTGTCCCACGCTGCCTGAGCCGGCAGCCTATCAGAGGAACGGGCAGGGGAGACGCCTCTCCCTCCCCTGCCCCGCAGTACAATACAGGCATCTGTATCGCTGTCCTGAGGACGGCGATACAGATGACTATGGAGATGAACGCTTCCACAATGGAAGCGTTCATCTCCCTCTGCCCCGCCGCCGCCCGCATCTGTCCTCAGGGCTGCGCCGCACCTGGCTAATTGGCGGTGTGGCCCTGCAAGTGGCAACTGCGACCGCTGCGACCCCTATAGCTACGCCACTGCCTCCACCATTTCTCCTCCACTTCTTGCTGATCCAGTTTTGTTTTTGCCCCTCTTCATCTCCACACTCCTCCACTCCACTTCTTCCTGGTGCCCCCCTCAATCCTCCACTCACCTCCTCTCCTAGCAGCCCTGGTGTCCTGGAGTCTCTGTTCCCCTCCCCCACACATCACGGGGAGGCCTAGTCAGCATCAGAGCAGGGACTTCTATGCCTGATGTCATCAGAAAGGTAAGTGTACTTCTATGTATGTATGTGGATATACAAGTATACATGTGTTATAAGGCTAATTAATTACTAATATTTAGTGTGATATTAATAATTAATATTCATAAATAGGCGTAGCCGGCTGAGGCTAGCTCCGCCTATTTATTCCCCACACAATTCTATTCCCTTCACGCTACGACTACCTTATACTGTAACGGCGGCTACAAAGACAATGTAAACTGTACTTTAAATAATAAAAAGGATTTATTACAAAATAACACGTCTATGGTCTAATATTTAGACTATATCTATTATATATTTATATTGGTGTATATAAATATATATACATATAGCCGCACAACAATACAATAACACACCCTCAGTATAAAAACTCAACTACACAATCCCACTTAATTCCACCCACAAGCTAAATCTAACACACTCTAACACATACACACGTATAGATTAAAGTCCACCCAAGCCTAATCTTAGCTATCCCTAGGAAACAAAGGGTTAAATAACAGTAGGGGATAATGAGGGATATTGCAGGGGTTAAATGGTGCAGGGGTACCACAGGGCAGGGGTGCAGGGAGGTATGGCAGGGGTTAAATGGACAGGGACACTGGCAGGGCAGCAGGGGTTAGCCCAGGTTCCACAGGGCAAGGGTGCAGGGAGGTATGGGCAGGATGGTTACAGGGGTTAGAGCAACAGGGGTTGGATCATGGGTTAGGGAAAATAGGGCAGCTGGGGTATTGCAGGGGTTACAGGGAAAGCATTGGTGGTTCAGGGGTTAAAAGGTAGGGCAAGGGTTAGGGGTTCTTAGGATACTTAGACCAATCCTTGCTGGAGCTCTGTCATGGTGACCTTTCCCCCATCTTCCTTCAGGTGACTCATTCAGGAGACTGCCTTCTCTGGCCCCCACAGTTGGCTATATTCTATATCTGAGCCCCCTCCCCCTTCAGGTGAAAGCAGTGAGGTGTAGTGATACTAGCCCAACACCCCCTACAGGGAACCTTTTGCTGATAGCACACGGATCTACTTTCTTTTGATCTATTGATCTCATCAGCCTCCATGTCTCCGGCCATTGTAACGCCCGCCTGAAAGTTCCTGCTATCAGTTTAAGATAGAGGGAAGTGCATCCATCACACCTATTGAGACAAAAGGGTCTAAACATATGGCCCCTTTGTCTTCCCCCCATACCCCAGCAGGCATATGGCATTCCTGCAGGAGGGGGGCTTTGAATAGAGTGAAGTGAATACTATGTATCTTGGCCTTCTCACTACTGGGATTAAATATATATATAGAAGGCCCATATATAGATATATAGAAGGCCCATATATAGATATACATGTATATGCATGCCTAATTAAGGGGGCATGCATGCATATACATATACACCCATACATACCAGCACTTCCTTCTACAACATGTATGTATGTGGATATACAAGTATACATGTATGTATGTAGAAATGCAAGCATACATGTATGTATGTAGATATGCAAGTATACATGTATGTACTGTATGTATGTAGATATGCAAGTATACATGTATGTAGATATGCAAGTATACATGTATGTATGTAGATATGCAAGTATACATGTTGTGGCAGTGCAGCTGCCAGAGGGCCATAAAATGGTGTGTCTCACCCAGAGGAAGCTGGATGAGAAGAAGAAAGGCTTGGAAAATAGTGTTTTTCCTCAGTGTGTGGATCAGCCTTGCTGTTAATGAGAGGTAATTATCAGCCAGCTGAGGAGCTCAGGTAAAGGTGGTCTGGGCTCCTCAATCAGGGCTCCCAGTCTAGGGAAGGAGCAGGCTACGAGAAGGCATGTGGGAGCCAGGACCCTCTTAACCCTGTGTGGGGTAAGCACTGTGGTGTGTTTTGGGGAGCTGGGTGGTAGACCCAGATCCCAATAGAGAGGGACAATATTGTGTAGTCAGTGGCTAGGGGGCCTAGGGTTTATGTTTATCAGTTGTTTGGATTGCTGTAAAAGTGACAATAAAAGCTGGTTGTGACCAGTTTGCACCCGAATCTGCAGTGTTGTAGTGGCTTCTTGAGGTTTGCCAACCGTCTAAGGTGAGAAGATCCTGGAGAGCTAAGTGACCCCTGAGTTGTCACATATGGTGGAGGTATGCTATAGCATGAAAATGACACACAAAGCTGGGTGCTGCAGAGCTTAAAGGGCCAGGAGCCTATTGTGGAAAAGCTGTGTTTGCAGGGAATTGCTGTGTGGAGCTTAAAGGGCCAGAAGCCCAATTTAAAGAGACTATGATCTCTGCTGATGAGACTGTGATGTCTGCAGTGCAAAGGAAATGTAAATGCTGAGTTTCTCTAGAGAGAGACACACACACCTGGAGGCTGTGGTCTCTGATTAAAGTGGACTTGTTTGCTGAAAAGTCTGTTGTCATGGGTGTCATAGAGGAATACGCCAGGCGGTTGTGGCGGATAAAGCAGCAGGAGAACATGGCCACACTGATTGGTTATACCAAAAGTGAAATGGTGCGGTTTGATGCAGAGTGGGAGGCTTTGGAGGCGCAACTGCAGTTGGCCCTGGAGAGAAAGTCTTCAACGCTAAGTGGACACTTTGTGAAGGTCCAAGGTGTTGGTGATATGCCTGGAGTTTCAGAGGAAAAGGTGATGTGTGCTGTTGCTAAGGGCAACCAACGGGAGCAAAATGAGATGGAGAGAGATTTGGCTCTCAGGGGTTCATATGTTCCCTGCCAATGTGTACAGAGTCCTAGAGAGGATGTGCAGAGGTGCCATAATGTCGTTGCTGGGAGCAACCAACCACTAAAACGTGCAGATGTCCCGTTCACTGAGGTTACAAGTGATGTAGACCAGGTTGCCTGGGGTAACAATGAAGATGAGGTTATGAAGAGTGATGTGGTTCATGTTGTGATGGATACCCCCACATATGAGCTTGTATGTGATGACCCTCAGGTATCAGAGCTCAGGGTCAGTTATATTGAGTGTAAAGAGCCAAGTGAGGATAGAGGCTCAGCACTGTCAGTGGTGAAGGACTTAATTACTGAAGGTCTGTTTGCAAGTGCTGAAGTATCACTTCCACAAGCCCAGGGTGATGAGCTGTGCGATAGTGAGGGAGAGAAAACAGGGGACAGACCTTCCAGAGAGAGGGGTCAACAACCTCACTTAGAGGAGATGCTCATAGAAGGTGATATACGTAGTATGCCTCCTGCTGAGGTGACCCCAGATGTTTCCAAATGTAGGACCTTTGACCCAGGAGGGGGTTTATATATTGTGAAAAGTCCTATGGCCTTTATCAGGGGAGGGGGATATGTGGCAGTGCAGCTGCCAGAGGGCCATAAAATGGTGTGTCTCACCCAGAGGAAGCTGGATGAGAAGAAGAAAGGCTTGGAAAATAGTGTTTTTCCTCAGTGTGTGGATCAGCCTTGCTGTTAATGAGAGGTAATTATCAGCCAGCTGAGGAGCTCAGGTAAAGGTGGTCTGGGCTCCTCAATCAGGGCTCCCAGTCTTGGGAAGGAGCAGGCTGCGAGAAGGCCTGTGGGAGCCAGGACCCTCTTAACCCTTTGTGGGGTAAGCACTGTGGTGTGTTTTGGGGAGCTGGGTGATAAACCCAGATCCCAATAGAGAGGGACAATATTGTGTAGTCAGTGGCTAGGCGGCCTAGGATTTATGTTTATCAGTTGTTTGGATTGCTGTAAAAGTGACAATAAAAGCTGGTTGCGACCAGTTTGCACCCGAATCTGCAGTGTTGGAGTGGCTTCTTGAGGTGTGCCAACCGTCTAAGGTGAGAAGACGGCGATCCTGGAGAGCTAAGTGACCCCCGAGTTGTCACAATGTATGTATGTAGTTATGTAAGTATACATGTATATGTATATGTGCTATATAAATGTATTCTATAAATATATTTGTTTAGTCATAATTACTATATATAGAGTATATATAAAATATATATATTATACTGTATATTGTATTATACTATATACTTCCTGGTCTTAATGCTGCAATGTGCTATTTCCTGCGCACAGAGTGAGGACATGCTCTGTAACCTGTGCGACGTTGGGTCATAGCACAGCGCAGCATAAAGACCAGGAGAGCTGGGTATCGGGAGCAGCAGCGTCGTCCAGAGCAGGAGAGGTGAGTGGTTTTATTTTTTTTTTCTCTGATCTGAGCATTGGAGTCTGAGGTCTGAATGGGGGTCAAAGAAGGAGACACATTTATGAGACCAGGACAACTCAGCAGAATCAGTAGACACTAACAGCCACACTGAGCCAATAAGGAGCCGGCTTATGACGTGCACTTGCTGACATCTATTGCTACCGCCCCGTGGTCCCACAACTGCACTTAGGGCTGATTCACACAACTGTGCTTATTTGTATGGCTGGTTTATAAACGATAGGAGGTTACAGCGCATTGTGCTAAATAACAACTGTAAGTGCTGATCCACACAACTGTGCTCGTGGGGCTATTGCATTGTATTTGCATCACTGTGTGAGCACAGTACAAAACCTCCTCGATCAGATAGGAACTGACTGGATCATAAATCACTACGATGCAGTCAGGAGAGCTGCGGTCGGCCCAGGAGATGCATCTGACACATGGACTGTGTTTCCCGGACCCAGCACAGTTGTGTGGATCAGCACTTCTAGCTGTTCTTTAGAACCAATGCACTGTAGCCTCCCATCTTTTATTAACCAGCCATACAAATAAGATAAAGATTGTGTACAATGGAGCCGATTTTTTGTTGCACGGAGGAGGATGTTGCAAAGAAATGTATGTGGTGTGTGTGTGGGGGGGGGACCAGTCAAAAATTTGCTGTGGGGCCCAGTCATTTATAGCTACGCCCCTAACCTCTTCTCAACACCAAAATGCTTTTCAATCTTTTCTTTCTCCACATTGGCTGGTATTAACCCCTTCCCGACATCCATACGGCTATATACTTTCTAACAACAAATGCCTCGTGCAGTTAGCACGTGTATAAACGTTGGCAGCCTAAAAGAGAGGGAGCGCTGCTTCACTGCTTCCCTGCAATGTACCCGGCATCCTTCTTATGCCCAGCGATAACCAAACATATAGAATCAGTTTCTGGGCAGAATAGTAATTGTGGACCACCACGATTGTCCAATCGTGGTGGTCAAAAGCTTACATGCTCCAGCCACCCCCCCCCTCCCTGTTCCGCCTCCTCCTCCTTCCTCTCCATCACTTCACATCACGATCCACTGAAGGAGATATATCTATATACATAGTATAAAGATATATATATAATCTACAATATATAATCCCCTTTGCCCCAACCAGATTAGTCAGGTATGGGAAAAAAGAAGATATTTCTATAGTATATATATTGTGGTAAAGTGTTTGGTAAAGTACTGGAAGGGGTATATATCCCACCCAGGTTCCTCAACTGGGTGAGGTAAAATAAAATCCAGGTAGATTGTATGGCTTCAGCAAGGCATAATTGCTGGAGCTATTGTTGTTAAAACGTAAAGGGCTGGATTTTATTTGGATTGGGAAGGTAGGTTTGGCAGTAGGACCTCTCCAATCCACCCCGTTCCACGGCAGGTTTTTCCCCCTAGCCTGAGGAGATCACAGGTGAGGACATCTGGGATCATAAGGGGGATCTGGGATCCCAGGATGTCAGTCAGTGAGCTATGCCTGGAAAGGCAAGGAATCTGGCTGTTGTGTTGGCTCATGAAGCCTGAAGTGTGATCTGCGCTCAATATCAAAATTATTCGGCCCATTTACTTTCAGTTCAGAAAACTCACTCCAGAAGTTCATTGAGGATCTCTGAATGGTCCAATGTTGTCCTAAATGACTGATGAAGATAAATAGAATTCACCTGTGTGTAATCAAGTCTCCGTATAAATGCACCTGCTCTGTGATAGTCTCAGGGTTCTGTTTAAAGCACAGAGAGCATCATGAAGACCAAGGAACACACCAGGCAGGTCCATGTTACTGTTGTGGAGAAGTTTAAAGCCAGATTTGGATACCAAAAGATTTCCCAAGCTTTAAACATCCCAAGGAGCACTGTGCAAGCGATCATATCGAAATGGAAGGAGTATCAGACCACTGCAAATCTACCAAGATCCGGCCATCCCCTCTAAACTTTCATCTCAAACAAGGAGAAGACTGATCAGAGATGCAGCCAAGAGGCCCATGATCACTCTGGATGAACTGCAGAGATCTACAGCTGAGGTGGGAGAGTCTGTCCATAGGACAACAATCAGTCGAACACTTCACAAATCTGGCCTTCATGGAAGAGTGGCAAGAAGAAAGCCATTTCTCAAAGATATCCATAAAAAGTCTCGTTTATAGTTTGCCACAAGCCACCTGGGAGACACACTAAACATGTGGAAGAAGGTGCTCTGGTCAGATGAAACAAAAATCGAACTTTTTGGAAACAATGCAAAACAATATGTTTGGCATAAAAGCAACACAGCTCATCACCCTGAACACACCATCCCCACTGTCAAACATGGTGGTGGCAGCATCATGGTTTGGGCCTGTTTTTTTTTATCAGCAGGGACAGGGAAGATGGTTAAAATTGATGGGAAGATGGAAGGAGCCAAATACAGGACCATTCTGGATGAAAACCTGTTGGAGTCTGCAAAAGACCTGACACTAGGACGGAGATTTATCTTCCAACAAAACAATGATCCCAAACATAAAGCAAAATCTACAATGGAATGGTTCAAAAATAAACGTATCCAGGTCTTAGAATGGCCAAGTCAAAGTCCAGACCTTAATCCAATTGAGAATATGTGGAAACAGCTGAAAACTGCTGTTCACAAACGCTCTCCATCCAACCTCAAAGAGCTCGAGCTGTTTTGCAAGGAAGAATGGGCAAGAATTTCAGATGTGCAAAACTGATAGAGACATACCCCAAGCGACCTGCAGCTGTAATCGCAGCAAAAGGTGGCGCAACAAAGTATTAATGCAAGGGGGCCGAATAATTTTGCACGTCCCACTTTTCAGTTTTATTATTACAAAAAAAGTTTAAATGATCCAATAAATTTCATTCCACTTCACAATTGTGACCCACTCGTTGTTGATTCTTCACCAAAAAATTAAAATGTTATATCTTTTTGTTTGAAGCCTGAAATGTGGCAAAAGGTTGAAAAGTTCCAGGGGGCCGAATACTTTCACAAGGCACTGTACATGCACAACAGCAGGCTCACATGGATGCCCAGGCCCAGCAGCAGGAGACAAATCGTTTGCTGTTGGAGCAGCTGCATTTAAAGAGGCTGTTATAGCTCCAGCCCAACGAGTGGAGGTAAGCCCCCCAGAGACTTTTAATGTGAGGAGGACTTTGCAGCTGGCCTTGCAAAAACTGACGCCTGATGGCGACATCAAGACCTACCTCACTGTGTTTGAGAGGGTGGCAGAGAGAGAGAGACTGACAGTAGCAGAGTGGGCAGAGGTCCTTGCACCTTTTCTGTCCGTTGAACCACAAAAGGCCTTCTAATGACCTCAGGGAGCAGGATGTCCAGGACTATGCCAAATTGAAAATGGAGGTCCTTGCTCATCTGGGCGTTACACCGGCTGTTCGTGCCCGGAGGGTCCACGTGTGGAGTTACACCATGGACAAGCCTGCCCGATCTCAGATGTACGACCTCATCCACCTAGTATGGAAGTGGCTGGAACCTGAGACCTCTACACCGGCACAGATCGTGGAGAAGGTCATGGTGGATTATTATTTCAGAGCCCTCCCTGCGGAGCTACAACGGTGGGTCGGACATGGAGACCCCAAAACTGCCAACCAGCTCGTCAACCTGGTGGAGAGGTACCTGGCGACCGAGGACTTCCTCCGTGATGTCCCTACCGCACCAACGCCTCCCCGGAGTATCCGACCCGTGTCATCTGTGGGTAAGAGAGTTCCGGCTGTTGGGGGTGTATGGAAGGGTGCAAGAGGGAGCAAGGCTCCAGAGGTTGGACAAAGGCAAAAGTCTGGCTATGAGTCCCAGGGACAGTTGCGTCCCGGAGAGGTCTTCCCATCGAGGAGACCTGGGATGCTCCAGTGCTGGAGGTGCCATGAGTGGGGACACATTGCTGCCCATTGCCCTCTTACCTCACAGCCCATGGAGTGTGAGGCTAGCCAGAGACAGTCGCTGTATGCGGTGCCGGTTTGTGCGGCCTTGCCAGGACTAGAGACTGAGCCACAAATTTGTACTGTGGTGATAAATGACTGCTCCGTCAAGGCTCTTTTGGACTCTGGTAGCCAGGTCACCTTGGTACATGCCAGCTTTGTGGCTGGAAACTATGTGCCAGATAAACACATAAGCGTGCTATGCATTCACGGGGATACCAAAGCTTACCCTGTGGCACTTGCTAAGTTTGTGACTCCGGTTGGAACTGTGACATATGAAGTCGGGGTGGTAAAAAGGCTCATGCATGATGCTATATTGGGACGGGACTTCCCACTGTTTTGGAAATTATGGGAGAAGAAAAACTGTTCTGCAGCCAGTGTAGAAACTCTTGCAGAATCTGTGCCTTCCCCTTTAAGTGGTCAGGTCAGTGAACTGCCCATTGAAATCAAGGGTTCAAACGAAATGCCTAGTGGAAATGTGGAATTATGTGAAATGCATGATGATGACACTTTTCCGTTGCAGGTGTTAGCTGGGGAAGAAGAAGAAGCCTCCCCATGTGGGCAAAATGTGTTGGACTTAGAAGTGTCTCGGGGTAACTTTGGTACTGAGCAATTGAGAGACCCCACTCTCGTGAATGCTCGAGAAAATGTTACTGTGTTAGATGGTGTACCACAGGAACCAGAAGCTGGCCAGAAATTTCCACATTTTGCCATGAACGGAAACCTAGTGTACTGGGTTACCAAATGCAACAACAAAATTGTGGAGCAGCTTCTGGTACCACAAACCAACTGACGTATGGTTTTAAACCTAGCACATAACCATGTACTTGGGGGACATTTGGGGACGAACAAAACACAGGAGAGGGTACTACAAAGGTTTACTGGCCTGGAGTGTATGAGGAAGTAAAATCATACTGTGAGTCATGCCCCACCTGTCAGATAAGTGCCCCAGCATCACACATCCATAGCCTTTTGGTGCCTCTTCCCATCATTGATGTACATTGAGGTACCATTCGAAAGAATTGCAATGGATTTGGTGGGTCCCATTGTTAAGTCTGCTAGGGGACACCAGTATATTTTGGTTGTGTTAGACTATGCCACTCGGTACCCAGAAGCAGTATCCCTACGGAACATGGCATCCAGAAATATTGCCCGGGAATTGTTTTACATGTTTTCCCGCACGGGGATCCCTAAGGAAATCCTGACAGACCAGGGTACCCCCTTTATGTCAAAGGTCATGAAAGAGTTATGCAAATTGTTTAAAATCACCCACATACGTACATCTGTGTACCACCCCCAAACGGATGGGTTAGTTGAGTGATTCAACAAAACCCTGAAGCAGATGTTAAGAAAGGTGGTAGAAAAAGATGGCGGTGACTGGGACTGCTTGCTACCCTAGCTGATGTTCTCTATCAGAGAGGTACCCCAGGCTTCTACAGGGTTCTCACCATTTGAGTTGGTGTATGGCCGTCACCCCAGGGGTTTGCTATATATGGCCACGGTGACATGGGAGACTGAGGCTAGCCCATATAAAAGCGTCATCGAGCATGTAGCCCAAATGCAAGACCGGATAGCGACCGTGATGCCTATAGTTAAAGAGCATCTGCAAAGACCTCAGGAGGCTCAAAGCAGAATTTGTAACCGATCTCCCGGGGTAAGGGACTTTAACCCCGGGGACAGATTCCTGGTTTTAGTGCCCACTGTAGAAAGTAAATTTCTGGCAAAGTGGCAGGGTCCCTATGAGACTGTAGAAAAAGTGGGCGAGGTGAATTATAAGGTGCACCAAGCAGGTAGGATAAAAACCCTCCAGATTTACCACGTAAATGTGATCAAGCCATGGAAAGATTGGGAATCCTTGGTGGCTGCACAGACCATGATTAAAGGAGGTGTCGCAACCAATTCCCCCGGTAAAAATTAGTGAGCCACTGTCAGTGCACCAGAAGCAAGAGGTAAAGGAGTTTCTATAGAAAAATAAAAGGAGGTTTTCTGACCTACCAGGCCATACCCACCTGATAAAACATCACATGAGAACTGAGCCCCACAGTAAGGTAAATCTAAAGCCATACAGGATACCAGAAGCACGTAGAAAAGCGGTATCCTCTGAGGTCAAGCGCATGCTCGAATTAGGGGTCATTGAGGAATCCACCAGTGAGTGGTGGAGCCCTATTGTTCTAATCCCAAAGCCCAATGGGACCTGGAGGTTCTGTAATGATTTTCAAAAGCTAAACGAGGTGTCAAAATTCGACGCGTACCCCATGCCCAGGGTAGATGAATTGATTGAAAGGCTTGGGAAAGCAAGATATATCACAACCCTTGACCTTACAAAGGGGTAATGGCAGATACCTTTATCAGATGAGGCTAAAGAAAAGACGGCATTCTCTATGCCAGAGGGGCTATTCCAGTACACAGTGATACAGTTCGGGTTACATGGAGCCCCTGCTACATTTGAGAGGTTGAGGGACCTAATAAAGTAATTAACACAGAAGAGGACAGTACATTGCTACAGATGGATCTGGATAGACTCGAGGCTTGGGCAGAGAAGTGGCAGATGAGGTTTAACACTGAGAAATGTAAGGTTATGCATATGGGAAGGAATAATGCAAGTCACCAGTACATACTAAATGGTAAAATATTGGGTAACTCTGACATGGAAAAGGACCTAGGAATTTTAGTGAACAGCAAACTAAGCTGTATAAACCAGTGTCAGACAGCTGCTGCCAAGGCCAATAAGATAATGGGTTGCATCAAAAGAGGCATAGATGCCCATGATGAGAACATAGTCCTGCCACTTTTCAAATCACTAGTCACTAACCACACATGGAGTACTGTGTACAGTTCTGGGTTCCTGTGAACAAGGCAGACATAGTAGAGCTAGAGAGGGTTCAGAGAAGGGCAACTAAAGTAATAACTGGAATGGGTGGACTACAGTACCCAGAAAGATTATCAAAATTAGGGTTATTCACTTTAGAAAAAAGACGACTGAGGGGAGATCTAATAACTATGTATAAATATATCAGATGTCAGTACAGAGATCTCCCCCATGATCTATTTATCCCCAGGACTGTGACGAGGGGACATCCTCTTTGTCTGGAGGAAAGAAGGTTTGTACACAAACATAGAAGAGGATTCTTTACGGTAAGAGCAGTTAGACTATGGAACTCTCTGCCTGAGGAGGTGGTGATGGTAAGTTCACTAAAAGAGTTCAAGAGAGGCTTGGATGTATTTCTGGAGGGTAATAATATTATAGGTTATAGTTACTAGAGATGGGTCGTTGATCCAGGGAGTAGTTCTGATTGCCTGATTGGAATCGGGAAGGAATTTTTTTCCCTAAAGTGGGGAAAATGGGCTTCTACCTCACAGGGTTTTTTTGCCTTTTCTCTGGATCAACTTGTAGGAAAACAGGCCGAACTGGATGGACAGATGTCTTTTTTCTGCCTTATAAACGATGTTACTACTGTATGTTACTATGTAATCCTGAGGCCACATCGTGACTATGCTGCCTCTTACCTTGATGATGTGATCATTTTTTCACCAGATTGGAAAAGTCACCTCTGGAAGTTGCAGGCAGTGATAGACTCCCTTAGTGATGTGGGCCTAACCATAAACCCTGAGAAATGTGCAGTGGGTCTAGAGGAAGCAAAATACCTGGGCTACATTATTGGTAAAGGGCTGGTTAAACCCCAGGTCAATAAGGTGGAGGCAATACAGAACTGGCCTAAGCCCTTAACAAAAAAACAAGTCAGGGCCTTCCATGGCATAACGGGCTACTACCGTCGGTTCATAGCAAATTTTGCCTCAATTGCAGCACCATTGACTGACTTAATGAAAGGCCCTAAATCAGTAATGGTGAAGTGTACCCCAGAGGCGGAAAAGGCTTTTCAGAGCCTAAAATCTGCCCTCTGTCAATAGTCAGTGCTAATTTCCCCAGATTTTGGAAAAGAGTTTCTGGTCCAGACGGATGCGTCTGATACAGGCTTGGGAGCGGTCCTGTCACACGTGGTAAATGGGGAGGAGCACTCGGTAATGTACCTAAGCAGGAAATTGACCCCGGGAGAAAACAATTATGCCATAGTGGAGCAAGAATGTCTGCCCATTAAATGGGCTCTGGAGTCACTTAAATATTAACTGCTGGGTAGAGAATTTGTGTTGGTGACAGACCATGCTCCTTTAGCCTGGATGAAGCAAAACAAGGAGAAAAATGCAAGGGTGGCCAGGTGGTTTCTATCCCTGCTAAATTTTAATTTTAAGGTTGAACGTAGGCCGGGGGAATTGCATGGAAATGCTGATGCTTTGTCCAGGGTAAACTGTATGTTGGCTGAAAGTGCCCAGACCTCTGGTCTGGAGAAGAGGGGGGAAGGGGATATGTGGTAAAGTGTTTGGTAAAGTACTGGAAGGGGTGTATATCCCACCTAGGTTCCTCAACTGGGTGAGGTAAAATAAAATCCAGGTAGATTGTATGGCTTCAGCAAGGCATTGTTGATGGAGCTATTGTTGTTAAAACTTAATGGGTTGGATTTTATTTGGATTGGGAATGTAGGTTTGGCAGTAGGACCTCCCCAATCCACCCCGTTCCAGGGCAGGTTTTTCCCCCTAGCCTCAGGAGATCACAGGTGAGGACATCTGGGATCATTAGGAGGAAATAAAAGACATCCCAGGATGTCAGTCAGTGAGCTATGCCTGGAAAGCCAAGGACGCTGGCTGTTGTGCTGGCTCATGAAGCCTGAAGTATGACCTGCGCTCAATAGGTGAGCTAGTGACGTGTTTGTATTAGCTAGAGCCCAGACAGGCAGGAGTTTGTTTTGTTTTGTTTAAATTTTGTGGTGTTGAAACCTCACCTTACCAAGTGAGATATAACTGGCTGGATTTATGTTTGTCATAAAATAAAGCACCATTTGGACTCTAATCCTGTTGTCTGTGACGGAATCTGTCATCGCCACCCTGCTGGTGAGAGCGACCCCTTACATTATCTGAAAAAAGCAGCGTCACATCCAGGTAAATTGAAAAAAGTAGTGCCCTTTAGTGATGTTTCAGTCCTCTTACTGAGAGATGATCTGCTTAGTCCCAGTAAGAGGACTGAAACATCGCTACTTGGGTGAATAAAGGAGGCCAGTTCTTTCACTTTATCTAGATGTGACGCTGATTTTTTTTCCTCTTTTTTTACAGCAGATAATTGGTCTCATCTTAAAGCACACCATTTATTCCTACACTGACAATGCTGCCCTAATTTTGGATATTTATGTATTTATTTTATTTTTTTTTACTGAAGGGGTTTGATATTAGACTGATGGGGGTCTGATATTAGACTGATGGGGTCTGATCTGAAGCTGTTGGGGTCTGAAATTCAGCTTATAGGGTTTGTTCTGAGGCTGATGGGATCTGATCTGAGGCTGATGGGAGTTCAATCTGAGGCAGGTATGGAAAAAAGTTATATATACTATTGCAGTCAAAGCAACACTGTCTATGTTGTAATAGACAGAGTGACAGCAGTTTAGGTGGGATCAACCATCTGCCAGTTAAGCCTCATTCACACATCCATGTCCGTGCTCGAATCCGTGAAAATGTGGTCAGTGATGCATCCGTGAAGATGTCCGTGAAGGATCCTTGTTGGGTCTGTGTATCAGTTTTTTCTTTGTAATGATCCATGAAACACGGATGGCATCCTGCACACGTGCATGGAACACTGACATGTGAATGAGGCTTTAGAGAAGAAAAAGAAGCCGCACTATATCCAATTTCAGTGAAAAGAGTAGTGTCCTTTATTCACCCATATAACTGGTGAATAAAGGACACCACTTTCTTCACTGAAGTTGGATGTGCTGCGGCTTCTTTATCTTATATAATATACCATATATCGTGTTAGTGATACCGTTAAGAGCTCATGCACATGACTGTATGAATTTTGCGGCCTGCAAAACAAGGATCATCTGCATGACGCCTGTGTTGCATCCATTTTTTTTTTTTTCGGCTCCATTGTAACAATGTCTGTTCTTGTCCGCAAAACAGACAAGAAATTTTTTTGTTGTTTTTGCAGGATGGCCATGCGGACATACAGACACGGAATACACACCGTCATTTATGGTTTTTTTGCTGCCCTGTTGAAGTGAATGGTTCTGCATAAGGCCCACCAAAAAATGGAACAGACAAAAAATAAGTTTGTGTACATGAGCCCTAAGGCCCCTTTTACACAAGTGAGCTCCAAGCATTGGTCTCTCAGCGTGTGTCAGCGAGAGAACCCATCCTGACCTTCCAGCACTGATGGGGTTGCATAGCATTATATTGATTTATGATACAGTGTAACCCTTGCATAATGCTGTCAGTGTTACTGTATACAATACATTCCAGAATTGTAAGGTTGAGTTCACACTTCAGTTAGTTGATCAGTGACTTCCATCAATTATTGTGAGCCAAAATCAGTAATACTCAGAGATGAGGTGTAATGGAAAGATCTGCACCTGTTCTGTGTTTTTGACCCACACCTTGTTTTGGCTCACAATAACTGATGGAAATAACTGATCAAAAGTCACATAGTGCTAATTAGGTTGCGGGGGTCACATAAGCGTTTTGATTTCTGTATAACATGGTTATAATGGAAAATAACGGAAGAGGACAATACACTGCTACAGATGGATCTGGATAGACTGGAGGCTTGGGCAGAGAAGTGGCAGATGAGGTTTAACACTTTGAGTTTTTTTCTCCCTGGCTGTGACGCTCTCCGATGTGATTGGATCGCGGCACAGCCAGGGAGAAGGAGACGCCCATCGAGAAACCCGGGCGTCTCCTCCTCCCTGTACCGATGCTCAGTATTAGCATACTGAGCGCGAAAAATACAGGGGGGGCACAGCGGGGCGCAGGAGCGCTATTTTGAAAAACCTGGGCGGGTGGCAGCATCAGCGGGGGTGCCCTACGAGTAAAGGTATTTACCTACTATAATGTAAAACCATGAAAGATCCTCTTTAACAATGAGCCTGGAAGCCTAGTCCAGGCTGTGGCAATCTCCGCTGGGGGAAAGTGCGCCTGAAGAGGAATCCCACGCTTCCGGTTTTTAACACTCTCATGCTGTAAGTGAGGAGAACTCATTGCTGTGTGGGGAGGGGGCATGTGGCGTATTCTGGGGCCATGAGGGTGAAGAACTGTGTGAGGAGCTTTATGGGGTGTAAATCTGCGAGGGAAGGATGGAATTGACAGAATGTATCTGTGCTGTTAGCACATTATTACAAGATATTGGGCCCCTCTTTTGATTTTGCTGAGGGCCACATTTTGTCTAAAACCGGCCCTGCCTGTAAGTGGGGGACGTACACAATTGGGGTGCCTTTTTTTGCAGGGGTGTTTCGTACATTGATATTGAGGTGCTATTTCTTGATCGCTTGCAGCATATTTGCAGTAGTTTGGGCAGTAAAGTGGAAAAAAATGGAAAATGGCAATTTTATAATATACCCCTCATTGAATATTTTGGGATGTCTTTTTTTTACTCAGTAGTGTCCTTTTTAGGTGATTTTTAATCTTTTGGCTGCATAGGGCCAATGCAAAAACAATATGCTGCTATCTAATGGCCTATGGAAAAATGGCACTTTAAAGGGGTTTTCCGGTATTGTACTACTGATGACCCCCGTCGATCAGCTGTTTGAGAAGATACCGGCGCTTCCATGAGTGCCGCTACCTTCTCCCCACTCACCAAGCACACCGCCATATATTATACAGCGGCTGTGCTTGGTATCCTGCTCAGCCCCATTCACTTGAATGAGGCTGAGCCGCTCCTAGGCCATTTGACCAATTAACGTGACATCACTGGCCTAGGAGAAGCTAAGAGAAGGCCACAGCGCTCACGGGAGTGCTGATGCCTTCTCAAACAGCTGATCGGCTGAGGTCCCGGGTGTCGGACCCCCACCGATCAGATACTGATGACCTATCCTGAGGATAGGTCATCAGTAGTACAATCCCGGAAAACCCCTTTAAAGCTGAAAGGTATGCCTTAATTTCTGGGCACTATAAAGTGCCCTGGGAGTGGGCAACATACACAATTCAGATATTATCTAAGTCCAGATGAGTAAGGTAATATATTTTCGTATCAATACTTGCATTTGTAGTATTAATCAAGAGAGTGTAGTGGCCAAATTAACAAAAAAAAAAAAATTTAAAGAATGACTTTCTTCGCTATTTCTCTGCTAATAATAAAAAACACAGTAATTTATGAAATCAGTCAAGAAAATAAATACCCTATGGGGGGAATTTATCATTGTGTGAAGTCAGAATAGTAGCGTTAAAAAGTCGCAAATTTTTGCGCAATCGCATAATTTTGCGCATTTTTTTGCGACTTTTGCTCCAGTACGCTGCTCTCGCCATTTCTTGAATAGTGGCGGGGTAATAGGCGTTTCTTTCTATGTTAATGATCTTCAAGACAGATTTTTTATTGCGACTTTCCATAAAAAGTCGCAAAAAATTGCGCAACCTCACTCCAGTCAAGGGCATGCTTATGTTCATTATACACACACACACACAAATATATATATATATATATATATATATATATATATTATTGTTTGTAATATTTACATTTTCTAAATCTGTGTGTATATTGTAAGATAGATATATATTTTTGTTAATGTGTATATAATAATGTTATTCAAATTATTTTCATTGTTATGTTAATTTTAAGCTAATATTTCTCTCTCTCTCTCTCTCTCTCTCTCTATATATATATATATATATATATATATATATATATATATATATATATAATTAAAATTTATAAATTAAAAAATTGGCACTTGGATTTTTTGGAGATTTCTCAATTAAAAAATAAAGGTCGTCACTTTGTAAATCACATCCTAAAGAAACAACACCTACAAGACAGAAGAGTGGATCTGAGCAGACTCAAATACATGCCTTGGTGATTTTGTGTTGGGAAATGAAGCCTCAAAGAGCCACAATTACTAATCCAATCATGTTTTACTATGTTGCGATCTGGTGTATGTAACTGCTTTTTCATATCTGCATTCTGCACTACTGTTCTTCTGTTACGTTTTCGCCGTAGGCATCCAAAGTGGTATGATTTTTTGAAAAACACACTTCAACACAGTATAATGTTCCCCATAGACCATGATGGTCTTCATGGTCTACCTAAGTGTCCTTTTCAGCTTGAAGATTCCTTTTTGGATGTTGCTCCTGCTGCAGAAAAAGGAGAGGAGGGACTGAGTGCACTGAAGAAGACTGCTCCCTTCATGTGCGTGAGCTTGTATAAACTGCTGGTACTTGTATGTGGGGGGACCTGTCTCTTTCTGTGCGGTTCGGAAAGATGTGGATGCGCGCCGGTTGTTGCAGAAGCAACTCCTCTGGCAGCTAGCTAAGCATGCTTTTGGAGGAAGCTGAAGGTATGAGAGGGGTCTGGACAGCTGGCGGCTGTGGTCTGCAAGTGGGCCACAGGCCGCCTGTTGATTACCCCGTCAATGGACTTTAATGGGGTCCACTAGGTTTCTGCTGTGTCGATTTTTTTTTTTGTTGGGTTAGGAGTATAAAGTCCTGGCTGTACAACTTGTGGGTCTGTTGGTCATTTTTTCAACAGTGTGGAAACCATACGGATTCCATAATGGACTTAGTGGGCCCTTATGCTTTTTCGGGCTCATTAATGTCCATTCATATGTGATACATTATGCTGTGCCGCTTTCTTTTTTTTTTTTTTGGTTTAGCCAAAATTAAAAACTCTTGAGACATTACATTGAAAGTTATTTTTTATTTTCTAGTGAAAATCCAACCTTCCAAAAGTTATATAACATTGAGATCTTGAAAACTTAGTGCATTATCTGCAGTTCACTATTTCTATTTATAGATCAATATACTTTTTTCACTTTTTAATGGGTTATGGACCTGTAACCAGAATTCTGAAATTTGCACACCAAAACCTAATATAACAGCCACATCTGTTGGCATTGTTCCAATGTAACCACGCCTGCATTAACCATAGGCCTCATGCACACGAACATGTGCCGGCCGTGGCCATGCTGCGGGCCGCATATGGCGGGTCAGCAATAAACGGGCACCGGCCGTTTGCAGCCCGCATCACGGATCGCGGACCCATTCACTTCAATGGGTCCGTGATCCGGGAGGAGCGTAGGCACGGATCGGAACACCACAGAAGCACTACGATGTGCTTCCGTGGTGTTTCTGGCCATGCCTACGCACCGCAAAAAAGTAGCACAAGCACTACTTTTTAGTGGTGTGGACCCTCGAATGCGGATTGCGGACCCCATTCAAGTGAATGGGTCCGCGATCCGCATGCGGTGGCCTCACGGTCAGTGCCCATGCAGTGCGGATCGCAGTTTGCGGCCAACAGCACGGGCATGGCCGGCACACGTTCGTGTGCATGAGGCCATAGTGAAACCTGTTTGGAGGTGGGAACAGGTGTGGCCCAGCCTCCCTTCTGAAGCACAGGATCTATCCAGAGGATCGATATTCTGGGTTCCGGACCTGCTGAACCTCTTTCTTGAGGGTAACATTGGGACAATGGTGATAAAACATGTGTAATTTAAATAAACATAAGATTAAACTAAACTTCCAAATTTAGGCATTGTAAAGAATGCTTTTTTGCTGTAGATCAACTATGTTTTGCTTCAAATCTGCAATAGCATCCATAGCCTTTTGAATTTGATCCTGAAATAGTTGTGACAGCTTCAGATGCTCACTTTCTATTTTCTTTTCAAAGAAAGCAATGATGTTTGCCAGATCGCTGTCTTTTGAACACGAAGTCTGCTTATCCGGCTCTAATGGTTCCAGATTAAGTGTAATAATGTCTTCGGGTTCATATTCTGTTTCCTGTTTATAGGATTTAAATTTGGGTTAGTGTTGGATTGTTTGCTTTTTTAAACCAAAATTAATGTCATGAATTACATGTATACATTTTGACCTTGCCCTTTTTTAAAATAAAATTTGCTAAATTAATATGCAGGCAGTTCTATTCGTTTGTCAAAAGGCATTTTTGAAAATTTATGGTTCAATAATAAATTGAGTAATGAAGGAAAACACTTGAAGAAGGCAGGCCATTTACCCCCATTCCCCCCCAATTTAGCAAAGACCTGATGCAATCTTTGAAAGCCTTTTATTTTTAAGCAACCCCCCAAAAAAAGGCAAGGGTCAGTAGTGCCTTAGGGATTTAAAAGCCTGTATAATGACTTATACAACAATGAGGGTGTACCCAGACAGAAATGCAGCTAACTTAACCAATTGGTGTCGAAGGGGATGATAAACCACCTGAAGCAACGGGGTGTAATTCAAACTAGAGTTCGGTAAACTGATTTAAACTACTTTCAACTTTTAGACTGAAGTTGCAGCATGACACCATTTTTAATGCCACATTATTGGCATAGGTTTGCTAAGTGTGATTTGGGCTGCGGAAACAGTAAAAGGGGCAGGGGTTGGGGACTTTGAAGTAAAGGGTTCAATTTACCGTGCAAAACCCAGATAACAGTACAAACTCCTATTGCTAATGGGCGTTGTGCTGTCTGGGTGCCTCTTTCTTTTTATGTGTCTGTGAAACTTAGAATGACATGTAAGGGAAGGTGGGTGTAAGGTGTAATTCGGCTGAGAAGCTGGACAACCCCATTAGACTACATTTACACCTCTGTGTGTCTGAAGTACTGGATCTGGCGAAGACAGACAGCGTCTGTGTGCTTCATGCAATTTGTGGTTTGCACACATTCTAAATGACTATGCTTTTCAGAGTGTGGGGACAAGATTTGGGAAATTTTTAATAAAAAACGCAGGAGCAGGGAAAAGGGAAAACAGGAGCTGATTGCTCACAATTTTATGTACTTTATTGTAACGTGAACCCATATAAATGAATGTGTAGGCATTTTCATAGGGAAACTTGAGTATTTCAGACAGATCACATACAATGCAGTGTGAAAAGGGCTTAACGGGAACCTGTCATCTCCTAAACACCCCCTGAACTAGAGTAAGCGTTGTATAGTGTAAGTGGTGCTGAATCCAAATATGTAAGTTTTATCTTCATACTCACTTCCATTCTGACACTGTGCTCCCACAAACCAGCAGTAAAATGCAGTCAGAGGACTCCGGTGCTCACTCACATAATGGAGAGGACTCAAAGAAGAGTTCTGTCATTTTACTGCAGGTTTGTGGGAGCACAGCGTCAGAAGGTAAGTGAGTATGAAGATAAAACTTACATATTTGGATTCAGCATCACTTACACTATACAACACTTACTCTAGTTCAGGGGGTGTTTCGGAGCTGACAGGTTCCCTTTAAGGCCCTTAGGACAAGGGATTATTTGGGTGCGTAATTTGTTCGGCATTTCCAACACTTCAATTGGGTGCCTCTTTTTCAAAAGGGTCCCCTTTAACAACTATGCGTACTATGTGATGGATGTATCTGTATGTCAGTTCCTGGGTTCTACAGTTTATTTAATAAACCGGTCCTAATGCTGTCTGTTTGGTGGTCAAGGATAGGCATTATTGCAATGGATCCCCTTTTTTATTGGTTTGCCAGATGTTCCGCATTTTTTGGTTTTTGGAAATACATAAATTGTTGAACAGGATACCCAACAAATGAGGGAGAAAAGACATGCCATATTGATTTACCCATGGGTGGTGGGAGTCTGCATTTAGTTTACAATGGTCTGCGTGTTTGTTTAATTCTAACATTGGTTCATTGGTATACATTTTACCTGGATTACTGCTGGTGGCGGAATTGGACTCCCATCTTTTTTCTTCTTTTTAAAGGTTTGGATTTTACGTCCACAATTTCCATCTGTGTAAATAAACAATGAGATTAATAAAATTACCTGTTCTGGCTTGCATATGTTGAATTTTCTCATAGAAACATTGATACCTACCCAGAGCAATGGATTTTCTAATGGATGCCAACATTCGCCTCTGTCGGACTTTCATATCGGAGTAGCGCTTCTGAATTTGACGCCTGGTGTGCTTTGTACCAAACTCATTGTACAGCAAACTTTAGAGTTCAAGGAGAATGCGACATTTTTTCTCGTGAATCTCGCCACGACAGGCTTCCTCGTAACCCATCTCATCCATATACTTCACCATAGTTAACAATTCTTCTCGTTTAAAAGGTTGGGCTCTTTTCTTCCTGTTTTTCCCTTCAAAGAAGACCACAATCTTTTTTATCAATCAGCTTTTGTGGTCCATTTTTATTAATTTTCCTTTGGGCAAATCTGCAAAACTTACTGTTGGCTGACATTTTTGGGAAATTAAACCTTCCTTTGAATTTGGTCCTCTTTTTGCACGTTCACTTGTCTCTAAAAGGATGAAATATAAAGACAAGGCATGACAATTGTGAATTTTGTTAAAAATGGGGGTAGTGGTTAGTTCATGATGCTCAATCCAAACCATACAAATTTGTCCATCATGGTCACTCTCTAACCCACAAAGTTTATTTATTAAACTGGTAGCCACAAACCCAATATATGGTTTTGAACAACATCCAAGGAGATTAATATCAAGCAATACCATGGTGGTAGTGTGCATGAGCCGTCAATTGTCATAGCTTGACTTAATGCCCTTATGTGTTCCCACCTAAATTTATAAAGCAAACTGCGTTCCCAACAGTTTATAAAATCTACTGTAATGATACTAATACCCTTTTCACACGACCATGGTGCAAGGCCAAACAAGGTTTAAAGGGAGTCTGTCACCTCATTTTCACCTATATAGCTAACAGCAGTGCCCCACAGACGATTGCATACACATCTCAGACATACCTGTGTGCACTGTGTGTGTGTATTCCTCGTTCAGAAAAAGCACTTTTATTCTGCAGGAAAACAGCTCCCAAGTGCCCAGCTCTGCTGCTGCTGCAAACCAGACTGGAGGGGGGAGGGCAGCTTTAGCTGCTCATACCTTGGGATTAGTAGCAGATAGAAAAATGGTTCTGACCTTCTTTAAAAGCTGACATTCCAAGGTTAAAAATGATACCAAAATCATAGCATTATATCCAGTATATCAGAAGATATAGCTGTTAGAAATCGAGTCGGGAGAGAAAGCTGTTTTTAGTTTCACTTTCAGCTGGGCACTTGGGAGCTGTTTTCCTGCAGAATAAAAGTGCTTTTTCTTGACATGTAATACACACACACAGTGCACACCAGTATGTCTGAGATGTGTATGCAATCTTCTGTGGGGCAGTGCTGTTAGTTATATAGGTGAAAATGAGGTGACAGACTCCCTTTAAGAACCAACTACCTGCACTTCTTCTGTAGTTTAGTGCGCATGGCATCAGTGCTTGCTTTGACATCATGCTTTTCACAAGGCTACTGCTGCACAGTGATACTCAGAATGCACTCGTCTGCTGTGTATCTCTGATCAGCGGTGGCCAATGGAAACGCATGTCGTCATAGCAACCTCTGGCGCTGTGCGCTACTATCCTCAGAAGGAGTGCAGACGGGGGTTTGCAATTCCATCCTCCGCTTTGAAAAGCATTTACCCTTCTACCACATGGGTGTGACACAGTTTTGTGTCCAACAATGAAGTATATAATACACCTTAATTTCTGTGCTAAGTAAATGTGGCTTCCTGCTCTAACTACATTAACAGTATGCAGACATGAGTGTTCTGGATCTTTAAACTTGCAGAGAGTTTAAACTTTATCAGACCAAAAGTTGATAATAATAATTTACCCCCAAGGATCTCTCTTCTGCTGGTCCTCTTGGCTCTTGCTGCTTAGCGTCATTCCTCTGACTCACTGTAGACCAACCAACATCTAGCAATCTGATTGGTTCTTTTTTTTTTCTTTACTTTTAAAAAGTCGCATGTTATTAAAAAGTCGCACGATAATTAAATTGTCGTGCGACTTTTCTGTCACCAAAGAGGCACATACATTACCCAAACTTTTCCTGTAAGCAGTTTGGTGCCCAGGTTCGGTTGTTGAACGCCATAAACCTTCCACAGAGTCAATGGCAAATAGAGTACAAATCAAGATTAAAGGAAGGCTACTTGGCTCATTTTACCAAAACATGGCCCATCATTGTTTTGGATTACAGGAAGTAATTTGAACTTAGAAGCAATTGGGATGGAAGCATTTGGAAGGGTAAAATCCAAATGGCTATTAGCATTGTTCGGGAAAGATGGACTAGCAGATTGCAGAATGTGATGGAACAACCCAAGTGTGATAGTAGCCTTATATGTTGTGTCCAGTGGCTCTTTTAAAACATGCCGCTGGCCTACACTTTTTTTTTCAAAATTGTCAAGACAGAGTTAAAGGGGTATTCCCATCTCACAAATGTAGTTTGTATAGTTAGATATATCCATACCAGTATTATTACTAATCAAATGTATTTATATAAAATGTACCGTTTAGAAGATTTTCCTATTTGTATATCCATTGTCCCACACACATCAGTCAGGCCGTTGCCCCTGGTTACGACCACCGTGGCCATGTAGTAGTGGTGGTCGGCTTGCTCCTGTTCAAACCTGCTGTGAGGAAACTGCTATATTGTGAATGCACATTGCATGAGCATGCGCAGACACATCTTAGGGTGCTTTCACATCTGTAATTTGGACGCTATCAATTAAAAATGCAATGGTCAGGATCTGTCCAAAACACAGATTTTATAAACGGATCCTGCTTCATAGAGACAAATTGAGCTTGGAACAGGATCCGCTTCTCTGTGTTTTGAA
>ONZH01028234.1:0-31755 GCA_900303285.1 Rhinella marina
GAACTTCGTTTAAGGTCGGGTTTCTTACCGCCAGCTTTGCCGGCTGTGTATATTCAGAAGAGAAATAGTTTAAAAAGTGAGATTTAGAAGGCTACGTGCATTCTAGGACACCTACATAGCAGCGCCAGGATGTCGGAGAGATTACGCCATAATTGGGCTCTCTTAAAAACGCTTGCAAAGGTGACTCCTTCTGTCAGAAAATCTATTTTGCGCCATGCGAGCCTTAAATATCCTAAAAGGACGAATTCCGCTAAAGGAGTGTCAGAAAAAGATTCTAAAGAAGTGGCGTAAAGCCATAAGGAGGCTGTGTGATAAAGCAACAAGTATAAAGAAAAAGAAGTGCTTAGTGAACCAGACTGGTGGATTCATAGGTCCGCTATTGGGGTTTGCAATTCCGTTAATAACAAGCCTGCTTTTTAACAAATAATGGATCATGCAGAGAAAATGTACTTGGTGCCGAAACACGCGCTCAAGAAGATGAGTCAGGTCTTTACATCTCCGTCCGACGTAAGGCAGAGCGTGATACACTGCTTGGATGATGAAATTAGCGGTATTTTACACAACTCTGACTTACAGGATGATGTGAGAATTAAAAGATACACAGATATAATGCAAAGATACTTGGTTCTTGCTAAACAGGAGACTAAAGAGCTAGCGACTTTAAACCTTGTTAATCAATTTCAGCCTGGTCATCAACAATTGCCAAATACAGCCGATGATAAAAGCGATTCGGTCCTTGAAATTATATCATATGTCAAACCCCGTTTTAAGAAAAATGCTGAACTTTTGTTAAATAGGATGAAGCAGAATGCCAAAGTTACATCATGGAATGATAAAGGCGAATTTATTTATAAGGGTGATGTTATTTTTGGTTCTAACATGATGGACCTCAGAGTGCCAAGAAACAAAAATCCGCCAGGCTGGGTTGCATTTATGCATGCCATGGCTGACATAAATATGCTGTCTACTGTTGTGGGTAATTCATCTACAAGAGAGATTCTGGACGGTTTAAAAACAAACCTGAATGATCCATCTGTAAGTGACGTGCCTAATCGCACTCTCCTTACCAACCCCTTCACACCTATGGGGATAAGACAGGGGAGTTTGCTACCTAAAAGAACGCCCCCGATGCTACAATCTAGTTGGTTAAGCTTGTAAATACTGATTATGTGTATATTGTTGATGTATTGTATAGTGTAACTCTGCTAAACGTATTTTTAAATATTTACTTTACGACTAGAGATGAGCGAGCACTAAAATGCTCGGGTGCTCGTTATTCGAGACGAACTTTTCCCGATGCTCGGGTGCTCATTTTGAGTAACGAACCCCATTGAAGTCAATGGGAGGCTCGAGCATTTTTGCAGGGGACCAAGGCTCTGCCTAGGGAAGGCTGGGTGAAAACCTGGAAACATCAGAAAATGATGGAAACACCACGGAAATTAACAGGAAACAGCAGGGGCAGCATGCATGGATGCCTCTGAGGCTGCCTAATCCCACCATTACCCCAAATTCTCAGGCAACAGCCTGGTGGTTACCCTCATGGCAATTGTGCTCACTCAGACCAAGAAAGGCGAGGCACATACCCATCACATATTAGGGAAGCACCCAACTAGGTGCAAAGAAAAATTGTTTAGAGAGATGGCCTGTAGGTGGACCTCCAGGAAAATTGTTTGGAGAGAGGGCCTGTAGGTGGACCTCCATAAAAATTGTTTAGAGAGAGGGCCTGTAGGTGGACCTCCGGAAAAATTGTTTAGAGAGAGGGCCTGTAGGTGGACCTTCGGAAAAATTGTGGTAAAAGAGTGCCAGTTGGACCTCTAAAAAATGGCGTTTTTTGGGTTCAGTGTTAGGCAAAGACGACAAGGAGGAGGAGGAGTAGAGAAGAGGAATTGGATACATAAGTAATGTTAATCTTTAGCTGCTTTCCCCCGGAGGAGATTTGAATTCCGGTGAAATCCAGGCTTTGTTCATTTTAATAAGCGTCAGCCTGTCAGCGCTGTCAGTTGACAGGCGTGTACGCTTATCGGTGATGACGCCACCAGCTGCACTGAATACCCGCTCTGATAGCACGCTAGCGGCAGGGCAGGCCAGCACCTCCAAGGCGTACAGCGCCAGTTCAGGCCACGTGTCCAGCTTTGAAACCCAGTAGTTGTATGGAGCAGAGTGATCGGTCCAGACGTTGGTATGGTCAGCTAGGTACTCCCTCACCATCTTTCTGTAAAGCTCACCCCTACTCTGTCTAGACTGGGGACAGGTGACAGTGTCTTGCTGGGGTGACATAAAACTGGCAAAGGCCTTGGAGTGCGTTCCCCTGCCAGTGCTGGACAAGCTGCCTGCTCGCCTCCTCTCCCCCGCTACTTGGCCCACAGAACCATGCCCTCTGCCGCTAGCAGCGTCAGATGGGAAGGATTGTTTCAGCTTGTGCACCAGGGCCTGTTGATATTGATTCACTCTCATACTCCTTTCCTCTACAGGGATGAGATTGGAAAGGTTCTGCTTGTACCGTGGGTCCAGGAAAGTGAACACCCAGTAATCGGTGTTTGAAAAAATGCTTCTAACGCGAGGGTCACGGGATAGGCAGCCTAACATGAAGTCTGCCATGTGCGCCAGAGTCCCAACACGCAAGAATTCCCTCTCCTCACTGGCCTGACTCTCCATTGTCTCCATTTCCTCCTCCTCCTCCTCTTCAGCCCATACACGTTCAAGAGTTAAGGACAGAGCACTGGTACCCTCTTCTGTCTCGCCGACATTCTCCTCTTCTTCCTCCTCATCCTCATCCCCCTCCTCCGATACGCGCTGAGAAACAGACCGGAGGGTGCTCTGGCTATCAAGCGACATATCTTCCTCCACCGTCTCTGGTGACAAGCGCAAAGCATCCGACTTCATGCTGAGCAGTGAGTTTTTCAACAGGCAAAGCAGCGGGATGGTGAGGCTGATAATGGCGGCATCGCCGCTGACCATCTGTGTTGACTCCTCAAAGTTGCTCAACACCTGGCAGATATCAAACATCCACGTCCACTCCTCATTGTAGACTTGAGGAATCTGAGTGACCTGACTACCAGTTCTGGTGGAAGTTGACATCTGGCAGTCTACAATCGCTCTGCGCTGCTGGTAAACTCTGGATAACGTGTTTAATGTCAAATTCCATCTTGTGGGAACGTCACACAACAGTCGGTGAGCGGGCAGTTGTAGGCGGCGCTGCGCTGCCCTGAGAGTGGCAGCATCTGTGGTCGACTTGCGGAAATGCGCACAGATGCGGCGCACCTTGGTGAGCAAAACAGACAGATTGGGGTATGTCTTGAGGAACAGCTGAACTATTAGATTGAACACGTGGGCCAGGCATGGCACATGTGTCAGTCTGTCGAGTTGCAGAGCCGCCACCAGGTTACGCCCGTTGTCACATGCCTGGCTTGAGGTTCAGCGGTGCCAGCCACAGATTGGTCTGCGCCGTGATCCGTGATGCCCTGTAACAGCTCTTGGGCGGTGTGCCTTTTGTCACCTAAGCTCAGCAGTTTGAGCACCGCCTGCTGGCGCTTACCCACGGCACTGCTGCTGCGCCTAGAGCTACCGACTGAAGGCGCCGTGCCCATGGGTGGTAATTCAGAGGAGGGGGTGGAGGAGGCATAGTACGTCTGAGAGACCGTGACCGAGGTAGGCCCCGCAATCCTCGGTGTGGGCAGTACATGAGCGGCCCCAGGGTCAGTCTCGGTCCCAGCCTCCACCAAGTTAACCCAATGTGCCGTCAGTGAGATATAGTGTCCCTGCCCGGCAGCGCTTGTCCACGTGTCCGTGATTAGGTGGACCTTCTCAGAAACAGCATTGGTCAGGGCACGGATTATGTTCTGTGACACGTGCTGGTGTAGGGCTGGGACGGCACATCGGGAAAAATAGTGGCGGCTGGTATTTCCTCTTGAACTCCAGCGTCTGCTGTAAAGACAGATGAACGTGCGCTGGGACACATTGGTGGACGCTGTGGAGGATCGTGGAGGCGAAGGTGTGGTTTTCCGGCGGGAGGCGCTCGTGCCGGGGTCCTGGGCAGGGGGTTGACTAGCAGAGGCAGCGAGTGACACAGGGGAAGGAGCAGTGGTGTGACCCGCAGGAGGTGAACGGCCTTGGTTACATTGAGTGGGGTGTTTAGCACTCATATGCCTGCACATGCTGGTGGTGGTTAGGCTAGTAGTGGTGGCACCCCTGCTGATCCTGGTGTGGCACAGGTTGCACACCACAGTCCATCGGTCATCCTCACTTTCTTTAAAGAACCTTCAGACTTGCGAACATCTAGGCCTCACCACGGGAGCTTCACTACGTGAAACAGTTGCTGCTGATGCACCAGCTGTGGCCCTGCTTCTCCCTCTGGCCACACCACTGCCTCTTACAACCTGTTCTGGTGCAGCACTCGTCTCCGCCTCAGAAGCACTGTCTTCTCTCGGCTTATCAACCCAGCTTGGGTCAGTCACCTCGTCATCCTCCGATTCATTAGTCTGCTCCCCCCTCTGACCTGCCCTGACAACAACTTCACCACTGTCTGACAACCGTGTCTCCTCATCGTCCGACACCTCTTTACACACTTCTTCCACTTAGTCAACATTGTCATCATCATCACCCACAGACTGCGACAGTTGGAAAACTTGGGCATCGGGAAAGAGGTCAGCAGCAACCTGAGAAGTGGTTTGTGACTCTGGGAAGGGTCCAGAAAACAGTTCCTCAGAGTATGCCGGATCGCATTCCAAATTTTCCTGGGAGGGGGCAGACTGGGGGGAAGGAGGTTGAGGTGGAGGAGCCATAGGAGTGCTCCCTTGGGTAACGTGGGTGGACTGCGTGGAAGACTGACTGGTGGACAAATTACTTGAAGCATTGTCCGCAATCCACGACTTCAGCTGTTCTCACTGTTGTGGTTTCAACAGTCCTCTACCACGTTTCCCTGTAAGTTGAGACATGAAGCTAGGGAGTGTAGCTCTGCGGCGTTCCCCTGCTCCCTCATCAGCAGGTACTGTCTCACCCTGCCCAGGACCACCGCCTCTGCCCCCTGCAGTAATTGAATGCCTACGCCCTCGTTCTCGACCCTTAGTCCTGGGGTTCAACATTTTCTGTATATAAATAATAAGTAATATATATATTAAAAAAAAAAAAAATTGGCCTGCTGTACTGAAACCCACAAACTTGTTCAATCTGAACAAGAAAATATATAGGTGGATAAGTTAAGGCAAAATTACGTATGTTATTACGTACCATGCAGTATGGAGCTATTACACTGAAACTATTAGATTAGGCAGACTTGGTCTGCTCAAGTGCAACCCAGACAAATGTCGCACAGAGATTTTTGTAATGTAGCTGTATCGGTGAAAGCAAAAGACCGTATTTGATTACGTGACGTACAGTATGGGTCACCTGGACAGAAAATACGGATTGTGGTTTGTGGTGAGTGGACAGCTGAACTGTGACACACAAAATGGTTCCACGCTGCTGTGTGAAATGGATTTGTATCACTGAGTTAAAACAATAAAGAAAAGTGTCATATATGGCGATAGCTGCATCCATCCCAGCCAGGAGACAAAAAAAATGTCTTGTAGCCCTTAGAAGGGCTGTTGGGCTCTTTTCAGATCACTCCTGCCTAACAGAGAACTAAATCCAGGCCCTAACACTCTCACGGAAACGCAGCAGCTCTGTCCCTAATGACATCCAGACAGCATCCGAGCCGAGCACCGCGGCCAGTCACTAGTATATTCCAGGGTCACCTTATCAGGCCAGCCAACCCCTGCTATCGACATGTAAGGGCCCCACGTGATGCTGGGTGTACCGCAGAGTCTCCTGGCTTGTGATTGGCTGAGTTTATAGGCGCCAAAAATTCAAAATGCGGGAGATGCCATTTCCTTGAGCATGGCAAGATACACGTCCGAGCAGCGAGCACTTACGAGTACCGTAATACTCCAACGAGCACCAAGCTCGGACGAGCATGCTCGCTCATCTCTAAAGAAGACCTTTCATGTGTTTGAGTTACTGTAGTT
Source organism: Rhinella marina (assembly GCA_900303285.1). Taxonomy (NCBI): domain Eukaryota; kingdom Metazoa; phylum Chordata; class Amphibia; order Anura; family Bufonidae; genus Rhinella; species Rhinella marina. Next base: position 6,003 of record ONZH01028234.1, read on the forward strand.
AAATACCTTTATTGTTAGGGCAACCCCCGCTGCTTCTGACACGGGGTTCAGTTTTTCAAAATATCGCTCCTGCGCCCTGCTCTGCCCCCTGTATTTCTCCCGCTCAGTATGCTAATACTGAGCATCGGAACAGGGAGGAGATGCCCGCGTTTCTCAATGGTCGTCTCCTTCTCCCTGGCTGTGCTGCGATCCAATCACATTGGAGAGCGTCACAGCCAAGGAGTTTTTTTCTCCCTGGCTGTGCAGCTCAACGATGTGATTGGATCGCGGCACAGCCAGGGAGAAGGAGACGCCCATTGAGAAACCCGGGCTTCTCCTCCTCCCTGTTCCGATGCTCAGTATTAGCATACTGAGCGGGAGAAATACATGGGGGCAGAGCGGGGTGCAGGAGCGATATTTTGATTAACCAAACCCCGTGTCAGAAGCAGCGGGAGTTGCCCTGCCAATAAAGGTATTTAACTAAAGTAACTAAAATACATGAAAGCTTGTGCATCTTTGGATTGCTTTGTGCATAAAGTTGTTTCCTGGCCACACATGCATTATCGATGGATGGCAAAGGAGCAGAGGAGGAGTAGTCTGAGCAGGCAAATCGGAAAGGGCTGATGAGGAAAGACACTGTACTGCTCGAGGATATGGCATGACTGGCGTAAGCTGGATAGGGAGAAAGAGGGAACTCCTGCAGCGGTGGCTGGGTGCACCCTCTTTTTGCCCATGGGATTAGGTGATGCTGCTTCATGTGGTTTAATAGAGCTGTGGTGCCTACGTTTGTGTTCACCTGTCATTTTATTTTTCTCTTGCACATCTTTCTCAAGGCAAAGCATTTGTCTTCCATCAGTGTGAAGAAAAACTGCCAGACGGGAGATTCTTGCACAGGGGTAGAAGCAGCTGAGCTGGGCTTAGCTCTGGCACATTTTGGGCCTAACCCACCCACTGCATCAGTGGCATCAGCAGATTCCGAAGCAGGCATAGTCCTGGTTGTTCTTTGGGAGGTAGGTGTTCTCTGCTTGTTATTGCTGCTTCCATCACCCTCCTCCACTAATGTTGCCACTTCCTCAGCACCCTGATTGGCAACCAGATCTTGTCCAGCACACAATCATTATCAGAGTCCTCACCCTCCCTTCCGCTTTTATCAGACTATGGGATATCATGGTGGGTTCTGGCCTCTATCCCCATCTCATGCCTGACTGCCACTGCTGCTGCCCCCAATGCCAATAGCGCAGCTACAGGGGCCACTACTACCACCACCAGCATAGATATGTTTGGAGTCTGCAGCCTAGTCCTCCACCAGCTCAGGGCAGTACAAACGCTGACTGCTTTTGCCACTTCTTAGGAAAAAAGAAGGTGCCCTCTAACAAGGGGCAGTGAAGACTGGGAGGACTCCACTGAAAGCCTTTTTTGGAGCTGCAAGGAGGAGGTTCAGGAAAAACGCATTGAACCCTGGCTCCACGGCATAGTGTCAGAGTCACTTCCACATCACCCTGCTGCGACTGAGCAGAGGAGTGAGCCATCTAATCCACTATCTCCTCTTCTTTGTACTCTAGGATAATGTTGTGCCTCTCCAAAGCCAGCAGGAACAAAGCAGCATACGACTACCACTACTTCTAGCCAAATAGATGGTGCTACCTGTCTTCTGGCTGTGAGTCTTTCATTTGGAACTCTGCTGTAGTCCAGACATTTTTGTGCCTCTTAGATAATGTTGTGCACTACCCTGTGTTTTGATGTAGTAAACATATATAGATGCTTCTAGTTTGAATGTAATCAACAATCCCACCCCCCAAAAAAACAATAAAAAAAACAAATAAAATGATTAAAAACATGTAAAATAGGTAAATTGATCTGAATCTTAATTCATTATCACTAGAGATGAGCGAATTTTTCAAAAATTTGATTCGGATGGTTCGCTGAACTTATTTGATTCAATTCGAATTTATTTGTGATGAATTGCGTTGAAAATCAGCTATTTCCCTGCTGCAGAGAGCCTGTATATTGGTGCAAAACACTGTGCATTGCAGAAACGTGCATAGGTAGTCCGCTGTGGTAGTGAAACAGATACTTTGCGTCTGTATGACAGGCAGCTGACGGGTCACTCTTAGAATCGCTTCATACTTCACTTATTTACGGTAGTCAGTTACGGAGCCAAAACTGACTCAATTACTCAAGTGTGAACTTAACCTTATAGTTCACACTTGATAATGTTAGTGTCAGGTATAAAGAAATGTGCAGTGGCCCAAGACTGTACTATAGAGTGAAAGAGTGCACTCCTTTTACAACGTCATCAGCTGATTCCACATAGATTTCTACAGAACCTGTTCTGTTACGCGCTGAAACAAGTAGTGCCCCCATGAGTGGCGAGGGTGTCAGCAGTAAGTTTGTGTTGACGTCAGTGTTTATTTTGTCCTTTTTCTTATCCTCATTAGGAACAAACCCCAACAAACGGATCCTGTCTTTTGAGCATCCACCTTCAGATGGTCAGCCTTTGGTCAGTAATCCATCAGTCCTTCAGATCAGAAGAAGGGTAAAATTAATAGTGATGTAAACAAGGCAAAACAGGGACAAAAGTGGCCTCGTCATTGAGTGGGGAGGGTGGCAACCCCATGAGGAGTGAACGCAATCATAAGTGGAATGACGTTGTACATCCAATAGTCCTGACGACTGAAAAATAAATTGGCCTCCTCAAAGGGCACAAGCAAAAGGCAAGTGTCACGAATGAGCTGCAACTGGCTAACATCGAAGTTACACAGGAGAGTACTTCTGTCCGCCTGTATCATCAAAAATAGTTTATGGCCTCTCTGTTCATATAATCGGCCGGACATTTGGACGGTGAAATTCCTACGGGTGTAAATGTCGCATATCAGCTTATGTTAGGGGATGCCATTCTGCCGCTGCAGATCAAGGAGGGTATGCTTGGCGGTATACGAGTGGCTGAAGTGCATGCAGTTTCCTAGCCATTTTTAGGATGTCTTGCAGATGGTTAGAAGACTTCAGGAACCACTTGACAACCATATTGAACACGTTCGTAATGTAGGACACATAGCACAGTCCTCCTTGACATAGCACCAACACCATGTTCTTCCCATTGTCAGTCACTATGGTTCCAATTTTGAGTTGTCACGGAGAAAGCCAGGATTCAATTGCTTGATGAAGGACGCGGAGCAGTTCCTCCCCTGTGACTCCTTTCGCCCAGGCAAACTAGGTGCAGGAAAGCGTGACAAAGCCGTGCTCTGCACATGCTGGTGGGGCACTGTGAATTGTCCCTGCAGTGGAAGCTGAGGACACGGTGGAAGATGAGGAGACAGAGGCGGACATTGTCGCAGGATCAACAGCATGAGAGTGTAGAGGCAAAAGCGGCAGGCTGGACCATCACATTGGAGCCACGGTTCTCCCAGGCCATTTTAAGGTGACGCTGCATGTGTTTATGCAGGGCCATGGTGCCAACAGTGGCCCCCTGGCCACGCTTCAACTTCTGCCCACAAATTTAGCAAATGCCCATGTTCATCTCCTCCGAGGGCCTAACAAAAAATTGTCACACCAAGTATTTCCCCCAATGCTCCACGCTGACTGCCTGCTGCCTCTGTGATCACCTGCACCACTACTCCTTCAGAGTGGGTGGTCTACCCCGGGCACGTTTGGCTCCCGACCTCTCATTGCTGCCACCCTGCTGACTCACAGCCATGCTGCCACCCTGCTGGCTCAGCTGTTGCCTCATGCGCAAGCTGCCACCCTTTTCTCCTGATGATGATGCCTCTAATTCACCCGGCTCCCAAGTGGGATCAGCTACATCATCATCATCCGCTACTGTCTTCATGTCACTTATGTCCCCCTCAACGATCTCAGGGCCAGAAGCCTGGTGGCTCGCAACACCTGCTTCCACACAACTCTCCTCATCACTTACCCGCCTATCAAAGGATGTGGCGGATGTCTCCTCCAGATCTTAGCTGGGCAGTAGCTGCTGACTGTCCTCTAGTAGCTTGTCCTTGCTGAAAAGTGGAGCCGAGCCTATGGCATATAATACTTCTCATGCTGAGGGAACTGAAAATGGCAGAGGAAGGTTCAGGAAAGGTGGGGGCACAGGGTCTGCTCCCGGCCATGCCAACTAAGCGTCATGTCAGAGGAACCCACAACACTTGGATGAGATGTCTGATGTCACTTGCGACAGACACGAATACCGAGTCAACCACTCAAGCACTTCTGGGTTGTTGGTCAAGACACAACCGCTTGATGACAACAGGAGCTCAGGCCTCTAGCTGTGACTCCTGCTGCCCCCCCCCCCATTCTGCTTCCTGGGACGGAAACATTTTGGCCACAGCCACTGCCATGTCTGTCTGACATACTGTATAATAAAATAATTAAATTAAAATCACCACCCCCCCCCCCCAAAAAAAAAAAAGTCTGTAGTACAATGTTACTTCACCGCTGAATGGCAATTAGGGTACATATATATATATACAGTACAGACCAAAAGTTTGGACACACCTTCTCATTCAAAGAGTTTTCTGTATTTTCATGACTATGAAAATTATAGATTCACACTGAAGGCATCAACACATGTGGAATTATATACTGAACAAAAAAGTATGAAACAACTGAAAATATGTCTTATATTCTAGGTTCTTCAAAGTAGCCATCTTTTGCTTTGATTACTGCTTTGCACACTCTTGGCATTCTCTTGAACCTAGAATATAAGACATATTTTCAGTTATTTCACACTTTTTTGTTAAGTATATAATTCCACATGTGTTAATTCATAGTTTTGATGCCTTCAGTGTGAATCTACAATTTTCATAGTCATGAAAATACAGAAAACTCTTTGAATGAGAAGGTGTGTCCAAACTTTTGGTCTGTACTGTATATATGTATATATATATATATATATATATATATATATATATATATATATTTTTTTTTTTTTTTTTTCTGATTAATAACCCCCCCCCAAAAAAAAATTAAAATAAAAATAACAAAAAATCACAATTTACCGCTGATTGCCAATTAGGACATTATATATATATATATATTTTTTTTTTCCCCCTATTTCTACACCCCCCAAAAAAATATAACCTACGTATATTTTCTTTTGCTACATCCTGTAAATGGCTGTACTTCAATGTAACTTGACCGCTGATTGACAATTATGACAACATTTTTCTTAATAATAACACCCCCCCCAAAAAAAAAAAATTAAAAGAATGTAAAATCAACAAAGAATGGCTAATATGATGTACGTATCTTTCCCATTAATACACCCCGTAAAATGGCTGTATCACAGAACTTGCACCCCAATCACAAGCAAGGTTTGCTGGAATTAGTGATGTATCATATAGTGCAAACAACCTAAAAGCAATTTGGATCCCCAATAAGTGCAGCAAGGTGTAATAGAATTGGTCCTATTGCACCCTCTTCTCCTTTTATAGCGTGGATGATGCCTTTCTATTCTTTCCCTACACAGTGACTAATCTGTCCCTGAACTTCTAAATGTTTTTTTCAGCACAATTAAGTCTTTCCTTCTTTCCTAGAACTGTCCCTAGTGTCTGCTGACGTCTTTCGCTTACCTAAGCACACTGGAAAATGTCAGAATCTAAAATGGCTGAGGGTATTTATAGGGCTGTGAAATCACAGGGGCTGGCTGATGATTGGCAGCATGCATGGCACTGTGGTTGCTCCATGTCCTAACATGTGCAGCAGCCATTTTAGGGAAAAAAATCTGATTCGTTACCACGAAGCGTAAGGAAATTCTGATTCGGTGCAAAACAAATTTTCCCTGAAATTCGGATTTATTTTCTACCTCGTCAACTTCGATTTACTCATTTCTAGTCATTATTTATATACTGCAGTAAAGAGTAACAATCATAGGGTGATCCTCTAACGATGATTAAAAGGTCATCTACATACCATCCCATCCACTTAATGGAGGATTGTTGGCATTATACAGATAACGCTCCTCCCAGATGGCCATGTAAATATTCAGTATTAGTCACTCCCACACCCGGTTTTTAATAAGCTCCTGTGTATGTGAAGGTTATGCTATGACAAAGGATGGTAGGAAGCATACTTCTGTACCCCCATGCTAAATGTTTTATTTGATAGAATAAAAATTTATTAAGGATTGCCCTTGCAATGCTAGATATTCTTTTCCACATTTCTTCCTGTCTCTGAAGTTTTTTCGTGCATTAGAGAAATACCTAAGGAGTTGTGAGCAGGACTATATTTATTCTTTATTATTGAATAAGGATATTAAAATAATATCTGACATTTTTTTATAGTTTAATTTTTTTGCCTGGTGACACACAGATATTACTAAAGCAAGTAACTATTACCACATTAAAATGAGTACATTGAGAAAAACAAATTTTTTATAGAAGTCATTGCAGGAGTCTTCTTCCTGTTTTTTGAAGGCTGCAATGTTACATCCTGTGTGTATTTACTGGTGTCACACTGAAGATTCTTCTGGAAAAAGGAGAAAATACAATTAGTATGCTGTATGTAATGTTACAAAATAAATTATGAAGAACATGAACTAAAGATATAGGGGCAGATTTATGAAACTGCCTAAAAGAAAAACTGTATTTCCCCATAGTTACAGCATAGATTTAATTTCTTATAGTTCTCTTGAAAAATGAACAATGTGCTGGGATTGATTTCTATGAGCAAAGTTTTTCTTCTGGACAGATTAATAAATCTGCCACACAGTTTAAAGAGTAAGTAAACTTTTGCATACATTTTTGTTAACCTGTCCCTAATGCCCTAATAACACTTTTTGCAATATAGTCTACTATGTATTTTTATTACACGTTTCACTGTGCGCTTTAAATCTACTTCTCTTTGCACCGCTGACCTCTCAGCGGTGTACAGAGTACACATTTTATAAATGGGGCCACAGAGCAGTGAGTACGGGCAGGAGCGCATATTGCTGGAGGTTTACTAAATGCTGGCATAGCACATGGGTACCCTGCAACCATCTGCTATACCAGGATAAGCTGAGGGGAATGGGTTCCTGCCCGCACCTGCTTTGCTAAGCTAATAGCTGACATGCAGGACTTTTAGCTTAGAGAAGCAGGCATCGTCAGGAACCCGCTCATCTCAGCTAATCCTGGCATAGAACATGGTTGCAGGGTACCCATGTGCTATACCAGCATTTAGTAAACCTCCAGGGGGCACGGGCAGGAGCGCTACTTCCTTCACTGCGGCCCCATTGATAAAAATGTCAACTCCGTACACCGCTGAGAAGTCAGCGCTGTACAGAAAAGTAGATTTTTAAGCGCACAGCAAAACATACGGTTTAGGTAGGGAAAAGTGTAATAAAAATACAAAAAAAATAAATAAACTATATTACAAAAAGTATTATTAGGGCATTAGGGAGCATCTGAGGGGAGTCATTGTACCCCTCAGATGCTGCACTCATACAGGAGCATCACATTTGATATACATAACATGGTGTAAAATTAAACAGCCCTCGCTAACTTGCTTGAAGATCTTACGTGAAATCTTGCGCGGCTCGAGATTACGTCATCCGTCACGGGCTCTACAAGATCTTCAAGCATGATAGTGGTGAAACTATTGCAATATTTCAGGTTAAATCGATTCACTACCACAAAGAAATTTGGCTTCACGGCAAATCCAATTTACCCTGAAATTCATATCGAACAACACTAAATATGACATTTTAAAATGTAGCATCTCTCTGCCTAGCACATGGGTTTACTGGCCTCACTAGGTACACATTACTCCCCCTACCATACTCCCCTCTTTAATACATTTCCTCCTACCCAGGAGTGGGATTTAAATTTTAATAGCAGGTTCCCTACTCAATGGCGGACACACGGCGTCACGACACATGTTTACATATACATCCACACTATATATGCAACACACATACATATAAATACACCATATATACACTACACACACATACCACCCAACCTTTAAAAAAAACCTAAGGAGCTAAACTATGGAATGGAAGCGCTCATCTCCAGCTGTCGCCACCAGAGCACCAGATCGGGATTCAGCCGGTAGCACGCTTCTCCCATCCTGCTGTAATTATAACAACCGCATATGGAGCACCTGAGGGAACCGGCTGAATCCCATGCCTGCTTCTACCTGATACCTTCCCATATCCCATGCACTGTCCCATAGTTGCCCTGGGCATTGATCCATAGCTCCTCTTTCCCCTATACATCAGGGGAAGCTTTCCTTTGTCACTTAGTGTCAGGACATCATTGATATAGCAATGATAAGGCCCTGCTACTACTGTTGGCTAGGGAGCTACAATGCCCTGCCACTCCAAGCTGTAGTGCCAACAAATGCAGAGAAACAAACTTAGGGACACAGAAGGATAGAGGAAGAAAGCAGACCAGAGGAAGGTAGATGAGGCAGGAGAAAAAAAGGGGCACAGTAGAACTTAAGGGGCAGGACCACCCATTTCACAATCTTATAAAATTAATATCATTGAGAGGTTTAATTCCTTATAGTTAAAAATTTTAATAAAAATGTCATTGTGTCCATCAGTGTTAAGCAAATTGAAGCTGACAAAGTGGAATTTCATTGCCACCGAATCTGAACAACCCTAAAACACCTTGATTCTATAATTGGGTTGAAAAGGTGCTCTATTTTTTCATTTAATTGGTTTTACACCTTGTTTAATAGATAAGTAATTCCATTAGTCCTTGATTCTGTAATTGAGGTTAAAAAGCAGTCTAAGGCCCCTTTCACACGAGCGGGAGACTCGCATGTCTCCCGCAACGCATCTACAGGGCTGGACTCGGCACGGACAGGGATTGCATAGCATTATATGCGATCCCAGTCAGTGCCGGAGTCCAGCCCTGTAAATGCGTTGCGGGAGACATGCGAGTCTCCTGCTCGTGTGAAAGGGGCATAATACTACTGCTATTGTGGTGTCCACATTGTTTTATACATAAGTAATTCTATAATGCCGTGATTCTGAAACTGGGGTGAAATAGCGCTCTATTTTTTCAGTTATTTGTTTTTACAACTTAAGGGCCCTTTCACACGACCGTGGAGCACGGTTCGGGATGGTCCGTGAAAACCCGGACCCTGCTCCTTCTAAGGGCAGGAGCTTCCTAAGGCCGCCGCTGTACAGTGATACACTGTACACGCTCGTATACAGTGTATCACTGTACAGCGGCGGCCTCAGGAAGCGCACGGCGTCATAGCAACCAATGACGCTGTGCGCTCCTGCCCTTAGAAGGAGCACGGTCCGGGTTTTCATGGACCGTCCCGGACCGTGCTCCATGGTCGTGTGAAAGGGCCCTTATTCTGTAATTAGAATGAAACAAAGGTCTAATACTACTGCTATTGGGGTGTCCACATTGTTTTATAGATAAGTAATAAGTAATTCCATTAAGCCTTGATTCTGTGATTGAGGTGAAATAGTGCTCTAATACTACTACTTTTGGGGTGTCCACATCCCTTTGCCCTACGTAGAGGTATTCCGAAGGGCCAATATACGAGGCTGAGACGCAATTGCTCTACCATGAAACTATTTAGATCACAGGCTGATGACCTGAGACAAAGGTTCAAACAGAGGGGTTACCCAGATGGCATCCTTAGGGAAGCGTTTGAGACAACGTGCGGAAGGAGAAGGGATTCTCTCCTTGTACCGAAAATCGACACCAACTCTGATAAACCCCTAATTCGGGTCATTGGAACCTTTGATATAGCCCATGGAGAAATTAGACATATCTTTTCCAAGTATGGGAACATCTTACGTACAGACTCAGACCTAACATAGTAACATAGTTTGTAAGGCCGAAAAAAAGACATCTGTCCATCCAGTTCAGCCTGTTTTCCTACAAGTTGATCCAGAGGAAGGCTAAAAAAACCCTTGTGAGGTAGAAGCCAATTTTCCTCACTTTAGGGGGAAAAATTCCTTCCCGACTCCAATCAGAATAACTCCCTGGATCAACGACCCTTCTCTAGTAACTATAACCTGTAATACCTTCCAGAAATACATCCAGGCCCTTCTTGAACTCTTTTAGTGAACTTACCATCACCACCTCCTCAGGCAGAGGGTTCCATAGCCTCACTGCTCTTACCGTAAAGAATCCTCTTCTATGTTTATGTACAAACCTTCTTTCCTCCAGACGCAGAGGATGTCCCCTCATCACAGTCACAGTCCTCGGGATAAATAGATGATGGGAGAGATCTCTGTACTGACCCCTGATATATTTATACATAGTTATTAGATCTCCCCTCAGTCGTCATTTTTCTAAAGTAAATAACCCTAATTTTGATAATCTTTCTGGGTACTGTAGTCCACCCATTCCAGTTATTACTTTAGTTGCCCTCCTCTGAACCCTCTCCAGCTCTGCTATGTCTGCCTTGTTCACAGGAGCCCAGAACTGTACACAGTACTCCATGTGTGGTCTGACTAGTGATTTGTAAAGTGGCATGACTATGTTCTCATCACGGGCATCTATGCCCCTTTTGATGCAACTAGGGATGAGGGAACCGAACCGTAACGAACTAGATTCGTTACGAACTTTCCCAAAAGTTCGGTTCGTCACCGAACCGAATTTTGAGAAAGTTCATAACGAATCTGGTTAAAATAACGGCGTCGCAAAATATACGCATATTTATTGAGAATGTACGCTAATGCATACAAATTCAGTTAAGTAGCGTACAATTGACAACATTACACTGTATGTTCGTTATTTGTGTGGGAATGTTCGCATTAGCGTACGCATTAGTGTAAATTCTCAAATATGCGTATATTTTGCGTCGCCATTGTTGAAGTCACTTGGATTTTTTCCACTTTTTTCATTGTAATAGCAACTGCAAGTAAACGAAACTGTACCCTATCTGACTCCCATTATTGTAGAAGCAATTATTCAACCGTTATAGCAAGGTTCGTTTAAGGTTCGGTTCGTACGAATCCGAAATTCAAGAAAGTTCGCCGAAGCGAACCGAACCAAACTTTTCAAAAGTTCGCTCATCCCTAGATGCAACCCATTAACTTATTGGCCTTGGCAGCAGCTGTCTGACATTGGTTTCTGAAGCTTAGTTTGCTGTTTACTAAAATTCCTAGGTCCTTTTCCATATCAGAGTTACCCAGTGTTTTACCATTAAGTATGTACTGGTGACTTGCATTATTCCTTCCCATATGCATAACCTTACATTTGTCAGTGTTAAACCTCATCTGCCACTTCTCTGTCCAAGGCTCCAATCTATCCATATCTGTAGCAGTGTACTGTCCTCTTTTGTGTTAATTACTTTACACTGTTTAGTGTCATCTGCAAAAATTGATATTTTACTGTGCAAGCCTTCTACAAGATCATTAATAAATATATTGAAGAGAATAGGGCCCAATACTGCCCCCTGTGGTACCCCACTAGTTACAGGGACCCAATCTGAGTACGTGCCATTAATAACCACCCTCTGTTTTCTATCACTGAGCCAGTTACTTACCCACATACAGACATTTTCTCCCAGTCCAAGCATTCTCATTTTATATACTAACCTTTTATGTGGTACCTCCTCATAGAAACTGATTAAATTGGTTTGACATGACCGATTCCTCATGAAGCCATGCTGCTATGGAGTCATTTGCTTATTTTCATTGAGGTACTCCAAGATAGCATCTCTTTGAAAACCTTCAAACAGTTTACCCACGACAGATGTTAAACTTACCGGCCTATAGTTTCCGGGCTCTGTTTTTGGACCCATTTTGAATATTGGCACCACATTTGCTATGCGCCAATCCTGTGGAACACTCCCTGTCAGTATAGAGTCCTTAAATATCAGAAATAAGGGTCTGGCTATGACATTACTTAATTCTCTTAGGATACAGGGGTGTATGCCATCCGGACCTGGCGATTTGTCTATTTTAATCTTTTTAAAGGGTTTCTGTCATCAGAAATCTTGCTATAAAACCTTGTGTCATTTGCAATGCGCAAATTACACCTGATGACAAATATGTTATTTGTATAGCTGTCTGTTGCGCCGTTTTGGGGAAAATTAATTTAAAATATGCAAATGAACCTTCCTAGGTGCAGGGGGCGGTAACCCTGCACCTAGTATCGCCATATCCCACCTCTAAACCCTCCTCCGTTCAGTTGATTGACAGGGCCAGGCAGCTAGATCTGTGGGTGGCCGGCCCTGTCCGAGTCCGAAATCCCGCGCCTGCGCAGTGCGAATAACAATCTACGCAGGCGCATTGAGAGCCGCTGCCCGGGTCCCGGCTTCCTCAATGCGTGGATTGTTATTCTGATGACACCCTCTCCACTCTGTCTTGGGACCACTAATTGTATCAGTGGCTGACAAAATAGGCTATCAATCAATGTGGACTCAGCAGATGTGAGGTGTTAAATGAGATCACTCTTTTACTCTATAGTAGAATATTTGGCCACTACACTGTTAAGTACATTATACCTGATGATAACATTGTAAGGCTGAGTGAAGTGTGAACTGAGTCTAAGAGTGACACCTGTCACCTGCCTCTCATACGGACGTACAGTAACTGTTTCACTACCAGAGCTGACGAGCTATGCACATTACCATGCAGGCCGGGAAATAGCTGATTTATAACTCGCTTCTTGAGGAATTAATTCGGATCAAATCAAATTTTTTGGAAAAATTTGGCAAAGCATCCAAATCAAACTTCATTCATATCTAGTGCCAATAAAGGGTTTGCTCTCTTACCACTTAACTGACCAGGCCTATTTGGGTCTTGATGATCAAGGATTTTTTTTTCCATCCTTGCATTCCAAGAGCCATAACCTTTTTTTTTTTTTACATCAGCTGTATGCATTTATGTTTTGCAGGATTAGTTGTATATTTTATTGGTACATGTTTGGGGTACATACTGTACTTATTACCTTTTATTATTAATATTAATATTATTATTAACTTATTAACTTTTATTGATGGGAACTTGTCATCAGAAAATGACCTGCTGTTTTAATCACTTTTTATGTTTAACATATTTTTAAATAATTTTTGATTGTTATTTTAAACTTTCCATATCACTTTTTATATTTAAACTAAAACCATAACTCCTGCAGTTGTTTGCACTGGCCATATATCTAATATACAGATCACTTTACTATAGTTAACTCATTCTAATCCTGCCTGTAATGATATCAGCTCTGTGTATAGATAAGTCAGGATCCACCATTCACAATAGGTGATTGTCAAATCTTATCTATTCTTTCCACAAACAATAACCGCTGCATAGGTCAAAGAGCATGCCTACAAAAGTTTTCCCACGTAAGTCAATAGGTTCCTTCCTTCCTGTCCATTGTGTCTATGGCCCATCAGGCTGCCATAAAGCAATTTTTTTATGCTTTGTAAATGCTGTTAAGAACAGTTCAGGCAACATGGCAGCTCCCATAATAATGTTCAGGAAAATAAATTAAAAAATCTACAATCGGAAAAAAAAACAGATTATAAAAAAAGGAGATGTATTAATATCTGGTTTTAACTGGCGGATAACATTTTTGGTGACACATTTCCTTTTAACTTTCTTTTTTTATCTTGGAGGGAATGTTAAGAATTATGTAACACCTGTAGGTAGGGCAAGTTACAGACAGTGAGCCCTAACCTACAACCCCGTCCGCTTTCCCTACCTACTTGCACTGCAAGCTTTAGATAGCAAGACTGCAACTGGTCGACAGACTCTATGCTACTTACGTGCAGAGACAAACATTTCCTTTTGAATACAGCAACACCCCATATGTGCTGGTATACTGCTATATGGGTGCACCACAAGGGTCAGAACGGAAGGAGCACCAAATGCTTCTGGAGGGCAGATTTCACAGGAATAATTTTCAGGCGCATTTGAAAATTACCTGATGTACCCCTAAAGTGGAAACCCAAAAAAGTGGCCCCATTTTGGAAACTATACCCCCACAAGGAATATGTCAAGGTCTGTAATTACTATTTTGGCCCAATAGGCATTTTATAGAATTTAGAAACTCTTGGTTGTAAAACTGAACATTTTATTTTCAAAATTTTTCAATTACCCTTCTCGTGTGAAACAGGATAAAATGCACTGAATAATTTGTTACCCATTTTTCCTAATTATAGCAACACCCCATATGGGCTCTTATACTGCTGTTTGGATGCACAGCAGGGCTCAGGAGGCAAAATACAAAATATAAATTTTACAGGCCAGAATTTGCATGGATTTTAGGTGGATTTAGAAAAAAAAAAAAACCTGAGGTCCCCGGTCTGGAATTTTACTATCCCCTTGGAATGTATCAGCGACTCGTCTATGCAGATATTTTGTTCTAGGATGTACACTTCAGCAAACTTGATGCTAAAGTGGTCAAGGATGTGCCTAATTTTAAATAGATGGTCAAATGTTGGATCATTCTGTGGTGGGTATTGTGCATTATCAATACAATACAAAACATTCCTGAATTGACTCAAATCGATTCTGGGCCACAGCATTACTGTAAATTGGAGTGTGATACAAGACATCTGCACTCCAATAATACCTAATTTCTGGATTTCTAACAAGGCTCATATGCAGCACAAGCCCCCAAAAAGATTTTCCTCTCTGCTGCATTTACTGGGCTCCAACCAAGAAGTCTAGTGCATGTTGATGTGGGGTTCTGGGTTCATCCCCTTCTCCCTCGCTAACAGACTCACTTTCAGAGGCAATGCTGGCGTATGCCTCTTTAGCTGAATACATTCTCTGGGCTGAATTGGCTTTTTTATTGGGGTGAGGGTCGCAATGACAGATTTCTCATTAAACAGGGGGGTTTTCAAGCTCAAACAGTGCTTAATTTGTCACACAGCACATCACACTTCCAAGTTTGGCATCATTCGGCACTATGAAGTTGCAGCTTCACATGACAATGTGTTACACGAAATACAAAAACAATAAACCCTTGCCCAGCTAGGAACTCACTATACAGAGGTTTTCCCTAACTCACCTCTAGCTCAGTGTTCACACTGTGGTATTCGGCTCCGGTAAGACAGCCTCCTAGCTGTGACCAGGGCAACCTACCAGTCCTCCTGGTGGAAGCAGCGAAAAACCTTGGAGGGGTGTATATGGTCCAGCAGTCCTCGTGACTCTGACTGTGCGACACCTCACCTCTTCAGGTGTTGCTGGGTCCCCCAAAACTTAGGCTTCCTCAGTCTTGTGGCCCCCCAGCCCTCTTGGCTGGAACCACACAGAGCCTCGGCAGGCTTCCTTCACAATTCCCCCCCTTTCTCCCGCTCTGAGGATTGCTTTATCCCCAAGTGATCACCACACCTGGCCTCACGTCATGTCAGGTGATCGTGGAGAAAACAGTGCACATCATAACATACATCTCTTCTAATATATATGAGGCCTGTCACTGCCTCACATACCCCCCCCCCCTTCTTGTTCAAACCAGTGGGGGTGAACACTTGTAACAAAACAGGATGCTTGTGACAGGGCATCCGCATTACCCTGCAGTCTTTCTGGCTCAATGTTCCCCCTGGAAGATGTGGCCAGTGTCACACTTTTCCCTTTGTTCTGACACACCCATGGTATCAGAGCTCCGTTTGGCACAAAAATCAGTTTTGTACCCCACAACCTATATTTTATGGATTCCACCATCTACTCAATGGCTAAACATACTTGCCCCGTGATGGTAAACCTCTTCTCTATGGGAGTCAGCCTTCTGTTCTGGTACCGCACAGGCTGTTTATCCAGAGCAGACTTCAGGCTGTGAACAGCCTCTTCTGCTTTCTCAGTGGGAATTGGTTGTGACACATTCTCAATCTCACTATGTGTGCCCACCAATGATTCCTGCTCCTTCCAGCACTCCATCCGGTTTACAACATGAACCCACCCAGGCACTCCTTCATTGGCCTATCTAACACTAAATAAAACTTATTTTTCAGAAAAAAAAAATCAAACTAGAATTTATGTTTTTTAACTAAAAAAAAAAAAGAAAGGATTAGCAAAGATGTTGAAAAAAAAAAAACTGTGCAAAAAATTATCCCTAGGTGTGCTGATCAGGCAAGTATGCACTGACCAGGGCTTGGCGGTCACAGCTTGCATGCACAAAGAGTGGTGCAAAGCTGGAAAAAAATCTTGACAAACAAAAAACTCACACATTTACAAACACTCACGGAGATCTGTCTCCGTACAACATTAAAATGTATGGGCTTCAGCAAGGTACTTTCGTTATCACAGAAGTCTTCAGTGAATAACTTCGGGATTTGATTTTTCTGCTGGAAAACCATTTTAAAACTTGGATCCGAAGTTGGTACTGAAGCCGACTTTGTATACCTGTTTTAAAATGGTTTTAAAGTTTAATAATCAAATAGGAAATTTCACCTCGTCGGAGCCCATACATTTTAGGATTGCAAGCGCGATCAACTCAACACTAACAGACTCCTTTGTGTAATAATAACAAGAAAGGGATCTTATGAAATGCTTAAGAAAAGTTTCGATCTACGGTATGAAATCTGCTGGCAGCTCTTTGTCCAGGTTGCTGTTTTTCATAGTACTTGATAAAAAGCAAGTAAACTGGTTTAAGAAGACTCCTCTTTCATGAAACCATGCTGTTTGCAGGTTAAGTATATAATAAGTTACTGGTGACTATAACAAAACATTTCATAGCTCAGACATTTCATATGACTAATTTTCGGAGCATCAGATCTTATTTTCTTAGACATGAAATTTAAAATGTTTTCATTTCTTTACCTGTACATTTCGGATAGCTCATTTTTTGTTCTGAACATTTTCCAGTTGGTCGACCAGGATAGTAGAATCCATTCTTACATTTATAGTGAATTATTTCACCTTCGGCATAGAATACCTCATTATCATGCACTTCGTCCAATTCTAAGTTGTTTTCATCAAGATCATCTTGAAGTATACGACATGTGCCTATGAAATCAAATAATAAACAAATAAACAATGTCCACATGCCAATTGGCCTGTAATGAACCCCTTATAACTACACATTTTCAATGTTATAAACCAACCTTTTTTTTTCATTCGTTTTTCACTATTGTATTTTAGGACAGATAACATTTCTATTTTTCTGTTGATCTTCCTGTGTGAGGGCTTGGATTAGCTATATGTTTCAGTGGATATATATATATATATATATATATATATATATATATATATATATACACATATACACATACATACATATACACACTACAGTGGCGTGAAAAGTTTAGGCATCCTTGGTCACAATTAATGTGAACAGTTAAGCATGTTGCAGATGAAATGATCTCGAAAAGACATAAGGTTAATGGCTCATGCACACGGCAGTATGTGTTTTGCGGTCCACAAAAAACGGATCCGCAAAAAATACGGATGAGATCCATGTGCATTCTGTATTTTTCGGAACAGAACAGCTGGCCCATAATAGAACAGTACTATCCTTATCTGTAATGCAGACAATAAAAGGACATGTTCTATTTTTTTGCAGAACAGAAAGAAACGGAATGCACACAGAGTAACTTCCTTTTTTAAAAGACCAATTGAAATGAATAGTTCAGCATACGGTCCACAAAAAAAAGGAACGGACACGGAAAGAAAATATGTTCGTGTGTATGAGCCCTAAAGATGATACATTCCCTTTGTATTTAAAACAAAACTATTTTTTTAGAAAAAAAGAGAAAAGAAAAAGGACCTGAAGTAAAAAATTGGGCACCCTGAATGGTTAGCACCTAGTAACACACGCCTTGACAAGTATCACAGCTTGTAATCACTTTTTAGTAGCCAGACAAGAGGCTTCCAATTCTTGTTTGAGGGATTTTTATATATTTTTCCATACAAAAGTCTTCCAATTCTGTGAGATTCCTGGGCTGTCTTGCATGCACTGCTTTTATAGGACAAACCACAGATTTTCAATAGAAAACATTCAGCTCTGATACTTGCCAAAGGGGGTTCTACTAGGTACTAACCATGTAGTGTTCCGAAACTTTTGCTTCGGACCCTTTTCCCTTTTTGTTATTTTGAAAATGCCTTTTTACAGCAGTCACTAAGGGGACTTAAAGGGGTTGTCCAAGTTATGGAAAAAAAAAATATAGCACTGTAAATCTGATGGGCAGCAATATATAACTAAGTTCAGCAAGTTTTAGGCAAACAAAATCTATATTTCCTCATTTCCATGGTTCTCTTCTGGCCTTTGTTTACATGCAGTAATAACAATCTCTGCCCCTCCCCCCTTCTCTGCAAAGGCAGTGAATATAAGTGCTGTGAGTACATGTCTGCCTGCTGGGATACTCAGCAGCATGTTGTTTGTGTAGGACTACAAGTCCCAGCTGTACAATGACACTGCTGATACACACAGGAAATTCTCCCTACCTGTTCTTGTACAATTCCTCTATAGCTCCTTGCCCTGCATTTGTCTCCTCTCACTGCTGCAGCTACTATTTGTTGTAAAGCCTTGAGCCCTCAGTGTGTTCTGGCTGAAGGAATCCAGGGAGAGAGCAGATAGCAGGAGCCCGGCAAAGAAAGGGGGCGTGGCCAGTGACGTCTCGTGTACAAACTGTTATCTGAACTCTGAGGCTTGTACACGAAACATCACAGACCAGGGAGATAAGGTGACATCACAGGTCATGTGACCCTCAGTCAACTCTGAGAAACCAGCAGCTTTAGAAACACAAAGTATATGGGAAAGTTGTTATACCTGACAAGTTAGAAACATATAAAGAACAAAAAAATAACTCTGACAACCCCTTTAACAGCTGTGCCTGCAGCATGTAAGCCATTACAGAGGGAGTGGACTCCCTCTGTCTCCCATCGGCACCCCACAAATGAGATGTGGAGTGCAGATGTCAGTGCAGGCAGGCTGGTATAGGCCTCAAGCCTCCTACCTCCAGTGTTCCATTAAAATACAATGCTACTAGGAATAGTATATTGTATTTTAGAAGCAATCATCTATTATAATCCACTTGCAGGAATATTAAATGGCTAAAAAAAGTTTTAAAATGTATTAAGTAAAAAAATGTCAATAAAAAACACACCCACTACGGTGAACACCATAAAAAGAAACAAACAAAAAATGCCAGAATTGTTGTTTTTTGCTTAATCACTACCAAAAGAGAAATTGAATAAAAAATGATCAAAAAGTTATTTACCCTGGAATGATACCAATGACAAGTAAAAGATGTCCTGCACATATCAAGAAAAATAAAAACGTTATGGATTTTGGGATGCAACAATACAGAAATATTTTCTTCTTTTAAAAAAAGGGTATTTATTGCTCAAAAGTAGTAAAACGTATATAATGATAAGACGCACTCCAGATTTTAGCATAGTAAAATAAGAAAAATATTTTTCATCAGACCTCATAAATATCTGGACATCACATCAGACCCCCATATCAGCCCTTCATGTCAGACCCCCATCAGACCTCAGATCAGCCCTTTAAGACCCCCATCAGACCTCAGATCAGCCCTTTAAGACCCCCATCAGACCTCAGATCAGTCCACTCAGCCCCCATCAGACCTCAAATCAGCTCCCTTCAGACCTCAGTTCAGCCCACTCAGCCCCCATCAGACCCCAGATCAGCCCACTCAGCCCCAATCAGACCTCAAATCAGCCCCCATCAGACCTCAGATCAGCCCCATAAAACTAAAATAAAAAACCTCTCATCTCTCCGGCGCCACGGCTCCGCTTCGGGACCAGCGCTACTGTCTGCGCGCACTATGTCCTGATGCTGTATGGGGTCAGGACAGTGCAGGGCCGGGAGGAGAAGACCAGGGAGTGCCTGACCCGAATCGGAGCCGCGGCGCAGGAGAGGTAAGAGAGGTTTTTTTATTTTAGTTTTATGGGGCTGAAATTTTTTTTTCTAAATCCCACTTGGGGACTTGAAAATCCAGTGGTCTGATGGCAGGTACAATACACTGCAATGGTTTTACATTGACACTTCACTTATCAGACCCAGTATCAGGCAAGGCCTGAAATGCTTCAGTATATGGCAGTCCAAGAAGCCCTTGTAAGGGCTCCAGCTAAGAGAACCTAGTATGCTGCTTTGGGTTTCTGGGTGGTAGCCTCAACTTGTTCAATCAGTACTTTTTAATAATATTTTCCCTGGTTGACAGCCTCAAACTATTTAATCAATGCTTTTTCATAATAAAATTTCCCCCTGGTTGTAAACTCAAACTGCGTAATCAGTCCTTTCTTATAACAAGATGTTTCTTTATCCATAGCTGTGCAAATGTTTTCTGGAAAAGAGAAATGCAAGCCACTTGTGTGGTGTATATCAGTTACAGATTTTGTTACAAACCATTATGAAACAAAATCTGCTACTATTCCCCACTCACGCTACTTTGTCAACAGGTCTAAAAATAGTAGGTGTGCTGTGGGCGGGGAAGAGGGAAACCAGCAGGCTCGTCTCATTCATTATTTTGTACACCAGGGAGCTGTTGTAGATTTTAGATTGCCACATCTCCTGCTTGAGGAAGTGCCAAAGTTATGTAGAGGCCTGTGTGTCCACATAACTTTGCCTCTTCCTCCAGCAGCACAGACATTATAAAGTCCGGTGTCTAAATCACTGGTCTTAATAACTGTGACCCTAAGTGTCTCATGTCATTCTCATTCTCATCCCAGCTTTTTCTAGGCACTCTTTAGCAGAACTGAACAAAGAGAATTTGTTTGGCTGTCTAAGAGGCCTTTGTTGGTCTTATGGAAGATGTTGAGTATTGCATGAGAAGTATTGTAAGCAAGTCAATGCTCTTCTGGGAAAAATATAAGCAAATTAGCACATTTTACATCTACTGGCATCAGATAAGCTTAGGAAAGCTCATTTGAATATCTTTCCCACATTGAGGAGGAACATTGCCTGGCCTACAATACCCTGAACACATACTATGCATACTAAGCACTCTCCATGATGAGAAAGAATACCCCGCACAGCAGGTATATATTGACCAGAAATCTAGTGTAGCATACTAGACATTCTCTCTCCTGTTCTCTTTCATTCACCCAAAACAAATCACAAACGATTTGTTAGAATCCAAACTTCTTTGGAAATTTGTGACATATTCCGTATCAATAGAATTGATTAGTTCATCTCTAATCTAAAACAATAAATTATACTTACTTCCAGAGAAGCACCTTGGATACCTAAATTTCCCATCATAACATTCGAGCACCAAAGCTGCGTTAGTCGATCGTCTAAATCCTGACTTGCAGGTAACACTTATTTCTGTGCCATGTTTATAATATTTATCAGGAATATTTTTTGGGTCATTAGATGAAAGTAGCTGAATGTTATGTTTAGTGAGCTCTTCTGGGGAGATTTTACATGGACCTGAAAAAAGGTTAAAATGGAAAAAAGGTTTTTTTTTTGTTAATTTGTTCTGTAACAACAAACTCAATGCATTTTCAAATATCTAAGTTTTATGTGGTACTTACTGTAACAAACTGGTAGTTTACTCCATTGACCAGTCTCACATTTAACTTTCATGGCGACATCCATCACGTAACCTTCATTGCAGTCAAATTCCACATATGAGCCAGAGTCATAACTGGCCTGTGGATCTGTTTTAAGGAACCCATTTAGGATTTCTGGAGTCCTGCAACTTTCTAAAAGGAAATAATTCAATGTCAGAACTAGTCAGAACTCAGTCAAAGAAAAGGAGCATTGCTCTTGTAATGATTCATAATCATACTTAACAGACTGAAAATGTTAGTTTGACTGCATGCTCTAAATCAAGATATGATATTTTATTTATAACTTATGATTTGTTTATTGTAAAACTGCATCCTACACGGTATTGTTTGGCTGAAGTCTAACTTTGGAAACATTGAATTATGTTTTTTTCTTGTTCCATGGTAGCATCAGATGAAAGCCTTGTCGAAACAAATGCCTGTTGTAAGAGGCCAGCTTTCATGTAGTCTGACAAGCAACATATGGCAAACTTCAACAAGAAATTTGGATTAATTATATACTTCCATTGTTCCACCATTCCCCATCATTGAACCGCTCAGATGTTCAACGCTGATCACGGTATCTGTGACTCACACTGAGGCCTTTCAGGGTTTAATCGAGTTACAAAAATACATACCTCATCCATTTGAGCATGGAGAGGCCGTCGCGGCCATCTCCATTGAGGAAAACGTAACAAATTTTGCGAGATTTGGTGGTTTTCTTCAATCAAGATAGCCATGACAGCCTTTCCATGATCAAATGGATGAGGTGTCCATGTATTTACTGCCATTTCAGGAGAATTTGATTCGTTACCACGAAATGCCAAGAAATTCGGATTTGTGGCAGATCAATTTTTTTCCTGAAATTTGGATGAATTCCACTTTAAGTTCTATTTGCTCAATACTAATTACATGTATATTTTATTACACATCATTCTCTTTGCAAAATACACACAGGGGCAAATTCACTAATATTGGTACACCAGTATGTAATCTGAATGTAGAAAGCACTGGGTTACTTTTCAAGACACACAGAAATAAACTATATCAGCTCACCACCTCTTTTCCTTGTTTTGTGAACAATCCACACTGCATATGAACTGGAAGCCATACAAGATCTTTTTTAGTTTCAGAAGGTTGACCAGAACACTATATGTATTTAGGCCCAAAGTCTAATTAGAATAAACCACACTCATATTGTGAATGCTTAGGGACGAGGATTGGGTCAATTATTGGGAATGAACATTTGTGCTCATTCTCAATAACTGATCATTGTAAAGGTGCCACCATTTGGAGGACCAAGAATCGTAATAGTTATCATTCAACCACCTTTCAGTTAGCATTGCTTCTTTAAATGTATGCTAATGGACTTGTGTTTTGTCAAATGGAACTCACTGTTGGCCCAGTGTTGGGCAGTGTTAGAGGACCTAAGGGCGGATAAACTTAACTAAAAGTGCAAGAGGTGGTAGAGGGATCCAGGAAGGACTGTTTTTTTTTATCTTCTTCCTCATGGTATTAACAGCACCCTCTGGAATCTAGATGTTAATACATTTAAAAACTGTCTTAAGAATTTTGGCTGAGATTCCTTCAATATATCAATACAGAAATGTTTAACCTATTCAGTTGTTACTCAAGAGTGCAAGTGTGTTTTACAATTTTACAATTTGGCAGGTAGTGTCTTAAATCTGAGTGAAAATGTGAAATACTAGTCCGAAATCTGTGTCAGGGCATCTCCAGACAGTTCATGTGTTGATGTGCGGAGGAAGGGGAGGGACATAATATCATAGTAGGTTGACCAATTGTTTTTTACGCTTTTGAATGCATGTAAGACATTAAGCCCAAATGTGTTAGTGGCGCCAATACTGCATTATTTCCAAAGTAAATAGTTAGTCTTCAGTGTGTTTGTGGAAAGATAAGGACATTTTATTGCTTCTCTGTCTTTAAGTTCCAGAAAACAGACTTGCAAACCATTCCGTAATTTGTGTGACTGTGCATGTTAAGCCAAAAATATCAGTAATATGGAAGGGTTCCAAACAAAAAAAAACCCAGGGCCTGCCTTTTCCTGCCAAGGCCAGAATGTGGCTAGTAGTAATAGCACCAGCTATCCGACTAGAAGTAGAAGTTATAGCAGTAGGCCGCAATTCTCCCTGTCTTCAGAAGAGTGCATCATTATCACTGAGAAGAAAGAGGATGAGATTGTAAACTGGATGACTCACTCCTCCTTTCAGTCAAAGCAGAATGATGTGGAGATGACTTCTCAGTCTGACATCATGCCTTGGAGCCAGGGGACACAGCATTCCTCCTGCTCCTCCTTGCAGCCCCAGAGAAGCCTTTTAGTGCTGTCCTGTATGTCTTCACTGTCCATTCCTTTTCATAGAAGTGGAAACAAAATCCCACCAGGCCCTATGGCAGATCGTCAAGAGAGACTCCCTTTAGATGACTTGTGTGGGAGCAGTCAGCATTTAGACTACCTTGAAGAGAAGTTTCAGAAGGAGGCTGAAGACCCCATGCATAGCTGTGTTGGTGGGGTAATAGTGACACCCTTAGCCATGGTATTGGCAGTGGGACAACAACACTGGTAGTTTAGGCAAATGTATAGCAGTGTGTGTGTGTGTGTGTGGGGGGGGGGGGGGGGTTAAGGGGGCCACAATGATCTCACACAGTTTGATAAAAGTGGCATGAGGGTTGAGGACTTGAATGATGATTGTGTATTAGACAGGACCTGGGAGCCAGATTGGGGTACTGAGAACGAGGAGGAGGCAATATCAGGAGAGGAAGGTGGTGGCACTGGCAGCAATAAAGAACAGAGGTGACATACCTCCCAAAAAACTGCCAGGGCTGTATCTGCTTAGGGATCTGGTGATGCCTATACTGCCATACTGTGGGTGCATTAGGCCCAAGATGTGCCAGAGTTAAGCTAAGCTCATCTGCCTCTAGCTCTGTGTAAGTTTCTCCTGTCTGGCAGCTTTTTTCCATGCAGAAAGCACTGCCCTGTGCAAGTTCTGCAAGAGTAAAATAAGCCATGGGCGGTCAAACACAAACATAGGCACCACAGCTCTATTGAAGCACATGAGGTGGCATCACCCCATACCTTTAGCAAATAGAGGTGGCAGCCAGCTACCGTTAGAAAAGTTTCCTCCTTCTCTATGGTGTCTTTCAGTGTCAACATGACTTTCTGCATCTCACACTCCTCTTCCTCTTTCGCTCCCTTGTCAGTCATCAATAACGAAATGTATGCACAGCAAACCACTTGTGTGCAAGCGTTAATTCCATCTGGACAAGTTTCTGGTGGTACAGTGCTGTGCCATTTAGTAGAGTCTGCTGCCTTTAGGGAGCTAAGGGTGTGCACTCAGCCTCGCTGGAAGATAGGTACTAGATATTATTTGTCCCAAAAGCCATTCCTGACTTGTACTCTCACCAGCAGGAAATGTGGGCCACTCTCACTGTGCAGCAAGGTGCACATACAGGCATGCACAGTACATATCTTCCAAGGCCCACTGAGTCAATGTTTTTTGTGGTAGCAGCGAGACAGTACCCCAGCAAGGCCTGGTCCCTTTGCCCACATTCGATTTTGTCAGACTGGCTCCCCGAGCAGACACATGTCCACTTCCTGTACCTCCTCTTCCATACACACTCTCTTGTCCCCAACAGCAGCAGGGCACAGCGTCGCTCCCAGACCTCTTCCTTTCTATTATAAGTCAAGCGTTGCCATGCAATGTTGGAGTTATTGGCCTAGCCGAGAGTAGCCATGCAGGTGAGCAGTTGCTAAAGTACATCAAGCAGCAAACATTTCACCCAGCTGACTCCAACTGGGCAATTTCACAACCTTATGTACCTGAACCTGGGGGAAATAACACATGCTCCCTGCATAGCACATTTCATTAATCTTGTCCCGCAATGCATTTTATAAAAGTACAGTGGCTTGCGCAGTGTGCTGCAATGTCCAGGAGACTCTTCTCACATTTCAGCCATTCTAATGTGGCAAGAAACGCTATTACAGAGACAGAATAGTCTGTCACTACACTGTCACTGGAGTCCTAGGTGAAGGAGAAGGAGAATGCTGATGATGATGACACAGGTTATGACACCCAACTGTCTCAATTGAGGGCGGAGCCAGAAAGAACTAGCTCTTTGGGCACAAGCTGTATGCTCACTTTCTTATGCACTGAAAGGTATATCACTGACATCAAGCAGTCTGATGATTAAAGGATAGCCATGCTTTTAGACCTTTGCTATCAATGCAAAATGGGGGATTTTTTTTCTCTTCCTGCCAAAAGGAAACACTCTGTATGCAACTTGCCGGCACCTATACATATCTGGGGCCCCTTGTTACCCATACTGCCACTACCAATAGGGAGAATTTTTCTAAGCTTATTCAGAACAAGCCACTCTTTTTTCTAAAAAGTTAACACTTGT
>ONZH01028236.1:0-19473 GCA_900303285.1 Rhinella marina
TGGTTCTGTGGGCCAAGTAGCGGGGAGAGGAGGCGAGCAGGCAGCTTGGTCCAGCACTGGCAGGGGAACGCTCTCCAAGGCCTTTGCCAGTTTTATGTCACCCCAGCAAGACACTGTCACCTGTCCCCAGTCTAGGCAGAGTAGGGGGGAGCTGTACAGAAAGATGGTGAGGGAGTACCTAGCTGACCATACCAACGTCCGTAGCGATCACTCTGCTCCATACAACTACTGGGTTTCAAAGCTGGACACGTGGCCTGAACTGGCGCTGTACGCCTTGGAGGTGCTGGCCTGCCCTGCCGCTAGCGTGCTGTCAGAGCGGATATTCAGTGCAGCTGGTGGCGTCATCACCGATAAGCGTACACGCCTGTCAACTGACAGCGCTGACAGGCTGACGCTTATTAAAATGAACAAAGCCTGGATTTCACCGGAATTCAAATCTCCTCCGGGGGAAAGCAGCTAAAGATTTAAATAACTTATGTATCCGATCCTCTTCTCTACCTCTCTTCTCTACTCCTCCCTCCTCCATATCGTTCTTTGCCTAACGCTGACCCAAAAAAACGCCATTTTTTAGAGGTCCAAATGGCACTCTTTTAGCACAATTTTTCAGGAGGGCCCCCGTACAGGCCCTCTCTTCAAACAATTTTTCAGGAGGGCCCCGTACAGGCCCTCTCTTCAAACAATTTTTCAGGAGGGCCCCTACAGGCCCTCTATTCAAACAATTTCAAGAGGTCCACCTACAGGCCCTCTATTCAAACAATTTTTCCAGAGGTCCACCTACAGGCCCTCTCTTCAAACAATTTTTTCAGGAGGGCCCCCTACAGGCCCTCTCTTCAACAATTTCAGAGGGCCCCCTAACAGGCCCTCTATTCAAACATTTTTCCAGAGTCCACCTACAGGCCCTCTCTTCAAACAATTTTTCAGGAGGGCCCCTATAGGCCTCTATTCAAAAATTTTTCCAGAAGGTCCACCTACAGGCCCTCTATTCAAACAATTTTTCAGGAGGGCCCCTACAGGCCCTCTATTCAAACAATTTTTCCAGAGGTCCACCTACAGGCCCTCTATTCAAACAATTTTTCCAGGAGGGCCCACCTACAGGCCCTCTTTCAAACAATTTTTCAGGAGGGCCCCCTACAGGCCCTCTATTCAAACAATTTTTCCAGAGGTCCACCTATAGGCCCTCTGTCCAAACAATTTTAACGGAGTCCACCTACAGGCCCTCTCTCTCTCCAAACAATTGTTCCGGAGGTCCACCTACAGGCCCTCTCTCCAAACAATTTTTTCCGGAGGTCCACCTACAGGCCCTCTCTCCAAACAATTGACGTCTTTTTCCTATCTTTCTCTCTCTCCAAACTATTTTTCCGGATAGCTGCCATATATGGTATTAAACTGAGAAGAGTACGGAGAAACACATGCCACACTTGATCAAGTTCATAATTTACGACTGTACCGGTTAAAGCAACAAGTTTTCCCAAATCCATCCGGCTGTTGTCACCACCACACACGCTAGCCAGGGGGCACTCCTCTGGCTCTTCCAGCGAAACCTCCTTCCCCCAGCCTGCCCCCACCTACAGGCCCTCTCTCCAAACAATTGACGTCTTTTTCCCTATCTTTCTCTCTCTCCAAACTATTTTTCCGGATAGCTGCATATACGGTATTAAACTGAGAAGAATACAGAGAAACACAATGCTACAACTTGATCAAGTTCATAATTTACGACTGTAACCGGTTGATGCAACAGTTTTCAAAAATCCATTCTGGCTGTTGTCACCACCACACACGCTAGCCCAGGGGGCACTCCTCTGGCTCTTCCAGCGAAACCTCCTTGCCCCAGCCTGCCCCCCCCACCTACAGGCCCACTCTACAAACAATTTAGCCAGATAGGGGACGTATCAGAAGTTGCAACTCATGTTTGTTTTTTGTTCTTCTTTTATCTGCCTCCTGACCTGTGATAGGCAGAGCATGGACACGTCCCCTTAGCTGCAGTGGGAAAAACACTCCCCTGGCCAGAGCAAGCTCTTTTTTCCATTTTCCGTGTTCGAAAAATCCATTAAATATAGGGTCCCAAGATAGGGGACGTATACGGTATTAAACTGAGAAGAATCGATACTGCACCGGCTGATGCTAGAGCATTTCCAAATGCATTCCGGCTGTTGTCACCACCACACACGCTAGCCCAGGGGGCCACTCCTCTGGCTCTTCCAGCGAAACCTCCTTGCCCCAGCCTGCCCCCCCCACCTACAGGCCCACTCTACAAACAATTTAGCCGGATAGGGGACGTATCAGAAGTTGCACTCATGTTGTTTTTGTTCTTCTTTTATCTGCTCCTGACCTGTGATAGGCAGAGCATGGACACGTCCCCTTAGCTTGCAGTGGGAAAAACACTCCCCTGGCCAGAGCAAGCTCTTTTTCCGTTTTCCGTGTTCGAAAAATCCATTAAATATAGGGTCCCAAGATAGGGGACGTATACGGTATTAAACTGAGAAGAATCGATACTGCACGCCGGCTGAATGCTAGAGGATTTCCAAATGCATTCCGGCTGTTGTCACCACCACACACGCTAGCCCAGGGGGCACTCCTCTGGCTCTTCCAGCGAAACCTCCTTGGCCCCAGCCTGCCCCCCCCCCTCCCACCTACAGGCCCACTCTACAAACAATTTAGCCGGATAGGGGACGTATCAGAAGTTGCACTCATTGTTTGTTTTTGTTCTTTCTTTTTATCTGCCTCCTGACCTGGATAGGCAGAGCATGGACACGTCCCCTTAGCTGCCAGTGGGAAAAACACTTCCCTGGCCAGGAGCAAGCTCTTTTTCCGTTTTCCGTGTTCGAAAAATCCATTAAATATAGGGTCCAAAGATAGGGGACGTATACGGTATTAAACTGAGAAGAAATCGATACTGCACCGGCTTGATGCTAGAGCATTTCCAAATGCATTCTGGCTGTGTCACAACCACACACGCTAGCCCAGGGGGCACCCTCTGGCTCTTCCAGCGAAATCTCCTTGCCCGCAGCCTGCCCCCCCCACCTACAGGCCCACTCTACAAACAATTTAGCCGGATAGGGGACGTATCAGAAGTTGCACTTCATGTTTGTTTTTGTTCTTCTTTTAATCTGCCTCCTGACCTGTGATAGGCAGAGCATGGACACGTCCCCTTAGCTGCAGTGGGAAAAACACTCCCCTGGCCAGAGCAAGCTCTTTTTCCGTTTTCCGTGTTCGAAAAACCATTTAAATATAGGGTCCCAAGATAGGGGACGTATACGGTATTAAACTGAGAAGAATCGATACCATACGGGTTAAAGCAACAGTTTTCCCAAATCCAGTCCGGCTGTTGTCACCACCACACACGCTAGCCCAGGGGCACTCCTCTGGCTCTTCCAGCGAAACCTCCTTCCCCCCCACCTACATGCCCTCTCTCCAAACAATTTTCCCAGGTAGGGGGACATATTAGATATTGTACTGATTTGAATTGCCTCCTGCGATAGATGGGAATCAAACCCGCATCAACTGCTTGGGAAGTAGCTATGCTCACCACTATACCACCAGCAGGCACAGCAACTGATAAGAACAGATACTAAACTTGATTTTAGCTGCAGTGCCAGCATGAGTAGTGGTGTCACCTGCAGGCGGTGATGGACCTTCGTTGCACCTAGTTGTGTGCTTCCCTAACATGTGATGGGCATGTGCCTCGCCTTTCTTGGTCTGGGTGAGCACAATTGCCATGAGGGTAACCACCAGGCTGTTGCCTGAGAATTTGGGGTAATGGTGGGATTAGGCAGCCTCAGAGGCATCCATGCATGCTGCCCCTGCTGTTTCCTGTCCATTTCCGTGGTGTTTTCCATCATTTTCTGATGTTTCCAGGTTTTCACCCAGCCTTCCCTAGGCAGAGCCTTGGTCCCCCGCAAAAATGCTCGAGTCTCCCATTGACTTCAATGGGGTTCGTTATTCGAAACGAGCACCCGAGCATCGGCAAAAGTTCGACTCTATTAATGAGCACCCGAGCATTTTAGTGCTCGCTCATCTCTAACTGTTACTCCTAGAGGCTCAGCTCTCTCTGCAACTGCTGTCCACTCTGCACTTTGATTGACAGGGCCAGGCATGATGACATTTTCACTGTCTGGCCCTGTCAATCAAACTGAAGAGGGTGTGGCTATATATGCCAGAGTGACACTGACATTATTTGTGATTGCTTTCATTGTGTTCCAGAGCTTGGGGGTGGAGTAAATGCAAAAAGTAATTAAAAGTTAACAAAACAAGATAGCATGTTTTACTAAAAATTCTGAGTCCTATGAGACTAGAGGGAGTTACCTACCAATTTTCAGGGCAATTAGAGCAACTTTGGTTCAGGTAGAATCAAGTCTGTTCTGAAACTAGCATTTTGAAAAATTCTGCTAACCTGAAACAAACCGAATCTTAAAAGGTTTGCTCTCTTGATTTCTAATCGATATAGACCAAAGAATCCTACTTCTGCAAGAGAAGAAAATTTCTTGATCAAGTCATTCGGAATGTGACCTGTGAACAGTAAATGAGACCAACATTGTTGAAATCTCTACATAAAAACTGTAAAGCACTGTACATTATCTGGTGAAACTTCAACAGCCTTTAGAATCATCATAAAATAAGGATGGCAAGGGCAGATTAAGCCAAGTCTTGCAAGTCCACAGACATAGGAAGAGCACTGTGCTCCTTGTCCTTAGTTTACTTTTAGAACCAGGCAGTGGGTCCTCTGTGTCATAATTAAGGGCAGATTAAGCCAAAACTATGGCGTGTTATGCCCCTTTTCACACGGGCGAGATTTCCGCGCGGGTGCAATGTGTGATGCGAACGCATTCCACCCGCACTCAATCCTGACCCATTCATTTCAATGGGGCTTTTCACATGAGCGATGTTTTTCATGCATCGGTTCGCCGTTGCGTGAAAATCGCAGCATCTTCTATATTCTGCGTTTTTTACGCAGCCCTGGCCCCATTGAAGTGAATGGGTCTGCGTGAATCACGCATTGCATCCGCACGCATGCACTGGTTGCTAAAAGATGTTGTTTGTAAACATTCAGTTTTTTATCACGCGCGTGAAAAATGCATCAAAACACCCGCACCTGCGCGGAAAAAACTGAACGAACGTACGCATTCGCAGTCAAAACTGACTGCGATTGCGTGCAGATTGGTGCGGATGTGTGCGGATTTTCCGGAACGTATCCGGACTGAATCCGTGACGCCCGTGTGAAAGAGGCCTTAGGGAAAACAGGGAGGCAAATAAGCACTTAGCAAGCTCTGCCTCTAATGCCACTAGATGTAAGGCAACTATCTTATGGTTGAGTCAGTGGTTGACCCTTTAACCGTTAGGATACTGGAGTTGTTTTTTTTTTGCGTTTTCATTTGTCTTCCCTATCTTCCTTGTGCCATAACTTTTATATTTTTCTGTTCACATAGCTGTATGAGGGCTCATTTTTTGCATGACAAGTTGTAATTTCTAATGCCACCATTTAATATGGCATACAATGTAGTAGGAAGTGGAAAAAAAATTCCAAATGGAGTGAAATTGGGAAAAAACACAATTCATCTACCATTTAACGGGTTTTGTTCCCACAGCGTTCTGTTTGTGGCAAAACTGACCTGTGTCCTTCATTCTCTGGGCCACTAAGATTACAACAATACCACCATATAGGTTTATATGTCTAAATACTGTAGTGTAAAAAATACATTTAAACTTTGAAAAAAAAAACAACATTTTTTTTTACATCACCATATTCTGACCCCCATAACTTTTCTATAGTTATATTTACTGAACAGTGTGGGAGCTCATTTTTTGTGGAATAATCTGTAGTTTTTACTGATACCATTTTGGAGTGTATGATTTTTTGATCACATTTTATTAAATTTTTTTGGGTAAGAAGCGATGAAAAAATTGCAACTTGGCCATTTTGACCCTTTTTTCCATTACACCTTTCGCAATATTGGAAAAATACTTTTATATTTTAATATTACGGGCGTTTTCAGTCGTGGTGATGCCCATGATGTTTATATTTTTCATTATTTATGTATTTATTTGTTTATTCTACGGAAATGGGGGTGATTTAAACTTTTATATTTTCTTATTTTTTATATATAT
Source organism: Rhinella marina (assembly GCA_900303285.1). NCBI lineage: Eukaryota > Metazoa > Chordata > Amphibia > Anura > Bufonidae > Rhinella > Rhinella marina. The sequence goes on from ONZH01028236.1 coordinate 6,103, forward strand.
TTTTAACAGTTTTCTTTACTTGTTTATGCTTTTGAAGCTCGTATTTGAGCCTACAAAATTACATTTAAAAAAAAAATTCTGAACAATCATGAGTCTTTTAGACTCATTATTTGAGCAGAATTGCTCATTTCTTATGTTGGCCTGCTGGCCAACATAAGATTTGCAGCTTCGATACCCTGGGTCTCTTCAGAGAGACCCAGCGCATTAAAATCAATTACCAGCATCCTCATTGGCTGCAGAGGATGTTGGTAAGAAGCCCGTTTTTTTCACCCTTTAGATGCCATGATCACACTTGATACCGGCATCTAAAGGTTTTAATGACCATGATTGACATTATTGCCAGTCGTGGTCATTAACCACGGGTCTGTGCTGTTTTAGACACCAGAGACCCGCCGCCATGACACTCGGTGCATGCATGAGCAGGTGCCATGTTTGCACTTCGCTCCAGTGCTGTACATGTATGTCGCTGGTAGCAAAGGGGTTAAACAGGCCTTGAGACATGACTTGGATAATAAATAAGCCAGCACCTCTTCTGCAAACAGCTGTTTTGGGTCATTACCCCTTTATCAGTGCAGAACAGAGAGTAGTGGCTTAACTGGGTGAGAGGGTTAAGTCAAGATTTAGGGGCTACTATCTCTACTTGGCTAGAGCGCATGAGGCATGAGGAAGCTTACAGAGAGGAAAGGGATGCAAATGAACCCTTAGCAAGCTCTCCCTCTAATGCCACCAGATATAAGGCGGCTAATTAGGGAAAATAGAGGTTCTGTTATTCACAATTTACAGCAGCAAGGGGATATAGACTTTACTTCATGGGGTAACTTCTAGTTGCAGTTCTCATAGCAGTGTCCCTACGCAGGGTTTCCTCCATGAAAGGACTGACCTTGTCTGGAACAGCCACTTTTCTGTGCAGTCACAAATCATTTGGCTCATCAATTTATTTGTAGTCACATGTTTCCTATGCATTCCCTGCTGAGTCTGGACGTCATCACAAGACAAAACATGTCGGGGCTGTTGTCAGGGGTATTTTAGGGAACATAATAAGTTGGAAGGGGGGTAGGCAAAAGATGGGTCACACATTTTAGAGCAAACATCCTGTAGACAGACTTCTGACGACCATGGTAGCTGCATTGAGGCTACCTAGTGGACACCCTAGACATGGAAAAATTTCTTCCACATCTATTTTATTTTTAGTTATTGTGCTATATAGAACATTTAGAACATATAGAACATTTGCATTGAGTCTGATAAATTTTATATTACAGCAACAGGTTGTATATGATGCTTTGTCACTGTTACAGTGTAAAGTAATAGTTATCTTAAAAGGGGCCTAATATACAGTAACACCTGACTGTTAAACTTTAAAGAGGTTCTCCAGAAATTAATAAAATGAAAATACTTAAATATTACTTTATAATAAATATGTTTCCAAATACCTTTCATTATTTATTATGGCTCATTTTGTCGGGGGAGCAATCATCAGGGGAAACAAAATGGCCGCTGTCCTACCAGTACACACAAAACCTGTTCTAATCATAAAGCAGGAGGACAAGTTACTTCACAACACTGAGGTAAACAGCTCCCTTATCCTACTCTCTGCTCTACTTGTCAGTGATATGGAGCTGTGGTAATGGAGATTGCATACAAGTGCTGCTGCTCATTTACCCACCCTCTTCTCTGTACTTCATGTCTCCTCATTATTTCCATTCCCACAGAGCAGAGGGGAAGATGAGGCAGCTCTTCAGCTCAGTGTTGTGAAGTAACTTGTCCTCCTGTGTGATTACGACAGGTTCTGTGTGTACTGGTAGGACGGCGGCCATTTTATTTCTCCTAGTGATTGCTCCGTAGACAAAACTAGCCACTCTAACTAATCAAAGGTATTTGGGAATATATTTATTATAATGTAATATTTAAGTATTTAAGTATCTGCACTCAGTAACCTATAATGACAAACTGAAAACAGTATTTTAGAAATTTTTGCTAATTTATTGAAATGGAAAAACTAAAATACTGCATTGACATAATTATTCAGATCTTTACTCAGGACTTAGTTGAAGCCCCTTTGGAAGGGATTATGGCATCCAATCTTCTTAGGCATGATGCCACAAGGTTTGCTCTGTCAGGTTGGGTTGGGACCATTGATGGAAAGCTATTTTCAGGACTCTCCAGAAATATTTGATTGGGTTCAAGTCAGGGCTCTTGCTGAGTAACTTGAGGACATTCACAGAGCTGTTCTTAAGCCACTCCTGTGTTGTCTTGGCTGTGTGCTTAGCGTCTTTGTCTTATTGGAAAGTAAACCTTTGGCCCAGTCTGAGGTCCACAGCAATATGGATCAGATTCAACAATCTCTCTTTACTTTACTCCATTCAGCTTTCCTTAAACCCTGACCATTCTCCCTGTTCCAGCCTCTTGTCTGAGAGTCCTTTAGGTTTTTTTTTTTCCAAATTGGTGGAGTGTTGCAGTCATGTTTGACCTCCTGGAAGTCTCTCCCATCTGTTCACAGGATCTTTGGAGCTCAGCAAGAGTGACTATTGGGTTTTTGGTGGTCTCTCTCACCAAACCCCTTCTATTGTGATTATTTAGTTTGGCCGTGTGGCTAGCTCTAGGAAAAGAACCTTGAGCTAAGGAAAGGGAAACTACAGCTGCCAGATAGTGAAGAGGATTCCACTTTCACTGAATAAACTATTTTAGAAATTTTCATGATGCTAATTAAAACAATATCAAATGCTAACATGGAGTGTTCTTACAAGTCTAGCTCCAGGTCAAAAGGGGAAACTTCATTGTTTAGCTAGACTTGAGCTCTGCTTCACTCACTAGGCTGCCCTTACTGAGATCAGAAAATGAAATAAAGGCCAAGATTAAATACAAATATAATAAACAATTATATATATATATATATATATTTATTTTTTTTTTTTCTATGCCTTATAATCCCCAATATATAGGATCGAGCATGTGAATTCCAGAAATAGCGAAGCTCTGTACTCAGCTGTCTCCTGAACTCCCATACAGATGATGACTATCTGCCACTTCATTCATTTGGGGGAGGCCCCAAGGTGTATGGGGTTCCCATTCATGTGATCATATTACCAATGGTACTCCCACCACACGCACCTGGACGCATCCAAGATCAAATGTGCAGGTAGCACCTGGACGCATCCAAGATCAGACATACTGTGGTTCATATCATGCTCCAAATTTATTGCTGCCAACTCACTGATAATTAAATTATTTTTTCAAAATTAATAAATTTACAAATTAGGTTGTTACAGGCGTTTCTTTGTAATCCCTAATCATTACATATAAATGTTTATTGCAACTTATTTTGATCTATATTTTCTTCTATTATTTAACTCTTTCAGGACACAGGCTATTTTTATTTATTTTTTTCTTCACTACCTTCCAATTGCCATAATTTTCTAGTTTTCTGTTCACATAGCTGTATAAGGGCTCATTACAACTTGTATTTTAATGGTACCATTTAATTTACTATAGCTTGTATTGGAAAATGGGAAAAAAATTATTTGTGGGGTGAAATTCCCAAAAAATGGCAATTACACCAAAGTTTTGTGGGTGTTATTTTTATGGTGTGCACTGTACACTAAAAATGACTTGGTAACCTTGTACTGTTGGTCAATATGATTATGATGATACCAAATATATATTGTTTTTATTATGTTTTATTACATTAAAAAAAAAAAAAAAAAAAACATTGAAATGTTTTTTTCTTTGCATCACTATATTCTGGCACTCATATATTTTTGTGAGTGCTTTGCTTTACTATTGCTGTTACTGGTACCATTTTAACATATATATGACTTTGATCACATTTTATGCATTTTTTTGGAGGGGGGGGATGAGCTGACCAAAAAGCAGCAAATCGGCTTTTTTTTCTGTTACAGCATTCACTGCACAGTTAAATAGTTTCTTTATTTTAACAGTTGGGACTTTTTTGGACGTGGCAATACCAATTATACGTTTATATGTCAAATTGGCAACAAGGGTGATTTCAATTTTTTATTTTTTTTTACATTAAAAAAAAAACTTTTTAAAACTTTTTGATTGTAATTTTTACAATACTCATTTTTTAATTTTAAGTCCTCAGGGGACTTATAATACAAAATATACGTTATTATGTGCTATTTGCGAATATTTGCTCACTAATAACGAACGTTCATTTTTCAAAAGGTACGCAACTTTATACGCTTTTAATCTATACACTGTTGCGTACGAATATAAGTCTGGCGAATGCACGCACAACGCTAGGTCGTGGCGTATGAACCTCAGAGTCAGAGCGAATTTGGCAAGATGGCAACGGCAAGCAGGCGTTCGTGTCCATTCAGCTCTGAAGAGCTAAAGTACATGGTCCAGAAGATGGACAAGCTGGGCTATGATGGCAGTGGCACCCATCAACACCCGCACCAAGAAAAAAATAAAATAGTGGAGCGGGTGATACAAGGCCTGCGCCATCACTGTCAGAGTGAGCGGACCCCGGGCCAGGTCCAGAGGAAGTGGTCAGACCTCAAATTGAAGTGCCCAGAGCGGCTAAGGCTGATACGGGATGAGATACGAGAGGGTGAGTAATCAAAAATATTTGATAAGTAACATGTTAAAAAATTAGTTTACTGTCTGTATTGTATATGTAACAGTGCCATTAAAGAAAACCGTATAAGACAACGTAGGAGTGCGTAGTGCGCTGCAGCAATTTTCTTTCATGCTAGGCCATGCCTCTAACTCCACTCAAAGGCTAGGGCTACACGACGACATTTGTCGCGCGACATTGTGTCGCACCAATGTCGCGTGACAATTTTTATAATGGAAGTCTATGGTGTCGCACTGCGACATGCTACATGCTGCGACTGCAATACGACAGTTGCAGAAAAGTCCATCCAGGATGGGTTTTTCTGCGACTGTCGTGTCGCAGTCGCAGCATGTCGCATGTCGCAGTCAACACCATAGACTTCCATTGTAAAAATTGTCGCGAACACTGTCTCGAGTGTAGTTGTGCATTATGTGTCGCGCGACTTACTGTCGCACGACACATGTCGTTGTGTAGCCCTAGCCAAACAAGTGAAGGTATTCTCAGATACGTGCCCCTTCCCAGTAATTTGCCTTAGGCTACATTAACATATGTGGCATTGATCTGGCAGGCTGTTCCACGGTATTTGTCCTGCCAATTCCCGGCATTCTTGCGGATAGCGGTCGGATCAGCGCCGTCCCCCATTATTGTTAATGGTGCTGGTTGTTCTCCCTTTTGTGTCAGGCAAATGCCGGATCCGGACAGATCCGGTGGGCTGTTCCCGGCCATAACAGCCCGCCGGATCTCTAGCGCTAGTGTGAAAGTACCCTTATATGCCCCTTCATAGTTAGCGCTTCCTCCTCCTACACACAGACTCAAAGATGTGCTCATGCTGCAGCTAATGTGTCTGGAGTGGGTGATTTAAAATATATTCCCACGATAACGATATTAAGAAATTTATCACAATAAATACCCATTTAGAAGAAAAAAACACTTGGGGCCACAAGGAGAAGACATTATACTGTATGGGGGCAGCCACAAGGAGACATTATACTGTATGGGGGCCACAAGGAGACATTATATTGGATGTCAGGGAAGGTGAAGGGACTGCTCCCTGCTTACCGTCACCCGTCTCTGCTTCCTATCCATGCAAAGACAGCTGACAACTGGACATAGCCACCCGTTCCCGGACACAGCCGCTAAAATCCTGACTGTCCTGCCGAATCCGGATCAGTTGGGACTGGAGTTATGGTATACTAGTGCATTGTATGTGCTGTATTTTATTTGTTATGTTTGTACCTGCAGAATGTGACACACAGACATCTTTTATTCATTCATTCAACCCCCCACCCCTCCCAACAAATGCTCCCTCCATCAAATATGCACCCCAGATATTCTATGTTCCCTTCACTCCCCATCATATCGCCCTCCTCTCACCCATAATATCTTCATAGTAGTATACATTGTTAGTATTAAAACGGTCATCATAACAATTGTGTATGGATTTATGTTGCAGAGCAACGTCAGCGATGTCGACAGCGTCGACAGCAGGGACGTGCCCGGACGGCCCCTGAAGGACCTTCTAGAAAGTGTAAACATATTTAATTTATTTTTAATCCAGGCTATGTGGGAGTGCAGCAGCAGTGATATAAGAGCACTAGTGGTTAGGAATGGGATCCAGCCCCAAACTATTCAGATGTATCAACATCAGAAGTTACAACTGTTCATTTGAGTTGAATGTAATGCCATTATTTAAATTTTGACAGCTGCTGCACCAGAGAGGAGCTCCTCTGCCCCTCCTCCACCCCACCCTGAGAGGACCCCACCTGGCCCTCATACACCCCCAGCCCAGCTACCAGAGGCAGACGGTAGGTAAAATAAAGTGTAATGGGTGGCCCTTCTGTCTTCAAAATACAAGCTAATTTTATGTTTTATCTTTTATAGCTCCAACCGTCAGGGGGGATATCGATTTTTCCCCAGGCCCATGAGAAGACAACCCAGTATGGGTGTCCCGTAAGAACAAACCCCTAATTCACAGAAGTGTAATATTTTCAAGCACTAGGATCATGCCACCCAACATGTTATTGATAACTAGACTGTGTACACATTATGGGGCGAACCAATTCTGAATAGAATTGGGGAGCCATGGTGTCATTGCAATTAAAATGTGTATGTGTTAAATTAAACTTACCTGATCAGATGAATGGCATCTCCCAAGAAGTTTCTGGAACAGGCAGGAGACCAGGCGCATGAGGATCTTGATTGGAGAAAAGGTCAACAGCTTCAGCATGCGCCACCTGTGAAAGAAAGGAAAAAACAGTTAGTGTCACATTCAGTGAGCAGCAGGATCAAGAACAAGACCCCACCACCCACAGAATGGAAGAACTATTAAAACAATTGATCTTCAAAGCAGAGTCTTCAGGAGGAGAAGACTGGCTAAGAAGATGTCTACTTACCGATGCAGATCCAGTCCAAGGGAGTCGGCAATCTGCTGAGCTGGTCTGCGATCCAGGTAAATTAATGGATGCAGATCTCAGCTCAGGCAGCGTCATAGGAAGCGCGCGCATGCGCAGAGAAGAAGAAGAGTCTCCGCTGCCACTAAAAAGAAGAAAGAAGGAAAGAAGGACATACTCACCAACCGAGGACCTGGAAGGACACAAAAAGGGAAGAAATCAAGCTGCGCCATCAACCTCGAGGACAACACAAGCCAGAAGAAGACGACAGACACAAACAATAACGGACTTACCTGCCACAGCTCCCGACAGCCATCAACAGCAGAGACCAACGGTCAGATCTTCAGAGGGTGAGCATAACATGAACAATATGTCTGATAGTGACTGTTTCCAACAGTGCACTCCTATAAAAAAGAAGAAAAATATAATTTCACAAATAGAGATTACCCCAGAAGAAAAAGAACAATTTTTCTCAGAATTTATTAATTTTATGTCACAGAAATCATCTGGTGACTTAGAAAGAGTATGGTTAACCCCTAAAACAACTAATCAACATAAAAAAGCAATAATAGGGGATAACACAAATATGGAATCTCCTATTGAACCCCATAGAAATATAAATATCCCAATAATACCATCATTTGATACTTGTACAGGGGTTAAAGAAACATCAGTAGGTGAAATTATGCCAGTACAAATTTCACCATTGGGTTTCCACTTATCACAAACGGTAAAGGAAAAAATATGGAGAAAAGAATACATAGAAATTTTTTCCTTGCTTCCGTCGTCAAAAGAAAATCTGAAGACAGAGAAAAAAGATGAGGAAGAAAGGAAAAAACCCAATCAAAAAACTATATTTAATTGGATAAATTCTTTCTCCATATACTCAGCCGTCTTAGGAGAAAAACATCCTCAATTGTGCAGTGGTCTATTTCACCACTTACAATCAATTCTTGAAGCATACAAGAACTTTGGAGGATTTGCTTGGCTAAATTATGACGAATCATTTCGTCAAAAACTCGCCGTGTACCCCAATTTATCTTGGGGAACAAGAGATGTAGGGCTATGGATTACATTAATGCTACCACAAAGACAAAATTATTTTCGTCACCAAACAAACTCACTACCAAATAACAAAAAAGGCATTTGTTTTGCATTCAACGAAACCACTTGTCGTTGGCAAAGCAACTGTAGATATAGACATGAATGTACATTTTGTTCAGGAAACCACTCCGCAACAAAATGTTTTAAAAAACAATCCGGACAATATTCAGGTTCAAGAGACATTAATAAAACAAGTGACACCCCTGAACACAACAAACCTGCTTATATGGCTAAAACATTACCCAAACAAACCGACAGCTCATTTACTAACTAAAGGTTTTACTTCTGGTTTTTATGTACCAGAATATTTAGGCCCGGGTTGTCACTTTGTAAATAATCTAAAATCCGTTAACAAAAACATAGATATAGTAAGAGAAAAAATATTCAAAGAAATATCTGAAAACAGAATAGCTGGACCTTTTGATGAACCACCTTTTCCCAATTTTCGAATTTCTCCATTAGGATTGGTCCCTAAAAAAGAACCGAATTCTTTTAGACTAATCCATCATTTATCCTACCCTAATTTGACGTCATTAAATGACCAAATTGACAAATCTCTTTCATCAGTAACATATGCTTCATTCGATCAAGCACTTATTTTATTACGTCGTTCTGGACAAAAATCCCTCCTTGCAAAAACGGATATTAAATCCGCTTTTCGACTTCTCCCCATTAACCCGAATGGATACAATTCTTTAGGAATTTACTTCCAAGATCAATTTTTCTATGATAAAGCCCTCCCTATGGGTTTTACTCTTTCATGTCAATACTTTGAAGCCTTTTCAACATTCATTCAATGGGCAGTAGAATCTATTTCTTCTGGTGGTTATATACTGCACTACTTAGACGACTTCCTATTCATTGGCTCTCACCAAACTTATGAATGCATTAACCTATTAAACAACTTTATTCACATAGCAAAAGTTTTTAATATTCCAATCGCACATGAAAAAACAGTATATCCCACAAAAAATTTAAAATTCCTTGGAATCGAAATTGATACAGAAAGAATGGAATTTCGCATACCAAGGGATAAAATAAAATCCACCAGAATTTTATTAGAAAATATTTACTGTTCCAAGAAAACCACATTAAAAAGGCTCCAATCACTTTTAGGTTCACTTAACTTTATAACTAGAGTAATACCAATGGGAAGAGTATTTTCCAAAAGAATGTATGCAGCTACCAAAGGTCTAAAAAATTCTTATGACCATATTAGGATTACAAAACAATTAAAACAAGACATGGACATATGGAAAGAATTCCTAGAAGAATTCAATGGTAGCACTATATGGCAAGCAGATTTCTCTGAAACCAAAACATTAGAGTTATTTACAGATGCCGCTGGCTCTATAGGTTATGGAGCCTATTTTAATAGAAAATGGTCTGCTGAAATATGGCCCAATAGTTGGCTGAATACAAAACTAATAAAAAACATACAATTCTTAGAACTATTCCCAGTACTAGTGTCATTAATAATATGGCAAAAATATTTGCAAAACAAAAGAATTTTAATACACTCAGACAACAAAGGAGTGGTATTCTGCATTAACTGTTTAACTGCCAGGTCCTCAGAAGTTATAAACGTACTTAGACAAATAGTTTTAATTTGTTTAAAAAATAATATATGGCTCAAATGTAAATATGTTTGTGGAAAATCTAACATTATTGCCGATTCACTGTCACGACAGGAATTCCAGAAATTCAGAGAAATAGTGCCAAATGCAGAAGTAAAAGGAATCCCCTGCCCAACTCATTTATGGACGACGAATTGGACGTAATTATTAATTTGATTAAGAATTCTGTAGCACCATCAACATGGGCCGGGTATACGGCTGCATGGCACAATTGGAATAATTTTTGCAACCTACACAATTACAACCCGTTGGATGATAATTTGAGAAATTATATCCAATTCGTACTTTCATTATATGGGAAAGGTATTAGATCAGACACTATTTTAAAATCTTTATCAGGTATATCATTCTTCCTGAAAATACAAAGAAAACAATCCATAATATCTAACGATGTAATAAAATACATGTTGAAAGGTATGAAAAAAGAACAAATACCAATAACCAGAACCAGACCTGTATCGATAAAAATGTTGAGACAATTCATCCAAACATTACCTACAATATGCTCATCTCCTTATGAATCTTCTTTGTTTACAACTTCATTCTTATTGATTTTCTTTGGAGCATTGCGAATCTCCGAGATAGCTGCGAACAACAAAAACGCAATCGCTCCATTGAACATTAATGATATAAAAATTTTTGAAGATTACTTAATCATCTTCATCAAAAAATCTAAAACAGATCAATCCAGTATAGGATCTACGATTCGACTCAATAGTTGCCAAGATAAAACATTATGCCCAGTTTACACTTTAAAAAACTGGTTATCAATTAGATCTTTATCAAATGGTCCGTTATTCCGACATCTAGACCAAACCCCACTAACCAAATATCAATTTAATTATATACTTAACAAAGTTAAAGCAATTTTAGGTTTATCTGATCTAAAAATTTCATCACACTCCTTTCGTATAGGAGCAACAACATTAGCTTCTCAATTGGGAATTGGAATAGATAATTTGAAGAAAATAGGTAGATGGAAATCGTCAAGATACAAGTTATATATTAGACCAGATTTATTGGTTTAAATTTATTTCACTTTCAGGTCCCAACAAGATAATATGGATCATCGGACATTCTGTTATAACCACAATCCATAAAAGAACAACCGAAAGATTCAAAGATCAAAAACTGGAGATAAAAGATAATTTGACGATTTACTGGAAAGGCATATATGGTCTTAGAACAGATAAGATTGTAACCAAATGTGAAAAAATGGAAAAAAGGTACCCAATCCCAAACATACTGATTTTACATGCAGGTTTACACGACATTGGATTAGTACCAACACATGAGTTGATAAATAACATCAAACACTGTTTATCCAAACTACAAGAAAAATACAGTAATACTCAAATAATTTTTTCAGATATAATACCCAAATTTAGTTGGAAATCCGAGAACCTGTTGTTCTTCGAAAAAATACGGAAAAGAGTGAATAAACAGATAGAAAAATACATGCCAAAGATAAATGGTTTTTCATACAGACACACTGAATTAGAAGACGGTACTCCAGGAATTTATAACGGAATGAAAACAAGTTTATCAGATATTGGTTGTGACATTTTTGCAGTAGGAATTCAAAATATGCTGGAAAAAGGCCTGCGATGTCTAGGTTAGCCATTAAGCTTTGCTTTATGGCGGATGGGGAGTTAAGTCACTCTAATCGAGTGGACTATTGGTACAATGTTCATTACTTGTTATATTTAAGTTGTTAATAAGATTATTAAGTTTAAAGATAACAAAATAGCATCGCGGCCTAATCCACCATAAATTAATAAAATATAAAATACTGGAAATTAATAAATTGTCCTGTGGTTTATAGGTATATTATAAAATAAATATTGTTATATGACACCATGGGGCGAACCAATTCTGAATAGAATTGGGGAGCCATGGTCTCATTGCAATTAAAATGTGTATGTGTTAAATTAAACTTACCTGATCAGATGAATGGCATCTCCCAAGAAGTTTCTGGAACAGGCAGGAGACCAGGCGCATGAGGATCTTGATTGGAGAAAAGGTCAACAGCTTCAGCATGCGCCACCTGTGAAAGAAAGGAAAAAACAGTTAGTGTCACATTCAGTGAGCAGCAGGATCAAGAACACCCTCCCTCCCTCCCTATAAAAAATGTTGCGATGCTATGTTTGGGGAGTTAAGTCACTCTAATCGAGTGGACTATTGGTACAATGTTCATTACTTGTTATATTTAAGTTGTTAATAAGATTATTAAGTTTAAAGATAACAAAATAGCATCGCGGCCTAATCCACCATAAATTAATAAAATATAAAATACTGGAAATTAATAAACTGTCCTGTGGTTTATAGGTATATTATAAAATAAATATTGTTATATGACACCATGTTCTCCAAGTGGTTAGTGAAGCCGACATATCACAATAATTTTAAAATCAAGTTAGTTAAAGAAGTATAAACTTGTGTTACCCCAAAAATATTTAACAAAAATATGAATCATATTATGCAGTGCTCAGACGCCATTTGCAGTGGGGCGACCCTTCCCCTCCAGGGCCCTCTAAGGAGATGTCTCTCTTGTACCAGTGTAGGAGTGCCAAGGGTATTTTAGGCCTACAGTGTCTCTGGGGTATGTGTCACGGTGTTCCTACCATGATGGACGAATAGGCCCCAGGCGGTGGCTCTGGCTGCAAAAATGATAGGTGGAATAATTGAGGGTTGTCGAGTGAAATGAAGTCCAGACCATCACTGGGGTGTTACAATTATAGTACATTCGCAATCTCTTTTTAACAAAGCGAGAAACAGCCCTGCACCTCACATAGATCCAGAGATCTGCCCAAATTACTGCTACATCAAGCTGGTTACTAAAGGGTAGTGTGACTAGTGTCTATTCTGCTGCATGTCAGGACTCATGTCCATCTCTCCCTATCACAGCTCAGGACAGGAGGCAGTTGAAGATTTAAACTGAGCATGTGCGGCCTTCTCAGTGAGCAGTTCAAAGAAAATTTAGAAAAAAAAAGGCTCATTATTTAAAAATATATTTCACTGAATAACTGAGTCAGTTCTAGTAGATATACAAAATATTTCATGACATGCAACTAGTATTCAGATTCAGGTGCTGGTTTGAAAGTTTAGAATATTTTTTGTGGGACAACCCCTTTAACTTGATATTACATACTAATTATATTCCTGTTTCCACCCCTACAGACATACCATCTGACTTTGAGATGGAGGCCGCCATACGGCGATTTGGCGTGAAGCTCCACGCTGCCACCCGCCTCCTATGCAGCCTCCAGCTGGACCACCTGGAGCTGCAGCAAATGATGGCGGCACGTCGGCATCCGCTTTAATTTTTATTTTATTTATTTTTGTATTTTTCTGTTTTCAAAAAGTTATTTATTATTATTATTATTATTATTATTATTAATAATAATATAAAATAGGTATATAACCTGTGGTTTGATGTTTTTGTACACCTTTAACCCCTTCCTGACATACTATGAAGAAATATTGTTAGGAAACATATATGTACGTAACGCACAAGTGCTGCCAAAAATGACACGGAACAGGCACTCCAATACAAGGGGTATAAAGAAGGGCCTCATTCACATTGTGGAACAATTGTTCTTGTTGTGGGACTCATACACTCATAAAGCCTATGCACAAAGTGACAAGTCTGCCAAAAATT
>ONZH01028237.1:0-37816 GCA_900303285.1 Rhinella marina
GGTCTGTCATTTATAAGTTAAAAGTAAGTGGTTGCAGAGAACCATCATCACAAACATTGCAGATTAGGCCTGGAAAAGAGTCAAATCTTCATGAGAAAAGTCATGGATATTCATGAATTCCTGCTTTTCCTGCCCACCTGCTGATGACTGACAGGCTTCTAACTAGTTTTCTCCCTTTCTCTCTAGGAGAGAACTGCCAGTCATCAGCAGATGGGCGGGGAGAGCAGGAGATTATGAATAACCACGACTCTTCTCAGGTAGATTTGACTCTTTTCAAGGCCTGGGCTGCAATGTTTGTGATGTTGGTTCTCAGTAACCACTCATTTTTAGCTCAAGAGAGACACACCGCTGAAATCAGCATTTCTGTCACTAATTTATGCTGGCCTCAGTACAGTCAGCATAAAGTTGATGACAGGTTCCCTTTAAATGCCTTGGTGCCATCATTTGCTGATTAAGCCTTGTTGACTTCCTTCCCACCCTCATATCAAGTACTAAAAATTGATGTGAATTAGAATAAAAAGCTATTTAAATTCATTGATCCAGGGAGTTATTCTGATTGCCTGATTGGAGTCGGGAAGGAATTTTTCCCCCTAAAGTGAGGAAAATTGGCTTCTACCTCACAGGGTTTTTTTTTGCCTTCCTCTGGATCAACTTGTAGGAAAACAGGCTGAACTGGATGGACAGATGTCTTTTTTCGGCCTTACAATCTATGTTGCTATGTTACTATGTTAAATTGTTCACTATTCTTTGATAATCCTTCCAAACTACCATTCTATCTCAGAATTATACGATTAACAATGTATAAATGTTTGGATATATAGTTTCTATTTTTTAAATCTGTGCATTTTTTTTTTACCCATTCTTGGCATGTACAAAATAAAACATGAAACTTGCATGCTATTTGCATATTAAATTATGACAAACAAAATTTGTAATTATATTATAAAATGAAAACAGATTATTTTTGTCTACTCTCTGACTCTGCACATTTACCAGTGTTAAATATTTAAATTTCACTTAAAATCTTAAATTAAATTAATATTATTTTCATACAGTGATGAGCTTCAGGTTATAAGCAATGACAGCAATTAATACTCATACACTGTAGAGAAATGCTTGCAAAGTTTATTATTTGTTTCTCTTATCTACTAATTAAAAACATCTGCAGGGTAAAAATATGTAATAAATTTACTGCTCAGAAAGTCTGCATGAATTTAGACACATTTCTTCCAGTGAAATTCTAAATATAACCAATAAACACAAGTATTAACCCATCATGTGTTGCATTGGTCACAATCTAATAAATTGACTTTATCAGGGTTTTTTTTCTTGAATTTTTAATATATATTTAAGAAAGTGATGAAAAAAATACATAATGTGAAGAATCTGGATAAGTTATATAATCTTGAAACAATATGTTCATGGCAGTGGGCGAATTTACAGATCACAGTAAAGCCTTGTTCACATTATGGCTCTATGCTTATCGTCAAGCATATCCATAGGACTGCATTCATCTGAAGGAGGCAAAAAGTGTCCCTTTGGACTCTATTAGTCTGGTATATGTAGTAGGGAATGACAAAGTAGACTACACTATTACACACAATGGTATACAGTAAAATAGAGATACTTTACAGTAAGCTCTATTTCAGATTTTTCCTAATGTATGTTGGATTTGTTCTAGGCTTTCAACAAAGGTTCATCAGAAGCTGTTCTCAAGGTATTTATTAAATGTAGTTTTAAAATATGCTGTGAACAACCCCTAATAAGTCCTGATTCATACCATATGGTTGCATTACGGTTTCATACAACCTTTGAATTATATGGAACAATAATATGGCACCCATATAGACATCAATTAATCTTTATTGTACCTGTGTATGCCCGATTTAAAACTGAGGCATCAGAAGTTTTTTTGTTTTTTTTCTTTTTGATTTATATGTGAACTAATAGAGACAATACTATGGGCTATGGAAAGCACCATACTTATGTCTTGTGCTTACAGACTTCTGCAGAGGGATCCATGAAATTTCACTAAAATGTTATGCACTGTCCTTGTATCTCTTTTGGCCCCATAGATGGTGAAAGTCAATGGGGCAAATTTATCATAAAGATACTCTACTTTTATGATGTAAAATTGTCGCAAATTCCACATTTGTGTTTATTTTAATGGCACTTGCACAAAAAGATTAGAGCAAGTGCTATTTCTCCATCAGCCTCACCACTTTTCTGAAAAGGGAGCATGGCGAGGGTGGGAAGGGGCATAGCCAGCAGCTCCACCACATTTATCATTTTCTGGCGTAAAAGAACACTTAAATTAGAGATGAGCCAATCTATTTGTCGCTTTGTATATTTGTTACGAACCTTTGTTATTTCATACGCCGAAGCGAATCAGAATCTTTTCAGATTCGCTTCGTACAAATCTTCTTAAATGTTCTTAAATTTTTGTATGCTAACACTACGCATGTGATAATTTGTATGCTAATGCCACGCATCTGATAATTTGTATGCTCATGCATATGTATTCAGACTGTATGTTCGTTACTTTTGAGGGAATGTTCACAGAACACGACCAGAATAATGAATATTTTTTAACGTTCAAAGCTTCAAGCATATAGTAGCAAAGCAACTTAGACCAAATAAATTCTTATCTGAGGCAAATCTTTTAAAAAAATTGGCTCATATCTAACTGAAATCTATGCCAATCTATGCATATTGTGGATCTGCAAAACACTGATACTGGCCCATGTGCATTCCGTCATTTGTGGACCGCGGCTATCATATATCTTTTTTTTTTTTTTTTGCGGGCCGTGGTACAGCACATGGTGTGCTGTCCGCATCTTTTGTGGCCCCATAGAAATGAATGGGTCTGGATCTGAGCCACAAAATATGCGGCTCGGACGCCATGAGAACAATGGCCGTGTGAATGAAGCCTTATTCTTCCAGAACTGTAATTGTAGCATGAAAAACTTAAAGACACTGACTGCAATAAGATCATTTATCAATCTGTGGCCAATAATTATTTTAAAATTGTGCCTTGTGGTACCTAGGCTTTTTCATATGGCTCTTTAGTGGGGCTCCATATTTGGCTGTTATGGATACTACTGAACATTGTTTAGAACTGTCGGTAACAGAGCTGTTAGTTATTCTTGCAATTTCTTTTCACACCATATGACTATCTTTGATTGCATCTTAGATGTGCTTCTTTGATAAGCAGTTATAGTGTGTCGCTAAATGACATGGTGTTGCAGAAGAATTCTACTCTATTACAATCATTTCAGGGGATAATATCTCTATAAGACTTCATCTGATGAAGCACGCCATATTTTTTTACCTGTAAATGCCCTATGAAATTCAAACAAAAATGAAATTGTTTGCATACAACCACATCCATGAGTCATTAGAAACTTTGAAGTTTACATTTATTCTCAAATTTATTACAGTGCTATATTTTTTCTGAGCAAGCTCTTGGTAATTTTGTCTAAACCACATTTACTAAACAGCTTGGAAAATGTAGAATAGTCCAAGACTGAAAGGTCATTGCAATTGCAGCGATTTACAGTAGTGTTGGAAGATTCAAATTTGTCCTGCTTTGGACAAATCCAAATCCTTGAGATTAATTTAAAATAGAGAATTTAGTTCCCAATCACCGCATGATTTTTGCATAGTCTGATGGTCGCCAGTAGCACAAGACTATGTGAGTGCCATTGCTATAAGTACAGTAGTGGTGCATGCATAAATGTATTTCAAACCTGGATTAGTTCACCATTGCGGTGCACAGAACAATTACAGATCCGATTGTTCGGAAAACCATTCATGCATGTGCCGCTACTTGCAGTAACGATGCATGCATCAGACTCACACATTCTTGTATTAATAGCGGGTATGTTGAAGGGGTTATTCAAAACTGAATTATCCCCCATACAGTGCCCTAACTGACCAATTTCCTCCCATATCATTCCATGGCCATCTTTCTATCTCCGCTGCCTGTATATTGACGGGGGGACCAGGTGTAGGTATACTCAAATTCGCCAGTCTGGGCACTGTAGGGGGAGGTTGTTCAAGGAGGTTGGATAACCCCTTTTAATTCAGACTATGCAGGGACCATACAATATAAGTGCAACTAGGAACTCATTCTCAATGGCAAAAATGACAAAAGCTAACTTTCAGGGGCTTACAAATCAATATATCCCCCTTTACCTCAATGAACCAACCCCCTTAGTGCAACCTGAAATTAAAGTGAGAAAACACTATGTTATTTTTTGGACACTTATGGGCAGTTTTATCATGAGAGGAATTTTTAAAGTCAGTATTGTTGGAATGTGTGTTGTCATAATTTGTGCCAAATGTATCAGATTTTACACAATGTTTAATTCATTTAGTGCACTTTTTCTTGAGATGTTACTCCACTTTCTACTCCACTTTTACAAAAAGGGTAAAATAATTTTTGCAATAATTAAATAGCTGCAGTTGATAAAGGTGGCTCAAATCCTGTTTCCCACAGACTTTAAAAAAAACTAGAGTAAAGGGAATTGAAATTCTGCAACAGTTTTTAGCAAATAAGACAAAAAAATTGCCACCTTCTATTCCGAAGATACAATTTAAACATGAGGGATTTGGAAGCAATGGTATAAGTTACCAACTATGAAGTATTAATTTGTTAATGTAAAATAGATAACAAGACATTGTTAATAGCTTGGAATATGGCTGTCAGGTATGAAACAGTATATGCAAATGTAAGACAGACTAAAAATAACTGGAAGTGCTGTAAAAAGTGTTCTTAGGACATAGAAAATAAAAAATATTATTATATTGCCTAGAAATAATGATATGCAAGAGAACAAACTAAATTATTAATACCTTATACTATTTTAATTTGATCAAACTGACTGGGAAACTGAAAGATACATGCAAAGCCTCATCAAATATGTATAGTGCCTGACAATTAACAATATTAGTAATTTGAAAGTATCTCTCCCGCATTCTTCTCGGTTGTTCATTCTCTGTCACTACTTCTTAGTGTTACTTTATAAACTTTGACAGTTACAAAAGAAAATTTGAAGCCATGAATGAAAAGGTTTTCTTATCATACTGAAATGGGCTTTGAGTTCACATGTTCTAAGTACGCAGCTGGAAATGAACCCAAAGTAACTCATCTGCTGCATAACTACAATGCACATTTTGACTTTGTTTTGATAATTGTCAGAACTTTTTTTTTGGTTTTGCACATTGATTTTCTTAAGGTGCTCATACACAATAGATGATAAAAATGGGCAATATCAACCATAACAAAAACTAGCCAACCACTGTCATCATCTAGGAAGAAGACAGCCATGTGGTGATGCAGCCTTAATAGTGTGTGTTATGGTGATGCTACCTGAATACTGACACTCCCCTGGGTTGTAGGTGGTGGAGTAAGTACAGTACAGACCTGGTACAGGTTAACTGTTTTTACTTGAATAGACTTTTGTCATCAAAACAATACTTAATCTTTCTCTTGACTTCAGCAAACTAAGGTTGGCGGATCCGAAAAAAAAACCAAAAACGGATGACATCCATATGGCATCAACTTTTTTTGCGGATCCATTGTAACAATGCCTATCCTTGTCCTCAAAACGGACAAGAATAGGACACGTTCTATTTTTTTTGTGGGCTACGGAACGGACATATGGATGCGAACAGCACACAGTGTGCTCTCAACATTTGTTGCAGCCCCATAGAAATGAATGGATCCGCACTTTACCAGCAAAAAATGCAAATGCAAAATGCAATTCATGTCGTGTGAAAGAAGCCTAAGGGTAAAATGTCAAATGAACCTGAATACTTTGTTCTCTCTGCTGTACTATTCTCTGGCTTCAGTCTGATTCCTATCAGCTTCAGTTACAGTTTCTTAGGACAGTGAGGTATCCTATGACCTGTTTTGCTGAGTAGGGTGTCTTTGGCACTGTTTTCCCTCTCAGAGGTACTAAGTCCTTTTATATATCAGGAATGGGCTGCTCTCTGAGCTACTTTTCCAAAGCTCCTGCAGCAGTGAGGGGAAAATGCTCCCTCACCACACCATGCAGCTTTACTCGCTCCAACTCTAAATTCCACTTCTCAACTCTCACCTTCTCAACTCTCTCCATACAGCTTCCTCCCAAAAGGGAGAGAATGGAATTGAAAGTTCCCTTCTATCTAAAGGCACTCTCTACAGATACACTGCCACCTGCTGGACAACCATGCACATTACATGAACATAACAGTATTTGCATACTGTATTTGCAACAAAATTACGTTTTGCTGGTGGTGCTACAGTTGGTGGTGCAAACCAATACAATGGCAGCAAACAGACTAGCAATAGGAATGTAGGACTGGTAGTGACCCTCTGGGCCATTACAATTAAACTGTAGCAAGCAGGATAAATTATTGCCTCCTGGAAGTACATTAAGCAATAAAGGCTTCTGCTGAATTAAGCACCATAAATAGAGTACACAATTATGGGAAATGAAGGCTGATCACTGCCCATTCATTTGTTGCTTCCAAATGCAGCCATGATCAGTGCTGTATGGGGATGAATGATTGCTAATATGATAATTATGTCCCCATGCAGTTTTACTGCTTGACAACAGCTTATCCCTGTTTACACTAGGCATTAAAATAGGCACTGCCATTGAAAATGGATTTTTGATGCATCATGAAAGATGCAATCCCCTGACAAATGTTGGTTTGTTTATCGGTCAAGTGATTGGCCGCAGAGTTAGGGCTCATGCACACAACCTGTGCCGGCCCGTGCCCGTATTGCGGCCCGCTTATGCCGGGTCCGCAATACATAGGCACCAGCTGTGTGTAGCCCACATCACGGATCGTGGGCCCATTCACTTCAATGGGTCCACAATTACAGAGATGCAGAGCGGAGGCATGGATCGAAACACCACGGAAGCACTACTGTGCACTACTTTTTTTAAATGAATGGGTCCACTGTCAGTGCCCGTGCGTTGTGGACCGCAAATTTAGGTCCACAGCACAGGCACTGAATACACACGTTCGTGTGCTTGAGCCCTTAAGCTTCATTCGCACGTCAGAGTTTTGGTCAGTAATTTCCATCAGTGATTGTGAGCCAAAGCCAGGATTGGTGCCTTCACAGACACAAGCCCCAAATAAACCCCTACTATAGGTTCCTAAGCTTTTATTAAAACTTAACCTTTATTTGTGTTAGTAAGAATGAGAGTCATCAACAACTAGTGAATTAAAACCTTCAACAGGAGGCCTGGACTTTTTCTATTATTTGTTTGTCTAGGCCGCATGACCCATAGGAGGGGCTGGTAGACCATAGGAGCACTGTGTGGTGTTCGGTATATGACTATTCCTGTGCGGTCCTAAATTAGCCACACCATTGCCAGTCTATATTATATTTTTTAAAAAAAACACATCTCTTATAGGGAGATTGCTCTTAACGCAATGACTGGCACTTTGGTGTAACTACAATGGCCACACATTATTTTAGCCACATTGGTATGCACCTCATATACCTCTATGAAGGTTAATTTTTGTTTTTATAATTTTATATATATGGTTGTCTACCTCTGTGCATACCTAGCGTGACTAATCAACACTTTTAGTATTACCAGGGACCATGTGCAGTAACTATTCATATCACCACATATACTTCACTATCCCTGTGCAGTCCTTGACTGGCTGCACCGTAGCTTGTCTGCACTAACATACCAGACCACACACGCAGTCACTCTTGAATGATTTTTCACACAGCTCACTAGTCCTGTGCAGGCCTTCAGGTGGCTGCACTATTACTAATCTATCTAGTCACCACACACAGTCACCACTCCATGCTCACTAGGTCGCTTGCCCCCTATAGTATAACTATAGATCCCTGCCTCCTGTGCCTTAAAATAGTAGCGCAACCTCTCCCGACATGTTTCGCCGCGATGCGGCTTCGTCAGGGAAGAGAGGATAATGATGATTTAAAACGCCGGTCTTAATAAATAATAATGTGCCCCAAAATGTATTAGAAAATTCTATAATTTTTCATTCTACAAATAGTAACCTACTATATATATTTTGATCGCCAAACAGTTTTATTTCTCAGTTCATGAAGCCGTATGAGAATTTGATGTTCTGTGGGGCAAGTTGTCATTTTACGGGCATCATTTTAAGGTAAACATGCAACTTACTGCTTAACTTATTAACTCTTTTTAGAGGGGTGGGAGAAACAGCAATACTGCCCTGGGTTTTTATGTTCTAAATTTTGAATTGTTCACTTTTTGGCATAAATAGAATGATAACTTCCTTCTCTGGGTCCATGCAAATATATCAATACCAAATACATATTTTCTTTGTGTTTTACAACTTTACACAAAAAACATACCGGACAAAAATAAAGCCCATTGTTAACAGCCGTAAAAACAAATATCGGTGGTCACAAAGAAGTTAATATATTTTGTATGTTTTTCCTCTGCTCCATGTGTATTTGAAAATCATGGGTTTTGTAGGTAGCAATTGTGTTCAATGACAATTTATCATTTAATATGGTTGAAAAGATGAGAATAAACAGTAAATGATCAAATATTTTTTTTTCAAGTTACTGTGGCGTTTTCTGTGCAATATTTTCCTATAGTTGATTATAAAGTAGTCATTGAAGTTACAATACCTATTTGTTCTAGGATGACCATTTTCAATTCAGAATTAGAAGGAAAAAAAGCCTATTATTATGTATGGTAAAAACATGTTTTTGGAAAAAAAATAGATGCAATTGGACATACCCTTGGTACGAAAAAAATATATGGTATTATGCTGCTGTTGACACACACTAAAATATGCTAATTACACAAGTATAGACTGTAGAAGCTGTGCAACAGTTTTTTGGGTTTTTTTTTTAGAAAGAAAAAGGTGAAATTGTGCAGTGTATGCACAAAATATATGCTGCTGGTGATGCTGGGAAACATACCCATTGAACAGTCATGTATTGTAGAAGTTTTGCAATCAGTTTTTGGACAAAAAAGACTGGTTTGTGCACAGAAAAAAACAGCACTGTCAATAAAACCTCATGTGTCTTGTGCCCTGACTGCTAGAAACACAGTCCACTCCTATGTCCCTAATATAAAACC
This sequence comes from Rhinella marina, assembly GCA_900303285.1. Classification (NCBI taxonomy): domain Eukaryota; kingdom Metazoa; phylum Chordata; class Amphibia; order Anura; family Bufonidae; genus Rhinella; species Rhinella marina. The sequence goes on from ONZH01028237.1 coordinate 9,099, forward strand.
TGACTTCACACCAAGTAATACAATCTACCTAACAACCTACATTGTCCCTGAAAGCCCTATAATGACTGTCTTGTGTGTATAATTGCTGTCTGTTAGGGACATCCTGTCACATCAGTGGCTGAGTTGACAATGGCTTTTGTTCATTAGAGCAAGCACAGAGGCTGATAGACCAACCAAAATTCTCCATCCTGATTGGATGTCAGGCTGACGGTCAGGGGCGTACATAGAAATCGAGGGGCCCCATAGCGAATCTCAGAACTGGGCCCCCCACCCAAATATAAAGTACAATTATTGCAACTGTATATTGTGTGTGTATATATATATATATATATATATATATATATATATATATATACAGTACAAACCAAAAGTTTGGACACACCTTCTCATTCAAAGAGTTTTCTGTATTTTCATGACTATGAAAATTGTAGATTCACACTGAAGGCATCAAAACTATGAATTAACACATGTGGAATTATATACTTAATAGTGATGAGCGAGCCGGAGCGGCAAGATTCGGGATTCGCACGAATCTTGCCCGCTTCGGCTCGGCATCCCGAGGCATCGCGGATTCGTGAAGATTCGTGAGTCACTGCCAATTTGAAATGCCCGGTTTTTTCAGCCAATCAGCATCAAAGGGAAGCCTGTGGGAATGCCTGCTGTGATGTAACAGCCCCTATACCTCCCCAGCAGTGATTGGCTGGCAGTGACATGTGACCTAAATTTACATAAGGTAGGGACCTGCAGCATCAGCCTCAGGCCTCATTCACATGTCCGCAAAAATCGTCCGCATCCGATCCGCAATTTGCAGACCGGGTGCGGACCAGGTGCGGACCCATTTACAGTCAATGGGGCCGCAAAAGATGCGGACGGCACACTGTGTGCCGTCCGCATCCGCACTTCCGTTCCGTGGGTCCGGAAAAAAATAGAACATGTCCTATTCTTGTCCGGATCCACGGACAGGAAAAGGCATTTCTATCATGTGCGTTCCGCAAATTGCGGACTGCACATGGGCCGCTGTCCGTGTTTTGCGGATCCGCAAATTGCGGATCCGCAAAACACGGACAACACCAAACGGATGTCTGAATGAGCCCTTAGGGAGCCTCAGAGGCATCCCTACATGCTGCCCCTGGTGTTTCCTATGCATTTCCAAGGTGTTTCCATCATTTTCTGAGGTTTTCACATGTTGGGGCAAACTTGACTGTGCAGAACCTTTGGCCCCTGCAAAAAGATTCGGGTCTCCCATAGACATTAATGGGATTCGTGATTCGGCCCAAATCCACGAATCCCGCGGTGGGATTCGGGCCGAATACCGAATCCCCGAATCTTTTAGAATTCGCTCATCTCTAATACTTAACAAAAACGTGTGAAACAGCTGTAAATATGTCTTATATTCTAGGTTCTTCAAAGTAGCCACCTTTTGCTTTGGTTACTGCTTTGCACACTCTTGGCATTCTCTTGATGAGCTTCAAGAGGTAGTCACCTGAAATGGTATTCCAATAGTCTTGAAGGAGTTCCCAGAGATGCTTAGCACTTGTTGGCCCTTTTGCCTTCACTCTGTGGTCCAGTTCACCCCAAACCATCTCGATTGGGTTCAGGTCTGGTGACTTTGGAGGCCAGGTCATCTGGCGTAGCACCCCATCACTCTCCTTCTTGGTCAAATAGCCCTTACACAGCCTGGAGGTGTGTTTGGGGTCATTGTCCTGTTGATAAATAAATGATGGTCCAACTAAATGCAAACCGGATGGAATAGCATGCCGCTGCAAGATGCTGTGGTAGCCATGCTGGTTCAGTATGCCTTCAATTTTGAATAAATCCCCAACAGTGTCACCAGCAAAGCACCCTCACACCATCACACCTCCTCCTCCATGCTTCATGGTGGGAACCAGGCATGTAGAGTCCATCCGTTCACTTTTTCTGCATCGCACAAAGACACGGTGGTTGGAACCAAAGATCTCAAATTTGGACTCATCAGACCAATGCACAGATTTCCACTGGTCTAATGTCCATTCCTTGTGTTCTTTAGCCCAAACAAGTCTCTTCTGCTTGTTGCCTGTCCTTAGCAGCTATTTTACCATGAAGGCCTGCTGCACACAGTCTCCTCTTAACAGTTGTTGTAGAGATGTGTCTGCTGCTAAAACTCTGTGTGGCATTGACCTGGTCTCTAATCTGAGCTGCTGTTAACCTGTGATTTCTGAGGCTGGTGACTTGGATGAACTTATCCTCCGCAGCAGAGGTGACTCTTGGTCTTCCTTTCCTGGGGCGGTCCTCATGTGAGCCAGTTTCTTTGTAGCGCTTGATGGTTTTTGCGACAGCACTTGGGGACACTTTCAAAGTTTTCCCAATTTTTCAAACTGACTGACCTTCATTTCTTAAGTAATGATGGCCACTCGTTTTTCTTTACTTAGCTGCTTTTTTCTTGCCATAATACAAATTCTAACAGTCTATTCAGTAGGACTATCAGCTGTGTATCCACCTGACTTCTGCCCAACACAACTCATGGTCCCAACCCCATTTATAAGGCAAGAAATCCCACTTATTAAACCTGACAGGGCACACCTGGGAAGTGAAAACAATTTCAGGTGACTATCTCTTGAAGCTCATCAAGAGAATGCCAAGAATGTGCAAAGCAGTAATCAAAGCAAAAGGTGGCTACTTTGAAGCACCTAGAATTTAAGACATATTTTCAGTTGTTTCACACTTTTTTGTTAAGTATATAATTCCACATATGTTAATTCATAGTTTTGATGCCTTCAGTGTGAATCTACAATTTTCATAGTCATGAAAATACAGAAAACTCTTTGAATGAGAAGGTGTGTCCAAACTTTTGGTCTGTACTGTACTAGCAGAAGGACTCGGCATCGTCCGGGTAGATTTCATCTATTTCATTTAATGTTTGTGTGTGTGTCGTTAAAAGAATCGAGAATGACCTCTACAGTGCCCACCCCTTTAACAGTGACCTCCACAGCAGCTAGGATGGCCACTGTCTTCACCCCAGAAAGCCAGACCTTACTGGCCATGCCCCCAAACGTGATGCCACGCCCACTGTCCCCATGAAGCCACACCCCTAAACACAAGGTCATGCCCCTGGCTCTGTGAAGACACGGAGGAGAAGCTGTCTGAGCTACGGGTGGACATCCCTGTGTCCATCCAGGCACTGCACTGGACAGAGGACAGGGAGCCAGAAAACCAGACTGTCCAGCCTAAAACCGGACGTCTGGCCACCCTAACATCAGCCTGCCCCTAGGGTGGCCAGAGGTCCAGTTTTAGGATGGACAGTCTGGCTTTCAAACTCTCTGTCCTCCGTCATGCGCAGGGCCTGGATGGACACAGGGATGTCTTTTTGAACTGCTCACTCTCAGAAAGCAGCACTGTGCAGTCTGAGCATGAGCTGCAGGGAGAAAGTCACCCTCCCTCCCAACTCCGCAGCTGACAGAAGTTTATTTTTACCTTCATTTTTTCAATCCCCGTCAGCTGCGGAGTGGAAGGCGGCATGGCCTAACCAAGTCGAGGGCATAACAGCGGGACCTGGGGGTGGGGCTTTTAAGTCCTTCTTTTGAGGGTGGCCTGAATTACAGGTTGATGCCATGGTCATTTATGAGGAAACACAGTGGGTAGCATTGGAAGAAAACATCTTTTATTACTACTGAATGGTAATTCTGTGAAATTTACATTATATTAGGTAATGATTGATGATGAGTTAGTCTAAAACATAAGTTATATTTATGGTAAACGGAATACCCTTTTAACAGTGTCATTTAAAGTGTTCTGCTCCTTTAAAGCAGACCTACAGCAGTGAAGGAAAATGGCTGGGTTGTTATGGAAACCTGGTGTGTGTGGAGACTAACTGCCTGTGAGTTTCTATTGGCTGATAAGGGTCATGCGACCATGCTTCTACTGGACAATGCATTTTTTTGGGAATATCTCAGGAATGGTATGTCCTGGAGAGGCAAAACCTGTTCTAAAACCTTCCCAGACACCTGTAGTACATGTGCGACAAATTTCGTGATTGTAGCTGCGATGGTGCGGATTCCTTTAGCATACATACATACACTCAGGTTTGTATATTAGAGAGATATATATACACACACACAGGGATATATATATATATATATATATATATATATATATATATATATATATATATATATATATATAATAATGTTGCCTGCAGTCCTATATAAAACCACAGCTAACACTAGTGTAGATCATGTGGTTGTGTTACCTGCAGTCCTATGTAAAACCACAGATAACACTAGTGTAGATCATGTGGTAGTGTTACATGCATCCTTAGTGTGCCTCCATGTACCTCTCCCACGGAACTCCATGCTGGTGGTGCTGCCTCCTCTTCCATCTTCTTCTTCTTGCCCCGCACAAAACGTCCTGATGCAGCTGTGTCAAGAGATAGGAACACTATGGGCATGGTGATGGTGACACACACAAGGAGAGGGACAGACACACAAGATGACAAACACAAACAGGGGGACAGACACACATGAGGGACACACACACACAGGGGGACTGACACAGGGACCGACACACGACAGGGACAAACACACACAGGGACAGGGACACACAGGGACAGACACACACAGGGGGACAGACACACACAGGGACCAACACACACAGGCACACAAGGACAGGGACAAACACACACAGGAACAGACACACACAGGCACAGGGACAAACACACACACGCAGGAACAGACACACACAGGCACACAGGGACAGGGACAAACACACACAGGAACAGACAAACACAGGGACACACACAGAGGGACAGACACACACAGGGTGACAGACACACACAGGGACTGACACACACAGGAACCGGTACAACAGGAACATCAGATAGTATGATGTTTCCTTCCTCTGCTGCTGTGGCTTGTCATCAGTAACACTAGAAAGTTAGGGGCCATTCAGCCCTGTCAGGCCCCGCAACCTCACGGGCCCCATAGCAATGGCGTGGTGTGCCGCCATTGGCCGTAGACCACAGCTGATGTTAAATCATTGTGGGCAAGCCATGTGGGTCATAAGATCCTCTGTTTTAATCTTTCCTGCCCTGTTTCCTTCGCTAGTGTACTGATTTTTAAAAGTAAAATGACGGTCGCTGTTTTGAGTGATTCTTCAAAATCAAATTGCCAAAATTTAGGATTAATTTTGAAAAAATAATTTTGGTGAAATCTGTGACAAATCTGATTGGTTTAAAACTGACTTATCTCTAGTTATGTAGTGCTTTAAGTTCAGATCAGTCTACCACAGGTCTGAATGTGGCAGCTGTAATAGTTATGCTAAAATATGGCCATAGTTTGACAGTATGATACTAGCCTAAGGGACATCATAATAGCACATGTATTTTCTGATTTTTTACATTACTAGATTTTATCTATATCTTTGAAATTATAAAAAGATACCTACCGCATCTGAAAATGATAATGTGTAGGTGTCTGCAGTGACCTGTTGATTAAAGATTCACTGTTTCATCTTGATATGTAATGAAAAATAGGATGCAAACAAACAGTGGCAGGTAGGGAAGCTTCAGGTGTCCAGGCTAGCTCGGCGTATCATGTGGTGAAAAGCATACTGTTACTGAAGCTATAACATCATAATCCCTCATATAAAATCTACACATGAAACAGAGGCTGCTCATATGGATATCCATCATCTAAGGAGATCATCTTACTGAGAAAGAGGATTCTTCCTGCATCAAGAAGCCACATGCACAATGACTACCAATTTATTTATCTATACAATTAAATATCAAAGTTTCAAAAAGTGATATTGTTTCTATTATTATTATATTTTTCCCTATATTTCTACAATGGTGTAATAGAGAATTTTCAATTTTAATAACATTTGCAATAATGCAATAATTTATTTTAAAATAATTCAATCATGTATAACATCAAAACAAATTTTTAAAAGGAAGTCTCATATTATCAAAATTTGGCATACACCCTAATGCCCTGCACCCTCAGGACGAAGTAAGCTTTTTGAGGCTCCCCGTCAGGACAGGGGGCAAGCAGGAAGCCTCTCTCTTTTCTCAATTCCTTCAAATGTACCTAGGTAAGCTCCTATGTCATCCTCTTTATCAATTTTCCTCATGCTGTTCTGTACCAACTGCCCGGGTATGGGCTGTCATCCTTGTAATACTTCATGTCTCTCCGACAAGGCTTGTAGCAGCTGCTGCAGAGATTGGGTCACCTGCTGCTGTTCTTTTACAGAGTCCCGGTGAGCTTTAGCTAACAGCCAACTGGTTTAACTCCACACGTTCATAGATTCGTCATGCGCTGTACAGATGTAGCATCTCTTGCGCTCACAGCAGAATCGTGTGAGCGCAGAGCGATATCGCTTCATTCATAAAATTAAGGTGTAGTTACATGTAACCACCACCAGATGGCGGATGGAACTACAGTACAGTATCAATGGCAGAGTTCAGCGCAGTTCCGATCTCCTTGAGGAAATCGGGGCTGTGCTGCTGTTTAATAGCTCCCCCAACCCTCCCAGTATAATAAACATTGGTGGCGCAGTGCGCCCAACCCCCCCATTATTAAAACATTGGTGGCGCAGTTCACCCTCCCCCCAGTATTAAAACATTGGTGGCGCAGTGCGCCCTCCCCCCAACCCCCCCAGTATAATAAACACTGGTGGTGCAGTGCACTCAACCCCCCCAGTGTTAAAACATTGGTGGCAGTGGGGATCGGAGCCCAGCAGTGTAATCGCTGGGCTCCGATCAGTTACCATGGCAACTGGACGCCTCCAGCTTGCCATGGTACTCTTTACAGTGCACCTTGCCCCCCTCACTATTAAAATATTGGTGGCACAGTGCGCCCTTAACCCAAACCCCCCTCCCCCCAGTATAATAAACATTGGTGGCACAGTGCGCCCAACCCCCCCCACAGTATTAAAACATTGGTGGCGCAGTGCGCCCTCCCCCTCAACCCCCCCAATATAACAAACATTGGTGGCAGTGGCCACAGGCGCCCCCCCCTTTTCATTGGTGGTGCAGTGGGGACCTGACCGATCAGTTACCATGGCAACCAGGACGCTTTTTTCCCCCCATAAATAAATAATTTTAAAAAACGGCGTGGGGTCCCCCCCTTTTTTCATTCTCCATCCAGATACAACCAGCAGCAGCAGCCTGGCACTACCAGGGTGGGAAGGGACACGGTTATTGGCCCTTCCCAGCTTAATGGTACCAGCCTGCAGCCACCCCAGAACCGGACCTTCAATTTAGAAGGTCCGGTCCTGTGGGTACCCGGCTCTTCCCGACACCCCTGGTGGCGGTGGGTGCCGAGGTAATAGATGTTGGGGTTAGTGCTGGCCATACCGGCAAGCACTAAGCCCAGTATTAGTAATCAGGGCCGTCTGTAGATAGCCATGATTACTAAAACTGCAATGTTGTAAAAAAAACACACACACACTTATAAAATATTTTATTGAAATAAACACTCCCCCAGACCCCTGTTTGACTATTTTATTTAAAAAATAAAAAAGCTGGTCCGACGTAATCCACTGAATCCGACGTAGTCCTTAGCATTCACGGTCCTGAAAAATAGAAAACAAACAAACAAACAAACAGACCACTTACCTCCTCTTCCTCAGGCTTCTTCTCATCATGAGCAGCAGAGCCTCTTCCTTCTTCTGCTTCTCCTCAGGCTTGTGCTGCTGCTGCTCCTCAACCTTCTGGGGCTGGACAGGGGCCGCAAAAAGAAGCAAAAAAAGTACACATTTTGGGTATCACCACGTCCGTATCAACCTGCTCTACAAAAATCTCACATGAACTGACCCCTCAGCTGAAAGCAGTAAAAAAATAATTAAAAACGGTGTCATAAAAGCCATTTTTTGTCACCTTACATCACAAAAAGTGTAATACAAAGCGATCAAAACGGCGTATGCCACCCCAAAATTGTACCAATCTAACTGTCACCTCATCCTGCAAAAAAAGTAGCCCCTACCTGAGACAATCGCCCAAAAAAAAAAAAAAAAAAACTGAAAAATAATTTTCTTTTGTTTCAAACAGGATATTATTGTGTAAAGGTGAGCAGCAAGTACTGTGCTGTGTAAATGTACTGAATATAGTATGTATAGGGGCTGCAGTAACCCCCCAACAACCACATGATCCATCTATTGTTCTTTTACAAAGGGACTAAAAAACACTTTGTTTACTGTAGCTGGGGTGTAGCAGCACTGTGTAACCCGAAACCCGCAGAACAAAGGCTCTTTGTTTTGCTTGTTTCATGTTACACAGTTTGTAAAAGAATATTTACACAGCGTACAGCACTGTACAGAAACCTCTTTAGTCCACTGTCACTAGCGTTTTAATAATCCGGTATTGAGCTGCAAAAAGCCTCAGCAACATTTCCAGGGCCAGCAATTTTGAAAGTTGCACGTTTAGTGCTATGGCCTGTGGGTGGGTGGCAGGGTATTTGCGCTTACGTTCAAATGCCTGTGTTAAGAACATTTGAACGCTGCGCTGGGACACTGTAGTGGACATACTCGCTGATGGTGTCTGCGAAGGTCCAGGTGCAGGGAGGGAAGCATCTGGGCCTGCGTCTTGGACAGCACGTAACAGAGGGGAAGAGGAGGCAGTGGTGTGACCTGCAGACAGAGATCGTGGAGCCTTTGTTCTGCTGGTTTCGGGTTACAGAGTGCTGCTACACCCCAGCTACAGTAAACAAAGTGTCCCTTTGTAAAAGAACAATAGATGGAGTATGTGAGGGGGTGGGGGTTACTGCAGCCTCTATACATACTGTATTCAGTACATTTACACAAGGAGACGTTATACTGTATGGGGGTAGCCACAAGGAGACGTTATACTGTATGGGGAAGCCACAAGGAGAAGTTATACTGTATGGGGAAGCCACAAGGAGACATTATACTGTATGGGGCAGATACAAGGAGACGTGATACTGCATGGGGGCAGTCACAAGGAGACGTTATGCTGTATGGGAGCAGCAACAAGGAGACATTATACTGTATGGGGGCAGCCACAAGGAGACATTATACTGTATGGGGGCAGCCACAAGGAGATGTTATACTGTATGGGGCAGCCACAAGGAGATGTTATACTTTATGGGGACCTCAGATCAGCCCATAAGCCCCCATAAGACCTCAGATCAGCCGTCATTATCCTCATTAGACCTCACATCAGCCCATAAGCCCCCATCAGACCTCAGATCAGCCCCCACTATCCCCATCATACCTCAGATCAGCACATAAACCCCATCAGACCTCAGATCAGCCCCCACTATCCCCATCAGACCTCAGATCAGCCCCCACTATCCCCATCAGATGTCAGATCAGCCCATAAGCCCACATCAGACCTCAGATCAGCCCCCACTATCTCCATCAGACCGCAGATCAGTCCATAAGCCCCCAGATGGCTCATCTAAGAAGACAGGAAGACAGAGGGTCGGTCCTTCACACTGCATGCCTGCATTAGGTTTCAGAGTGTGGAGGCATGGCAGGAAGATGCTGGCTACAGCAAGTATGTATGTGAAGTAAGGGAAAGCAGTTTTGGCCTCAGAGAAATGGCAGGGGAGCCATCTTGAGAAGATCCTCATATTGTAGAGGTTAAAATCAGATGCTGAAATGTTGAAGTCCCAGTACTGGGACAAAAATAAAAAGTGAAAAAAAAAGTGTTTAAAAAAAGATTTAAAAAGTAAAACTGTACAGTAAAAAAGTGCCTCTTTTCCTTCATTTAGCAATTTTTAATTAATTAAAAAAAAAATAAATAAAATAGACATATTAGATATCGCTGTGTTGGTAATGAGCTGCTCTATAATAATATCACATGATCTACCCCCTCAGGTGAATGCCGTAAAAAAAATTAAATAAAAAAAGCTGTGCTAAAACAACCATTTTATCGCTTTGCTCTAAAAAGAGTAATATTAAATGATCAAAAAATCGTATGTATCCAAAAATGGTATAAATAAAAATGTCAATTGTTCCTGCAAAAAAGGAAGCCCCTACACAAGATGATCGACGATAAAATAAAATATATGTCTTTCAGAAAATGGAGACACAAAAACATGTTCTTTTCAAAAGTGCTTTATTATATAAAACTGAAACAAAATTCTAAAAAGGAGTCACTTTTTGGGAGTTTCTACTGTGGGGGTGCTTCAAGGGTGCTTCAAATGTGACATGGTGCCTAAAATCCAGTCCAGCATAATCTGTTCTCCAAAAACCATATGGTGCCCCTTTTCTTCTGAGCCCTGCTGTGTGCCCATACAGCAGTTTACGACAATATATGGGTTTTTTCTGTAAACTGCATTATCAGGGTAATAGGTATTGAGATTAGTTTTGCTGTTAACACTTGCTGCATTACAGGAAAAAAATGAAAATGGAAAATCTGTAAAAAGAAGTGAAATTTGAAAATGTCATATTTTCATTTAATTCTTGTGGTACACCTAAAGGGTTAACAAAGTTTGTAAAATCATATTTGAATAACTTGAAGGGTGTAAAAATTGGGAGTAATTTATGGTTGTTTCCTATAATGTAAGCTCCACAAAGTGACTTAAAAACTGAACTGGTCGCTTAAAAAGCGGGTTTTGGAAATTTTCGTAAAAAAAAATTTTTGATTCTAAAATAATTGAATCTAAAATTCTACTCCATACAAAATTTTATCAGAAGAAATTAAAATTTTCATTTCCACACACACCCAAGTGTTTCTAAATTCTATTAAAAGCCTGAGGGTTCAAAGTAGTCAGTGCACCACTCAATAAATTCCTTGAGGGGTGTAGTTTCTAAAATGGGGTAAATTTTAGGGAGATCTTACTGTGGGGGTACATTAGTGTGCCTTCAAATGTAACATGACATCCAAACACCATTCTAGAAAAATGCATATGGCGTTCCTTTCCTTCTGAGCCTGTGTGTGCCTATAGAGCAGTTTACATTGGGTGTTTCTGTAAAGTGCAGAATCAGGATAATAAATATTGAGGTTTCTTTGGCTGTTAACCTTTTGTGACTTGGACAAATAATGGACAAATATGTAAAATCTGAAAAAAGTGGAATTTTGAAATTTTGTCTCCATTTTCTTTTAAAGGGGTTCTGCAGTTGTTTCAAACTGATGATCTATCCTCTGGATAGATCATCAGCATCTGATCGGCGGGGGTCCGACACCCTGGACCCCTGCCGATCAGCTGTTTGAGAAGGCAGCGGCGCTACAGGAGCGCCGCAGCCTTCTCTGTGTTTACCACAGGCCAGTGACGTCACGACTAGTATCACTGGCCTAGGCGGGGCTAAGCTCTGTTCACATGAATGGAGCTTAGCCCCGCCCAGGCCAGTGATAGTAGTCGTGACATCACTGGGCCTGAGGAAAACACAGAGAAGGCCACGACACTCCTGCAGCGCTGCTGCCTTCTCAAACAGCTGATCGGCAGGGGTCCCGGGTAACATAGTTTATAACATAGTAACATAGTTTATAAGGCTGAAAAAAGACATCTATCCATCCAGTTCGGCCTGTTTTCCTACAAGTTGATCCAGAGGAAGGCAAAAAACCCCTGTGAGGTAGAAGCCAATTTTCCCCACTTTAGGGGAAAAAATTCCTTCCCGACTCCAATCAGGCAATCAGAATTACTCCCTGGATTAACGACCCCTCTCTAGTAACTATAACCTGTAATATTATTAACCTCCAAAAATACATCCAGGCCTCTCTTGAACTCTTTTAGTGAACTTACCATCACCACCTCCTCAGGCAGAGAGTTCCATAGTCTCACTGCTCTTACCATCCTCTTCTATGTTTGTGTACAAACCTTCTTTCCTCCAGACGCAGAGGATGTCCCCTCGTCACAGTCATAGTCCTGGGGATAAATAGATCAGGGAGAGATCTCTGTACTGACCTCTGATATATTTATACATAGTTATTAGATCTCAGTCGTCTTTTTTCTAAAGTGAATAAGCCTAATTTTGATAATCTTTCTGGGTACTGTAGTCCACCTATTCCAGTTATTACTTTAGTTGCCCTCCTCTGAACCCTCTCCAGCTCTGCTATGTCTGCCTTGTTCACAGGAACCCAGAACTGTACACAATACTCCATGTGTGGTCTGACTAGTGAACCCCGGCCGATCAGATGCTGATGATCTATCCAGAGGATAGATCATCAGTTTGAAACAACTGCAGAACCCCTTTAAACTTGTGAAACATATAAAGATTTAACCTCATTTTTAAAATCAGTTTTGAATAACTTGAAGGGTGTAGTTTCTATGGGGTCATTTATGGGTGATTTCTACTACGTAAGCCCCACAAAGTTACTTCAAAATTCAATTTGCTTAAAAAAGTGAAAATTTTCTTAAAAATTTGAGAATGTGCTTCTAAAAACCTAAGCCTTCTAATATAAAATAATAAAAGGCCATTTACAAAATGATGCAAACAAAGTAGACAGATGGTGAATGTTAATTAATAACTAGTTTATAAGGTATCACTAACCATCTTAAAAGCAGAAAAATTCAAAATTTAGAAAATAGCAAATTTTCCAAATTTTTGGTAAATTTTGGATCTTCCTATAAATAAAAGTAAAACATATCGACTTAAATTTACCTTTAACATAAAGTATATTGTGTTATAGAATTGCTAGGATAATTAAAAGTGCTTCAAAGTTATTATCACATACTGTAAAGTGACACATGTCAGATTTGCAAAAATCGCCTCTGTCAGGAAGGTGAAAAATGGCATGAAGGAGTTAATCATAAAGACAAATGTACAAACAGTACAGCTAATTAAAAAAAGTAATTAGTAGAAATAAGTTGTCCTGAGATCCTAGGAAACTTGAAAAGTGTCATTAAGTTTTCAAAAAATTTCTGATATGTCACAGAGAGATATCGAAAGTTTTTATTAAAGGCGGTCTGTGTACCCCCAAAGATCACTAGAACGAGAAGAGAGAAGATTTTGCATAACACACTCTCTATCTCCTTGCTCCAGAGGACGGAACTGAGATTGGCCCATAGACTTCTATTAAACCCAGCAATGAGGAAAGAGAGTGTGATATGTGAGCTTTTCTCTCTCTTTTTTCTAGTAATTGGTGGGGGTCTCAGCGCTCAGACTCCCACCGATCAAAACTTTTCATGTGTCTCTAAGACATATCAAACATTAAAACTCAGTGACCCTTTAAATGTTCAAGGTGCCTCTCATTAAAAGTTATTGCGTGAAATATTCTTTTGGGATTTTATTTCTTGCATCCTTCATAGTTTAACTTTTAATGCAGTACCACTCTTGCTGTGATGAAGCAGAAGCTGTATCCACACGTTGCCGGCATGCAAGGAAGAAAATGAAATATATCTAAACTAAGCAAAAAGAAGGGGTTTTTCACAATTTTATAAAATAGCACAGTTGGCACACCAGGTGATAGAAAATTCCAAATGAAGTTTATTAAAAACTTTTGGTAAATAAAACATAAGTAAAATAATATGACATAAATATTAAAATACCTGTATATCTACAATTTTCATAGTCGTGAAAATACAGAAAACTCTTTGAATGAGAAGGTGTGTCCAAACTTTTGGTCTGTACTGTATATATATATATATATTTTTTTTTTTTTGAGGGGGGGACTAAAGGCTGAGGCTCCAAAACAAACTTAACAATACTAAATAGAACTATTAGTAATGTTAACTAACAACAGCTACTCTCCTACTAAGCGTAGAAAACAGAGGCAGAGGTAGACAACAGTGTTTCGTTTTGAAATAGGGTTTTGGAGACTTCGGGTTCGCACAGCCCATGACTTGACACAAGACATTTGGCTGTAAAATTATGGCCTGGCTGACAGCAACAGTGGGAAGACACTTAGACTATTCTGCCCTGCAAGGCCTGATCTAATCACCACCAGCATCAGCAAGAGGAGTATGAAATTCAGATGTAATCCAGCCTTTATTCATTTTTATAAAGGTATTTTTTTGAACACTGGCCGGTAACAGATTTGTCCTTTTGGGTGTCACCCCCCCCCCCCCCCAGCGGCACTAAAAACCCTCTCTGACATGACACTTGAGGCTGGGCAGCAAAGAAGCCCTAGTGCATAGTGGGACAGTTCCGGCCACTGTTGGCCTCAGGGAGGCTTTCCTCTATAACCGCCGGATTATAAGGTGGGCTTCGGTGGCTTTTGTTTTAGAAATTGCAGAAGGGACACCACTTGGAGGGAACACTGAAGCCCGAGAGGTGGCAGAAAATGATGGGGTTTGCTTCAGTGGAATGGTGGAGCAGGACGTGTCTGACCCCTGGCTACATATGGATACTGTATCAGCAGATGACAGCAGATCATCCGGCTGAGACTGAGATGAGGGTGCCATCCACTCCACTACCTCATCTACTTTCTCCTCCACTACAATTTTGCGCCTCGGTGGGTTAGCCTGGTGGAACAACGGCCAAGTATTGCGAATACTACTAGTAGATTCTCTGGCTACAGGTCTTTTGGCACTGCTACCCTGTGCCACCTTCTCTTTTTTTTTAAAGCTCAAAGTCTGGCTGGAACTGGACCCCTTTTGCTTATCCATTCCAGGCATTTTTCAATTCACTCTGTGGCCCTGCAGCTGGTCTTTGTCCCTGTATCTCACTGTCTCTCCCTGTCTCTCCCTATCTTTCCCTGTCTCTCTCTCTCCCTGCTTGATTAAATACTAGCCCTGAACTGGCCCTGCAATTGCCCTGCAGTATCCCTGATATGTGTAATATGGATTCCCAGAGCTATTATATCAAATTTTCACAAAACAGGGCTCAGAACTTCACACACAGTGCTTCTGCTTGTCTCAGCAGTCGCAGCAGAAGTGATGCGTCACTGGCTTACCAAGCCTGAGCCAATCAGAGTAAGCCCTGCCCACTAGGTCAGGTGACCGCTTTCTTCCTGGGCTTTTGCGCACAATAAACAAACTAACAGTAAAAGTTCGTTAATGAATTGAATTCGTACGCAACAGAGTATAAAGTAACTTATACATAGCAATAGTGTATAATTTATAGGACAAACTATGTAGCGAATGCGTACAAAGCCGAAGCGAATTACCTAATATTCGGATTCGCTTCGCAACTAAAAATTCCCAAGATTCGATACGAATCAACGAATCGACAAATTGATTCGCTCATCTCTACTAGGTTGGAGACTGTATGATGGTTGTTCTCAAGATTCACATATGATTGCAGTGTCAGGATGTATCTAGATTGCAGAAAGATTACTTATCTATTTGGAGAGGACAAGTGCTTGTGATATGTATCCTCAGCGTTGGTGGTGTGTTTTTGTGGTGAAGCAAGGAAAGATAACAGCTGCTGGTACACCTACATAGGCTTTTAAAGGGAACCTGTCATCATCTTTATGCTGACCTCACTAAGGGCTGCATAAAGTAGTGACAGTAATGCTGATTTCAGCGATGTGTCACTCATGAGCTAAAAGTAAGTGGTTGCTGAGAACCAGCATCATGATCATTGCAGCTCAGACCTTGAAAAGAGCCCCACCCAACAACAACTCCCCACCCAACAACTGATGATTGGCAGTTCTCTCCTAGAGAAAAAGGGAGAAAACTAGGTAAAAGACTTTCAGTCATCAGCAGCTGCGCAGGGAGAGCAAGAATTCATGAATAACCATGACTCTTCTCAGGCAGCCGTGACTCTTTTACAGGTCCTGTCTGCAATGATTGTGATGTTCTCGGCAACCACTTACTTTTAACTTTTAAATGACAGACCGCTTAAATCAACTCACCTGTCTCTACATTATGCTGCCATTAGTGTGGGCATCATAAAGTTGATGACTGGGTCCCTTTAAATGTTCCCAGCTAATTTGACCCTGGCACTAGATGGTCTCTGGGTTATTTCAAAATTTCCCTTTGCTGGGTGAAGTGGTTCCAATCATACATGACATCACCACACGGGTTGGAGTGATGGTGTCATCACGTCACCAACTGAGATTTCACTCAGTGTCTTCAATCAAGATGGCCAATATGGCCTCTGCATGATCAAATGAATAAGGTGAGTATTTTATTTTTTTAAACCGTATAAATCCCTGAATGCCCTCTATGTTAATCTCAGATGCCAGGATCAGGGATAAATGCGGCAACTGAGGGGTTGATTGTGCCCTGCTCAACACTAGATACAATATTGCTCATGTAATTTATCACGTTTATGTAATTTTTTAATAATCTCCAATCTACATTGGATAAGTAGGTTTTATGTAGCAATTAGATATGAGCGAGCACTAAACTGCTCGTGTGCTCGTTATTCGAGTCGAATTTTTCCCGATGCTCGGGTGCTCGTTTCGAGTAATGAAATTCTGGGCAACAGCCTGGTGGTGACCCTCAAGACAATTGTGCTGACCCAGACCAAGATGGGCAAGGCACATGCGCTGGCACATGTTAGGAAAGCACCCAACTAGGTGCAAAGAATGTCCATCACCGCCTACGGGTGACACCACTGCCCATGCTGGCACTGCTGTCCTATCCCCCACCCCAGGATGCAGGCATAAGTGTCTCCCTCCCCGCATCCACCCAGTAGTCCACAGCGTACACAAATTTCTCCCAGCACAGTGCCCAGCTCTCCCCATCCCAGATGGGCAAACACGCACCCCACACCCACCATGTCCACAGCACAGTGCCCAGCTTTCCTAATTCCAGACGGGCTAAGACGCACACTGCACCTACCCATTTGTCTCCACATGTGGGTGGGTGCAGAGCCTTTTAGTGCCCATCAAGACAATGTTTGAGTGCCAGGGCCGGGTAGTAACCCTCCTTGAAGTTGTGGGGGAGAGGCCTCCGGTGACCCTCAAGGCAATTTTGGGCGACAGTGTAGTGGTGAGCCTCCAAAGAATCGTGGGTGAGAGCCTGGAGGTGACCCTCAAAAACAATTGGTTTGAAAAAGCATGGTGGTGCACCCCTGAATGACAGTCTGTGACTGAGATTGCAGGTGAACCCGTTAAAATTGTAGTCTGGCAAATCTTGATGGTGAACCCGTAAATTACATAGTTTGACTGAGATTGCAGTTTACAGCATGGGGGTGAACACCAAGATGACTTGTTAAGATTGAGATTGCAGTTTACAGCATGGCGGTGAACCCCAGAGTGGCTTGGTTAGACTAAGATAGCAGCTGAACCACCCAAAAATTTAGCCTGACACAGCATGGCGGTGACAACAAAGTGACCAAATTAGATAAGGTAGCAGGTGAGACTGAGGTAGAAGGTGAAGCACATAAAATTTTACCCTGACACAGCATGGCGGTGACAACAGAGTGACCAAGTTAGACTGAGGTAGCAGGTAAGGCACATAAAATTTTACCCTGACACAGCATGACGGTGACAACAGAGGGACCAAGTGAGAGTCAGGTAGCAGGTGAAGCACATAAAATTTTATCCTGACAGAGCATGGGGGTGACAACAGAGTGACCAAGTGAGACTAAGGTAGCAGGTGAAGCACATAAAATTTTACCCTGATACAGCATGGTGGAGAACACAGAGTGACCAAGTAAAACTAAGGAAGCAGGTAAAGCACATAAAATTTTACTCTGACACAGCATGGCGGTGATAACAGAGTGACCAAGTGAGACTGAGGTAGCAGGTGAACCACCCAAAAATTTACCCTGACACAGCATGGCGGTGAACCCAGAGTGACCAATTTAGACTGAGGTAGCAGGTGAAGCACATAAAATTTTACCCTGACACAGCACGGCGGTGAACCCAGAGTGACTAAGTGAGACTGAGGTAGCAGGTGAAGCACATAAAGTTTTACCCTGACAGAGCATTGCGGTTAACCCAGAGTGACCAAGTGAGACTGAGGTAGCAGGTGAAGCACATAAAATTTTACCCTGACACAGTATGGCAGTGACAACAGAGTGACCAAGTAAAACTGAGGAATCAGGTGAACCACCCAAAAATTTACCCTGACACAGCATGGTGGTGAACCCAGAGTGAACAAGTTAGACTGAGGTTGCAGGTGAAGCACATAAAATTTTACCCTGACACAGCATGGCGGTGAACCCAGAGTGACCAAGTGAGTCTGAGGTAGCAGGTGAAGCACATAAAATTTTACCCTGACACAGCATGGCGGTGACAACAGAGTGACCAAGTGAGACTGAGGTAGCAGGTAAGGCACATAAAATTTTACCCTTAAACAGCATGGCGGTGACAACAGAGTGACCAAGTGAGACTGAGGTAGCAGGTGAAGCACATAAAATTTTACATTAACTAAGCATGGCACTGACAACAGAGTGACCAAGTTAGACTGAGGCAGCAGGTAAGGCACATAAAATTATACCCTGACACAGCATGGCAGTGACAACAGAGTGACCAAGTGAGACTGAGGTAGCAGGTGAAGCACATAAAATTTTACCCTGACACAGCATGGCGGTGACACAGAGTGACCAAGTGAGACTGAGGTAGTAGGTGAAGCACATAAAATTTTACCCTTACACAGCATGGCGGTGACAACAGAGTGACCAAGTGAGACTAAGGTAGCAGGTGAAGCACATAAAATTTTACCCTGACACAGCATGGCGGTGACAACAAGAGTGACCAAGTGAGACTGAGGTAGCAGGTGAAGCACATAAAATTTTACCCTGACACAGCATGGCGGTGACAACAGAGTGACCAAGTGAGACTGAGTTAGCAGGTGAAGCACATAAAATTTTACCCTGACACAGCATGGCGGTGAACCCAGAGTGACCAAGTGAGACTGAGGTAGCAGGTGAAGCACATAAAATTTTACCCTGACACAGCATGGCGGTGACAACAGAGTGACCAAGTGAGACTGAGGTAGCAGGTGAAGCACATAAAAATTTTACCCTGACACAGCATGGCGGTGACAACAGAGTGACCAAGTGAGACTGAGTTAGCAGGTGAAGCACATAAAATTTTACCCTGACACAGCATGGCGGTGAACCAGAGTGACCAAGTGAGACTGAGGTAGCAGGTGAAGCACATAAAATTTTACCCTGACACAGCATGGCGGTGACAACAGAGTGACCAAGTGAGACTGAGGTAGCAGGTGAAGCACATAAAATTTTACCCTGACACAGCATGGCGGTGAACCCAGAGTGACCAAGTGAGACTGAGGTAGCAGGTGAAGCACATAAAATTTTACCCTGACACAACATGGCGGTGACCACAGAGTGACCAAGTGAGACTGAGGTAGCAGGTGAACCACCATAAAATTTACCCTGACACAGCATGGCGGTGAACCCAGAGTGACCAAGTGAGACTGAGGTAGCAGGTGAAGCACATAAAATTTTACCCTGACACAGCATGGCGGTGAACCCAGAGTGACCAAGTGAGACTGAGGTAGCAGGTGAAGCACATAAAATTTTACCCTGACACAGCATGGCAGTGACAACAGAGTGACCAAGTGAGACTGAGGTAGCAGGTGAACCACATAAAATTTTACCCTGACACAGCATGGCGGTGAACCAAAAGTGACCAAGTTAGACTGAGGTAGCAGGTGAAGCACATAAAATTTTACCCTGACACAGCATGGCGGTGAACCCAGAGTGACCAAGTGAGACTGAGGTAGCAGGTGAAGCACATAAAATTTTACCCTGACACAGCATGGCGGTGACAACAGAGTGACCAAGTGAGACTGAGTTAGCAGGTGAAGCACATAAAATTTTACCCTGACACAGCATGGCGGTGACAACAGAGTGACCAAGTGAGACTGAGGTAGCAGGTGAAGCACATAAATTTTACCCTGACACAGCATGGCGGTGAACCCAGAGTGACCAAGTGAGACTGAGGTAGCAGGTGAAGCACATAAAATTTTACCCTGACACAGCATGGCGGTGACAACAGAGTGACCAAGTGAGACTGAGTAGCAGGTGAAGCACATAAAATTTTACCCTGACACAGCATGGCGGTGACAACAGAGTGACCAAGTGAGACTGAGGTAGCAGGTGAAGCACATAAAATTTACCCTGACACAGCATGGCGGTGAACCAGAGTGACCAAGTGAGACTGAGGTAGCAGGTGAAGCACATAAAATTTTACCCTGACACAGCATGGCGGTGACAACAGAGTGACCAAGTGAGACTGAGTTAGCAGGTGAAGCACATAAAATTTTACCCTGACACAGCATGGCGGTGAACCCAGAGTGACCAAGTGAGACTGAGGTAGCAGGTGAAGCACATAAAATTTTACCCTGACACAGCATGGCGGTGACAACAGAGTGACCAAGTGAGACTGAGTTAGCAGGTGAACCACATAAAATTTTACCCTGACACAGCATGGCGGTGACAACAGAGTGACCAAGTGAGACTGAGTTAGCAGGTGAAGCACATAAAATTTTACCCTGACACAGCATGGCGGTGAACCCAGAGTGACCAAGTGAGACTGAGGTTAGCAGGTGAAGCCACATAAAATTTTACCCTGACACAGCATGGCGGTGACAACAGAGTGACCAAGTGAGACTGAGGTAGCAGGTGAACCACATAAAATTTTACCCTGACACAGCATGGCGGTGAACCCAGAGTGACCAAGTTAGACTGAGGTAGCAGGTGAAGCACATAAAATTTTACCCTGACACAGCATGGCGGTGACAACAGAGTGACCAAGTGAGAGACTGAGGTAGCAGGTGAAGCACATAAAATTTTACCCTGACACAGCATGGCGGTGACAACAGAGTGACCAAGTGAGACTGAGGTTAGCAGGTGAAGCACATAAAATTTTTACCCTGACACAGCATGGCGGTGACAACAGAGTGACCAAGTGAGACTGAGTTAGCAGGTGAAGCACATAAAAAATTTTACCCTGACACAGCATGGCGGTGACAACAGAGTGACCAAGTTAGACTGAGTTAGCAGGTGAAGCACATAAAATTTTACCCTGACACAGCATGGCGGTGACAACCAGAGTGACCAAGTGAGACTGAGGTAGCAGGTGAAGCACATAAAATTTTACCCTGACACAGCATGGCGGTGAACAACAGAGTGACCAAGTGAGACTGAGGTAGCAGGTGAAGCACATAAAATTTTACCCTGACACAGCATGGCGGTGACAACAGAGTGACCAAGTGAGACTGAGGTAGCAGGTGAAGCACATAAAATTTTACCCTGACACAGCATGGCGGTGACAACAGAGTGACCAAGTGAGACTGAGGTAGCAGGTGAAGCCACATAAAAATTTTACCCTGACACAGCATGGCGGTGAACCCAGAGTGACCAAGTTAGACTGAGGTAGCAGGTGAAGCACATAAAATTTTACCCTGACACAGCATGGCGGTGACAACAGAGTGACCAAGTGAGACTGAGTTAGCAGGTGAAGCACATAAAATTTTACCCTGACACAGCATGGCGGTGAACAACAGAGTGACCAAGTGAGACTGAGGTAGCAGGTGAAGCACATAAAATTTTACCCTGACACAGCATGGCGGTGACAACAGAGTGACCAAGTGAGACTGAGGTAGCAGGTGAAGCACATAAAATTTTACCCTGACACAGCATGGCGGTGACAACAGAGTGACCAAGTGAGACTGAGGTTAGCAGGTGAAGCACATAAAATTTTACCCTGACACAGCATGGCGGTGACAACAGAGTGACCAAGTGAGACTGAGGTAGCAGGTGAAGCACATAAAATTTACCCTGACACAGCATGGCGGTGAACCCAGAGTGACCAAGTGAGACTGAGGTAGCAGGTGAACCACATAAAATTTTACCCTGACACAGCATGGCGGTGAACCCAGAGTGACCAAGTGAGACTGAGGTAGCAGGTGAAGCACATAAAATTTTACCCTGACACAGCATGGCGGTGACAACAGAGTGACCAAGTGAGAGACTGAGGTAGCAGGTGAAGCACATAAAATTTTACCCTGACACAGCATGGCGGTGACAACAGAGTGACCAAGTGAGACTGAGGTAGCAGGTGAACCACATAAAAATTTTACCCTGACACAGCATGGCGGTGACAACAGAGTGACCAAGTGAGACTGAGGTAGCAGGTGAAGCACATAAAATTTTACCCTGACACAGCATGGCGGTGACAACCAGAGTGACCAAGTGAGACTGAGGTAGCAGGTGAAGCACATAAAATTTTACCCTGACACAGCATGGCGGTGACAACAGAGTGACCAAGTGAGACTGAGGTAGCAGGTGAAGCACATAAAATTTACCCTGACACAGCATGGCGGTGACAACAGAGTGACCAAGTGAGACTGAGGTAGCAGGTGAAGCACATAAAATTTTACCCTGACACAGCATGGCGGTGACAACAGAGTGACCAAGTGAGACTGAGGTAGCAGGTGAAGCACATAAAATTTTACCCTGACACAGCATGGCGGTGACAACAGAGTGACCAAGTGAGACTGAGTTAGCAGGTGAAGCACATAAAATTTTACCCTGACACAGCATGGCGGTGACAACAGAGTGACCAAGTGAGACTGAGGTAGCAGGTGAAGCACATAAAATTTTACCCTGACACAGCATGGCGGTGAACCAGAGTGACCAAGTGAGACTGAGGTAGCAGGTGAAGCACATAAAATTTTACCCTGACACAGCATGGCGGTGACAACAGAGTGACCAAGTGAGACTGAGTTAGCAGGTGAAGCACATAAAATTTTACCCTGACACAGCATGGCGGTGACAACAGAGTGACCAAGTGAGACTGAGGTAGCAGGTGAAGCACATAAAAATTTTACCCTGACACAGCATGGCGGTGACAACAGAGTGACCAAGTTAGACTGAGGTAGCAGGTGAAGCACATAAAAATTTTACCCTGACACAGCATGGCGGTGACAACAGAGTGACCAAGTGAGACTGAGGTAGCAGGTGAAGCACATAAAATTTTACCCTGACACAGCATGGCGGTGACAACAGAGTGACCAAGTGAGACTGAGGTAGCAGGTGAAGCACATAAAATTTTACCCTGACACAGCATGGCGGTGAACCCAGAGTGACCAAGTGAGACTGAGGTAGCAGGTGAAGCACATAAAATTTTACCCTGACACAGCATGGCGGTGAACCAGAGTGACCAAGTGAGACTGAGGTTAGCAGGTGAAGCACATAAAATTTTACCCTGACACAGCATGGCGGTGACAACCCAGAGTGACCAAGTGAGACTGAGGTAGCAGGTGAAGCACATAAAATTTTACCCTGACACAGCATGGCGGTGACAACAGAGTGACCAAGTGAGACTGAGGTTAGCAGGTGAACCACATAAAAATTTTACCCTGACACAGCATGGCGGTGAACCCAGAGTGACCAAGTGAGACTGAGGTAGCAGGTGAAGCACATAAAATTTTACCCTGACACAGCATGGCGGTGACAACAGAGTGACCAAGTGAGACTGAGGTAGCAGGTGAAGCACATAAAATTTTACCCTGACACAGCATGGCGGTGACAACAGAGTGACCAAGTGAGACTGAGTAGCAGGTGAAGCACATAAAATTTTACCCTGACACAGCATGGCGGTGAACAACAGAGTGACCAAGTTAGACTGAGGTAGCAGGTGAAGCACATAAAATTTTACCCTGACACAGCATGGCGGTGACAACAGAGTGACCAAGTGAGACTGAGGTAGCAGGTGAAGCACATAAAATTTTACCCTGACACAGCATGGCGGTGACAACAGAGTGACCAAGTGAGACTGAGTTAGCAGGTGAAGCACATAAAATTTTACCCTGACACAGCATGGCGGTGACAACAGAGTGACCAAGTGAGACTGAGGTAGCAGGTGAAGCACATAAAATTTTACCCTGACACAGCATGGCGGTGACAACAGAGTGACCAGTGAGACTGAGGTAGCAGGTGAAGCCACTAAAATTTTACCCTGACACAGCATGGCGGTGAACACAGAGTGACCAAGTGAGACTGAGGTAGCAGGTGAAGCACATAAAATTTTACCCTGACACAGCATGGCGGTGAACCAGAGTGACCAAGTGAGACTGAGTAGCAGGTGAAGCACATAAAATTTTACCCTGACACAGCATGGCGGTGACAACAGAGTGACCAAGTGAGACTGAGGTAGCAGGTGAAGCACATAAAATTTTACCCTGACACAGCATGGCGGTGAACCCAGAGTGACCAAGTGAGACTGAGGTAGCAGGTGAAGCACATAAAATTTTACCCTGACACAGCATGGCGGTGACAACAGAGTGACCAAGTGAGACTGAGGTAGCAGGTGAAGCACATAAAATTTTACCCTGACACAGCATGGCGGTGACAACAGAGTGACCAAGTGAGACTGAGTAAGCAGGTGAAGCACATAAAATTTTACCCTGACACAGCATGGCGGTGACAACAGAGTGACCAAGTGAGACTGAGGTAGCAGGTGAAAGCACAATAAAATTTTACCCTGACACAGCATGGCGGTGACAACAGAGTGACCAAATGAGACTGAGGTAGCAGGTGAAGCACATAAAATTTACCCTGACACAGCATGGCGGTGACAACAGAGTGACCAAGTGAGACTGAGTAGCAGGTGAAGCACATAAAATTTTACCGTGACACAGCATGGCGGTGACAACAGAGTGACCAAGTGAGACTGAGTTAGCAGGTGAAGCACATAAAATTTACCCTGACACAGCATGGCGGTGACAACAGAGTGACCAAGTGAGACTGAGGTAGCAGGTGAAGCACATAAAATTTTACCCTGACACAGCATGGCGGTGACAACAGAGTGACCAAGTGAGACTGAGTTAGCAGGTGAAGCACATAAATTTTACCCTGACACAGCATGGCGGTGACAACAGAGTGACCAAGTGAGACTGAGTAGCAGGTGAAGCACATAAAATTTTACCCTGACACAGCATGGCGGTGACAACAGAGTGACCAAGTGAGACTGAGTTAGCAGGTGAAGCACATAAAATTTTACCCTGACACAGCATGGCGGTGACAACAGAGTGACCAAGTGAGACTGAGGTAGCAGGTGAAGCACATAAAATTTTACCCTGACACAGCATGGCGGTGACAACAGAGTGACCAAGTGAGACTGAGGTAGCAGGTGAAGCACATAAAATTTTACCCTGACACAGCAGCATGGCGGTGACAACCCAGAGTGACCAAGTGAGACTGAGGTTAGCAGGTGAAGCACATAAAATTTTACCCTGACACAGCATGGCGGTGACAACAGAGTGACCAAGTGAGACTGAGGTTAGCAGGTGAAGCACATAAAATTTTACCCTGACACAGCATGGCGGTGAAAACCAGAGTGACCAAGTGAGACTGAGGTAGCAGGTGAAGCACATAAAATTTTACCCTGACACAGCATGGCGGTGACAACAGAGTGACCAAGTGAGACTGAGTTAGCAGGTGAAGCACATAAAATTTTACCCTGACACAGCATGGCGGTGACAACAGAGTGACCAAGTGAGACTGAGTTAGCAGGTGAAGCACATAAAAATTTTACCCTGACACAGCATGGCGGTGACAACAGAGTGACCAAGTGAGACTGAGGTAGCAGGTGAAGCACATAAAATTTTACCCTGACACAGCATGGCGGTGACAACAGAGTGACCAAGTGAGACTGAGGTTAGCAGGTGAAGCACATAAAATTTTACCCTGACACAGCATGGCGGTGACAACAGAGTGACCAAGTGAGACTGAGGTAGCAGGTGAAGCACATAAAATTTTACCCTGACACAGCATGGCGGTGACAACAGAGTGACCAAGTGAGACTGAGGTAGCAGGTGAAGCACATAAAATTTTACCCTGACACAGCATGGCGGTGACAACAGAGTGACCAAGTGAGACTGAGGTAGCAGGTGAAGCACATAAAATTTTACCCTGACACAGCATGGCGGTGACAACAGAGTGACCAAGTGAGACTGAGTTAGCAGGTGAAGCACATAAAATTTTACCCTGACACAGCATGGCGGTGAACCCAGAGTGACCAAGTGAGACTGAGGTAGCAGGTGAAGCACATAAAATTTTACCCTGACACAGCATGGCGGTGACAACAGAGTGACCAAGTGAGACTGAGGTAGCAGGTGAAGCACATAAAATTTTACCCTGACACAGCATGGCGGTGACAACAGAGTGACCAAGTGAGACTGAGGTAGCAGGTGAAGCACATAAAATTTTACCCTGACACAGCATGGCGGTGACAACAGAGTGACCAAGTTAGACTGAGTAGCAGGTGAAGCACATAAAATTTTACCCTGACACAGCATGGCGGTGACAACAGAGTGACCAAGTGAGACTGAGGTAGCAGGTGAAGCACATAAAATTTTACCCTGACACAGCATGGCGGTGACAACCCAGAGTGACCAAGTGAGACTGAGGTAGCAGGTGAAGCACATAAAATTTTACCCTGACACAGCATGGCGGTGAACAACAGAGTGACCAAGTGAGACTGAGGTAGCAGGTGAAGCACATAAAATTTTACCCTGACACAGCATGGCGGTGACAACAGAGTGACCAAGTGAGACTGAGGTAGCAGGTGAAGCACATAAAATTTTACCCTGACACAGCATGGCGGTGACAACAGAGTGACCAAGTGAGACTGAGGTAGCAGGTGAAGCACATAAAATTTACCCTGACACAGCATGGCGGTGACAACAGAGTGACCAAGTGAGACTGAGGTAGCAGGTGAACCACATAAAATTTTACCCTGACACAGCATGGCGGTGACAACCAGAGTGACCAAGTGAGACTGAGGTAGCAGGTGAAGCACATAAAATTTTACCCTGACACAGCATGGCGGTGACAACAGAGTGACCAAGTGAGACTGAGGTTAGCAGGTGAAGCACATAAAATTTTACCCTGACACAGCATGGCGGTGACAACAGAGTGACCAAGTGAGACTGAGGTAGCAGGTGAAGCACATAAAATTTTACCCTGACACAGCATGGCGGTGACAACAGAGTGACCAAGTGAGACTGAGGTAGCAGGTGAAGCACATAAAATTTTACCCTGACACAGCATGGCGGTGAACCCAGAGTGACCAAGTGAGACTGAGGTAGCAGGTGAAGCACATAAAATTTTACCCTGACACAGCATGGCGGTGACAACAGAGTGACCAAGTGAGACTGAGGTAGCAGGTGAAGCACATAAAATTTTACCCTGACACAGCATGGCGGTGACAACAGAGTGACCAAGTGAGACTGAGGTAGCAGGTGAAGCACATAAAATTTTACCCTGACACAGCATGGCGGTGAACCCAGAGTGACCAAGTGAGACTGAGGTTAGCAGGTGAAGCACATAAAATTTTACCCTGACACAGCATGGCGGTGACAACAGAGTGACCAAGTGAGACTGAGTAGCAGGTGAAGCACATAAAATTTTACCCTGACACAGCATGGCGGTGAACAACAGAGTGACCAAGTGAGACTGAGGTAGCAGGTGAAGCACATAAAAATTTTACCCTGACACAGCATGGCGGTGACAACAGAGTGACCAAGTTAGACTGAGGTAGCAGGTGAAGCACATAAAATTTTACCCTGACACAGCATGGCGGTGACAACAGAGTGACCAAGTGAGACTGAGGTAGCAGGTGAAGCACATAAAATTTTACCCTGACACAGCATGGCGGTGACAACAGAGTGACCAAGTGAGACTGAGGTAGCAGGTGAAGCACATAAAATTTTACCCTGACACAGCATGGCGGTGACAACAGAGTGACCAAGTGAGACTGAGGAGCAGGTGAAGCACATAAAATTTTACCCTGACACAGCATGCGGTGACAACAGAGTGACCAAGTGAGACTGAGGTAGCAGGTGAAGCACATAAAATTTTACCCCTGACACAGCATGGCGGTGGACAACAGAGTGACCAAGTGAGACTGAGGTAAGAGGTGTAAGCACATAAAATTTTACCCTGACACAGCATGGTCGGTGAAACCAGAGTGACCAAGTGAGACTGAGGTAGCAGGTGAAGCACATAAAATTTTACCCTGACACAGCATGGAGTGACAACAGAGTGACCAAGTGAGACTGAGGTAGCAGGTGAAGCACATAAATTTACCCTGACACAGCCATGGCGGTGACAACGAGTGACCAAGTTGAGACTGAGGTAGCAGGTGAAGCACATAAAATTTTACCCTGACACAGCATGGCGGTGACAACAGAGTGACCAAGTGAGACTGAGTTAGCAGGTGAAGCACATAAAATTTTACCCTGACACAGCATGGCGGTGACAACAGAGTGACCAAGTGAGACTGAGGTAGCAGGTGAAGCACATAAAATTTTACCCTGACACAGCATGGCGGTGAACCCAGAGTGACCAAGTTAGACTGAGGTAGCAGGTGAAGCACATAAAAATTTTACCCTGACACAGCATGGCGGTGACAACAGAGTGACCAAGTGAGACTGAGGTAGCAGGTGAAGCACATAAAATTTTACCCTGACACAGCATGGCGGTGAACCAGAGTGACCAAGTGAGACTGAGGTAGCAGGTGAACCACATAAAATTTTACCCTGACACAGCATGGCGGTGACAACAGAGTGACCAAGTTAGACTGAGTTAGCAGGTGAAGCACACATAAAATTTTACCCTGACACAGCATGGCGGTGACAACAGAGTGACCAAGTGAGACTGAGTAGCAGGTGAAGCACATAAAATTTTACCCTGACACAGCATGGCGGTGAACCCAGAGTGACCAAGTGAGACTGAGGTAGCAGGTGAAGCACATAAAATTTTACCCTGACACAGCATGGCGGTGACAACAGAGTGACCAAGTGAGACTGAGGTAGCAGGTGAAGCACATAAAATTTACCCTGACACAGCATGGCGGTGACAACAGAGTGACCAAGTTAGACTGAGGTAGCAGGTGAAACACATAAAAATTTACCCTGACACAGCATGGCGGTGAACCCAGTGACCAAGTTAGACTGAGGTAGCAG
>ONZH01028238.1:0-53491 GCA_900303285.1 Rhinella marina
CGCCCAAGCTGATGAGCTTAAGCACCGCCTGCTGACGTCTCCCCGCGCCAGTTGCTGCAACGCTTCCAGCTAGCGGCTGAGGCGATGTTAAGGCAGAGGAGGAGGAGGAGGAGGAGGGGGTTTTATCAGAACCCGTGCTGGCAATCTTGGCGCGGGTGGTAGGTAGGCCGTCTCTGGTTTGCGACCCCGTCCCCGCTTCCACTACATTCACCCAGTGTGCGTCAAAGAGATGTATCGTCCCTGGCCGCAAGCGCTTGTCCACGAGTCGGTGGTCAAGTGGACCTTTGCGCTGACTGCGTACCTCAGGGCCCGCCTGATGTTACGCGACACGTGCTGGTGCAGGGCGGGACGGCACTCCGGGAAAGTAGTGGCGGCTGGGGACGGGAATAGCGAGGTGCGGCAGCCGCCATCAGTCGCGGAAGGCCTGCGTTCCACAAGCCTAAACGGCAACATCTCCAGGGCCAGCAGTTTGGAGATGTGGCAGTTTAAGGCTTGGGCTTGGGGGTTGACTCGAGGCGTACTTCCGCCTGCGGTCGAACGCCTGCGAGATGGACAGTTGTTGGGACGAGGAGTGTGAAGGTGCAGGCGAAGAGGCGGGGGAAGGGGAGGCTGAAGGAGAAGGCCCCAAAGTAGCCGAGGCAGAGGCAGATGTGGAGGTGTCCTGGCTGGAGGTCTGGACCGCAGTGGCAGCACACAACACAGGGGAAGAGGCAGTGGCAGCAAGACCGGGCGCAGGTTGTATTGCGTTTGCTCTCTCCCACTCAGCCCAGTGCTTGACTTCCAAGTGACGCCGCATGCCTGAGGTGGTCATATTGCTCTTCTCAGAGCCCCTACTCAGTTTTGAGTGGCAGAGTGTGCAAACCGCGCTCAGTTTGTCATCCGCACAAACATTAAAAAATCTCCACACCACAGAAGTACGAGGCCTCGATGGGGGAGCTTCGCGCGACTGCCCGCTGCCGGGGAACAGCTTCGGCCCTGCTGGCTGTGGCCTCACTTCTCTGTCTGGACTGTCCTCTGCCTATGGACATCCCTCTGCCTGTGGACATCCCTCTACCTCTGGACATCCCTCTGCCTCTGGACATCCCTCTGCCTCTTGCTGCCTTTTTCGGTGCTGCGCAGACCACCACCTCTCCACTGCTTTCCTCGCTGGACATCACCCCTGGCCAAGTGGGGTCGGTCATTTCGTCATCACCACCTCCTCTTCCACTTTCCTCACTCTGCTCCTCCTGCTGCCCACTGGACATCTCCAACAGCCTCCCTTGATGGCAACTGCGTCTCATCATCATCATCGCTCATGATAACAGATGCTGGCTCAGGGTCCACATCAGCAGGAGATGGCGAAAACTCAAGTGTTTGGGCATCACTACAAACAAATTCCTCTGCTAGCTCCTGGGATTCTTCCGGCACATCTGAAAAAGGACCCGAAAAGAGCTCCTGGGAGGGGTCAATGGTGGATGACTCTGTTGGCCAGGTGTGGAGGAAGGAGGGTCAGAGTGAGACTGTGTGGATGACTGGCTGGTGGACAACTGTGTGGAAGCGCTATCGGCTATCCATTGCACCACCTGTTCAACCTGCTCAGGCCTCAACAGCGGTGTAACCCGCCCCCTGCTTAACTGTCCCATAAAGGCAGGGATTCTGGATGAGCGGGATCCTGGCTGACCCTCACCAGCACGCATTGTATCCCCACTGGCTTCAACAAGGCCCCCAACAGCATTTCCGCGCCCCCGTCCTCGTCCACGTCCTATTCCGCTAGCCCCCCTCCGCATTTTTTTTTTTTTTGGTTACAATATTTTGCCTTCACAGCCGTGAAATTATTTTGCAAGAGAACGCACAGTACAGTTGCCAATTATAAGGCCTATATATTTTATAGTTCAAGGTACACAGCCGTGTACTAACTTTTCAGACGGTGGGTATAAACACCAGGTATTTAAATAATTTTGCAAGAGAACGCACAGTACAGTTGCCAATTATAAGGCCTATATATTTTATAGTTCAAGGTACACAGCCGTTGTACTAACTTTTCAGACGGTGGGTATAAACACCAGGTATTTAAATAATTTTGCAAGAGAACGCACAGTACAGTTGCCTATTATAAGGCCTATATATTTTATAGTTCAAGGTACACAGCCGTGTACTAACTTTTCAGACGGTGGGTATAAACACCAGGTATTTAAATAATTTTGCAAGAGAACGCACAGTACAGTTGCCAATTATAAGGCCTATATATTTTATAGTTCAAGGTACACAGCCGTGTACTAACTTTTCAGACGGTGGGTATAAACACCAGGTATTTAAATAATTTTGCAAGAGAACGCACAGTACAGTTGCCTAGTATAAGGCCTATATATTTTATAGTTCAAGGTACACAGCCGTGTACTAACTTTTCAGACGGTGGTATTAACACCAGGTATTTAAATAATTTTGCAAGAGAACGCACAGTACAGTTGCCAATTATAAGGCCTATATATTTTATAGTTCAAGGTACACAGCCGTGTACTAACTTTTCAGACGGTGGGTATAAACACCAGGTATTTAAATAATTTTGCAAGAGAACGCACAGTACAGTTGCCAATTATAAGGCCTATATATTTTATAGTTCAAGGTACACAGCCGTGTACTAACTTTTCAGACGGTGGGTATTAACACCAGGTATTTAAATAATTTTGCAAGAGAACGCACAGTACAGTTGCCAATTATAAGGCCTATATATTTTATAGTTCAAGGTACACAGCCGTGTACTAACTTTTCAGACGGTGGGTATAAACACCAGGTATTTAAATAATTTTGCAAGAGAACGCACAGTACAGTTGCCTAGTATAAGGCCTATATATTTTATAGTTCAAGGTACACAGCCGTGTACTAACTTTTCAGACGGTGGGTATAAACACCAGGTATTTAAATAATTTTGCAAGAGAACGCACAGTACAGTTGCCAATTATAAGGCCTATATATTTTATAGTTCAAGGTACACAGCCGTGTACTAACTTTTCAGACGGTGGGTATAAACACCAGGTATTTAAATAATTTTGCAAGAGAACGCACAGTACAGTTGCCTAGTATAAGGCCTATATATTTTATAGTTCAAGGTACACAGCCGTGTACTAACTTTTCAGACGGTGGGTATAAACACCAGGTATTTAAATAATTTTGCAAGAGAACGCACAGTACAGTTGCCAATTATAAGGCCTATATATTTTATAGTTCAAGGTACACAGCCGTGTACTAACTTTTCAGACGGTGGGTATAAACACCAGGTATTTAAATAATTTTGCAAGAGAACGCACAGTACAGTTGCCTAGTATAAGGCCTATATATTTTATAGTTCAAGGTACACAGCCGTGTACTAACTTTTCAGACGGTGGGTATAAACACCAGGTATTTAAATAATTTTGCAAGAGAACGCACAGTACAGTTGCCAATTATAAGGCCTATATATTTTATAGTTCAAGGTACACAGCCGTGTACTAACTTTTCAGACGGTGGGTATAAACACCAGGTATTTAAATAATTTTGCAAGAGAACGCACAGTACAGTTGCCAATTATAAGGCCTATATATTTTATAGTTCAAGGTACACAGCCGTGTACTAACTTTTCAGACGGTGGGTATAAACACCAGGTATTTAAATAATTTTGCAAGAGAACGCACAGTACAGTTGCCAATTATAAGGCCTATATATTTTATAGTTCAAGGTACACAGCCGTGTACTAACTTTTCAGACGGTGGGTATAAACACCAGGTATTTAAATAATTTTGCAAGAGAACGCACAGTACAGTTGCCTAGTATAAGGCCTATATATTTTATAGTTCAAGGTACACAGCCGTGTACTAACTTTTCAGACGGTGGGTATAAACACCAGGTATTTAAATAATTTTGCAAGAGAACGCACAGTACAGTTGCCAATTATAAGGCCTATATATTTTATAGTTCAAGGTACACAGCCGTGTACTAACTTTTCAGACGGTGGGTATAAACACCAGGTATTTAAATAATTTTGCAAGAGAACGCACAGTACAGTTGCCTAGTATAAGGCCTATATATTTTATAGTTCAAGGTACACAGCCGTGTACTAACTTTTCAGACGGTGGGTATAAACACCAGGTATTTAAATAATTTTGCAAGAGAACGCACAGTACAGTTGCCAATTATAAGGCCTATATATTTTATAGTTCAAGGTACACAGCCGTGTACTAACTTTTCAGACGGTGGGTATAAACACCAGGTATTTAAATAATTTTGCAAGAGAACGCACAGTACAGTTGCCTAGTATAAGGCCTATATATTTTATAGTTCAAGGTACACAGCCGTGTACTAACTTTTCAGACGGTGGGTATAAACACCAGGTATTTAAATAATTTTGCAAGAGAACGCACAGTACAGTTGCCTAGTATAAGGCCTATATATTTTATAGTTCAAGGTACACAGCCGTGTACTAACTTTTCAGACGGTGGGTATAAACACCAGGTATTTAAATAATTTTGCAAGAGAACGCACAGTACAGTTGCCAATTATAAGGCCTATATATTTTATAGTTCAAGGTACACAGCCGTGTACTAACTTTTCAGACGGTGGGTATAAACACCAGGTATTTAAATAATTTTGCAAGAGAACGCACAGTACAGTTGCCAATTATAAGGCCTATATATTTTATAGTTCAAGGTACACAGCCGTGTACTAACTTTTCAGACGGTGGGTATAAACACCAGGTATTTAAATAATTTTGCAAGAGAACGCACAGTACAGTTGCCAATTATAAGGCCTATATATTTTATAGTTCAAGGTACACAGCCGTGTACTAACTTTTCAGACGGTGGGTATAAACACCAGGTATTTAAATAATTTTGCAAGAGAACGCACAGTACAGTTGCCTATTATAAGGCCTATATATTTTATAGTTCAAGGTACACAGCCGTGTACTAACTTTTCAGACGGTGGGTATAAACACCAGGTATTTAAATAATTTTGCAAGAGAACGCACAGTACAGTTGCCAATTATAAGGCCTATATATTTTATAGTTCAAGGTACACAGCCGTGTACTAACTTTTCAGACGGTGGGTATAAACACCAGGTATTTAAATAATTTTGCAAGAGAACGCACAGTACAGTTGCCAATTATAAGGCCTATATATTTTATAGTTCAAGGTACACAGCCGTGTACTAACTTTTCAGACGGTGGGTATAAACACCAGGTATTTAAATAATTTTGCAAGAGAACGCACAGTACAGTTGCCTAGTATAAGGCCTATATATTTTATAGTTCAAGGTACACAGCCGTGTACTAACTTTTCAGACGGTGGGTATAAACACCAGGTATTTAAATAATTTTGCAAGAGAACGCACAGTACAGTTGCCAATTATAAGGCCTATATATTTTATAGTTCAAGGTACACAGCCGTGTACTAACTTTTCAGACGGTGGGTATAAACACCAGGTATTTAAATAATTTTGCAAGAGAACGCACAGTACAGTTGCCAATTATAAGGCCTATATATTTTATAGTTCAAGGTACACAGCCGTGTACTAACTTTTCAGACGGTGGGTATAAACACCAGGTATTTAAATAATTTTGCAAGAGAACGCACAGTACAGTTGCCTAGTATAAGGCCTATATATTTTATAGTTCAAGGTACACAGCCGTGTACTAACTTTTCAGACGGTGGGTATAAACACCAGGTATTTAAATAATTTTGCAAGAGAACGCACAGTACAGTTGCCAATTATAAGGCCTATATATTTTATAGTTCAAGGTACACAGCAGTAGTGCCAAATATAGTTTGGTATGTAGCAGAGCACCTAATACACCACTAATTCCTCTCTCTGTCCCTACTCCAGCAGCTATCCCTGAATACAGCAGCCGTTCTCTGTAAAGTCTATATTGTAGTAAAGCTATCACTGTACTGCACTATAGTAGCCCTGATAAGGGCTTTTAATCACGCTCCTGCCTGTCCAACAGCTAAAACCTGTCTCTCCCTTCTCCAGCCTCTGTCCCTGACTAAGTTCACGCAGCATATGCGTACGAGCAGGAAGAGCTGAGTTTTTAATATTCGAGGTCACATGGTTTTTCCAGCCAATGCATGTAGACACCGTTTCCGCACTGCCAGCGTGCTCAGCGTGCCTGTCATACCCCCCCTGCATGTTGATTGGTGGAAAAAGAGCGCCAGGGAAGGTGGGAGGGGAAACGAATTCTAAGTGCGCCATCACCGTTATACTCGAACGAAATCGAGTACGCCAAATAGCGTAGTATTCGATCGAATACCAGCTCGATCGAACACTACTCGCTCATCTCTACTCTTTAACTGTGGAGTGGCAAGAACCTGTGCAAGATTCCTCAGATTGGAATATGCCCAAGAGTCACTGAAAGGGCATGGAAGGGAAATCAAACTCCAGGCCTTAGTGTCCTGGGTGGTAAAACCAGGCCAAATAATGTGGGGCCCAGTTAATTTTTGTAATTTTTCTTCTTTGTAAGGCACACATAGTCAAAGCGGTCCATCGGGCACTGTAAGTGTATGTTATGTGACGGATCCATCTTCGACTTGCATTCCATTTTTCTGCTCCTGTGACAAATCAGAACAAAAGGCTTGACATATGACAGATATTAAGCTACTACTCTGAATTCTCTAACTACTGTACATACTTATTACAATCACTGTAAGATGTACATGAACCCTGTTAGTGTCACATAATCTAATTCCTTCAATTTGAATGTTCTTCAGGCTTATTACTTTTTATTGATTATATTATTCATTTAAACTATCAGTTTATAAAAACGTTGCCACCACTTGTACAAGGATCTTGTACAAGTCTAGGGTTGAGATGTATATCATGAGCATGGTTGACCAAATGAATCATATAAATCACCATAGGCTTTTTCTAGAGTCTTGTATATGGTCTTGAGATCATAATTAACTATGGTTTAGAAACTACAGCATGGGTCACTATAACATTGCATAATCTTCCCAAACTCATGGAGGGGAGATTTATTAAGACTGGCGTGCCCATATGCCAGACTGAATCCCTCTGTGCTGGAGTAAGATGCACCTAATTTATTAAGAGGCAGATGCCTTTCTATAATTTAGGCATATCTATGACACTCAAAGTATATATCTGTAAAAGACCACACCTAACAGGAAGTGACCTCTGACCCTATTCATACTAGCCAATATGATCACCCATATAAGGTGCTCCTAAAAGAACATTGATAAATAGACACAGGTACTTAACATAAGTAGGTCCAACTTGACTTAAAATAACATAAATTACAATAAAAACAACAGATATTATCGTTAAACAGATTGTTAAAAGAAGTATACAGGCATAAAAAAAATCCACTCAATCATTTAGACCACCGGGTTGCAAGCAATACAGTTTAAAAATCCAAACGGACTCCTGCTGCCTTAGCTTCAGCAGCCCTGCCACATGTATCTTCTTGTATGCCAATTTTCTAGCGTAGAAGACTGAAATCTACACCTCCTAGGGTCTGGTGTAGATTTCAGTTCAGGCGTATGAATTGCTGAAGGCTGCACCTAATTTATGATGAGGCCGATCTATGATAAATCAGGGCCATTGTGTTCCCAAAAACCTTTCTGTACATTAGATCCTTGCTTTGCTTTGATCCTATTACTTAGGGACTGGATGGTACTCCCTACATATTGTAAACCACACTGACATTGGAACAAATAAATAACATAATCAAAACTACAATTAAGAAAACATAACATCAACTATCTCATTGGTCACAGAAGAAATAAAATAGCTATATGAGCTATATTTATACAACAGAGACATCGTAGAGCTTCACACCAAAAGGAACCCCTGAGGTAAGGAAAATAACTCATTGTGGGAGTCTGGGGCTTCCATAGTCTACTCAGTGCCAATATGTTATGAAGGGTAATGGATCTCCTAAAAGTGATGCAAGGCTTATTGGGCAACTTATCTCTAAGGTAATCTAAGTATTTTTCTGATCCCACCATGCCCTCTTTTGTATGTAGTGATAAAGCTGAGTTGGTGAGTACTATAACCTTTAGAGGGCCTGACAGTTGGTAATGACGGATTACTGCCCCCTGGGATAATGCTGGACTCTAAATCTCACCATTAAAATGTCTGCTTGTTTGGAAAAGACATTGGGATCGGTGCTATTTTTCAAACCTGTTTGAACTTACCAAATGGGGTATTTATGAGCCAGGGTGCATAATGGGCACTTGTAAAATCAAGGTAGCTATTGATGTCAACCATTTTGAAATGGGCCTTGGTCTGAAGCTCCCCCTCATCAGTCTTCATCAGTAGAGTAATAAACAATGGGCAACCCTTACCTAAGAGATAAGTTGCCTTCCCTCCTTTTTAGGAGATTCATTACCCCTCATAACATATTAGCGTTGAATAGACTAAGGAAGCCTCAGATTACCACAATCAATTATTCCTCACAGGTGTGGAGCTTACATAATATGTAATTTATTTACTTCAATGTCAGTGTGGTTTACAATACGTAGGGCATACCACCCAGTCCCTATGTAATAAGATCAATAAGCAAAGATCTAATGTACACATTGGTTTTACTGTTTCTTCTCTTTTGGGCACATCCTGGTTCTGGGGTTTCTCCTGCCTGTTGGTGGTTCGGGGTGCCCTTGATGGTGATGAATTGTAAGATGCAAGGCAGGGTTCCTTAGCAGCTCAAGATTTCGGTGCAGTTTAGTGGTGCAGGAATTATTGAGGCCAAGTTAACAGGAGAATGGTTCTTTACTGAAAATGAAGTTCAGGTACATTAGTTACAATTCTCAGCATGCATGGACTGGCAGTTCTTACACAAGTGTAATTTCCACAGATCTCACAAGTTACATATCTGTAGTAACAGTTAATAGGCCAAGATGTCTCTTTAACATTTTCCCCACACCTTACTTTTCTGGCTGACTTTTGGATAAGCATCCAGAAGTAGGGGTGCAACACTTCTTATTTTCTCTATGCAACCACCAGGAGACCCACAACATCAGACTAAGTTCAGCTCACAGATTGCGGTACTCACAGTTAATGCTACTGCAGGTTTCCACTGTGGGATGAATTATGGTAGGCATGTCCTGATTTTGCGTTTTTTTAAGTTCGTCCAGGGGCAGAAGCTTTTAACTTTCTCGACAATGTTTGCTATGGAGTCTATAAGTTTCTGTTTTAAACTGTTTATCTCCACAGAGCTTCTAAACACATCTCTTCTCAAGACTGAAATGCTTTTCAATATTTTCTTTCTCCACAAGCTGGTGTTAAGCTTTCTTCAGGGCTGTGTTCTGCTGCCTTAGCACTGTATAAGCACCCACTGTCTCTACACTGAATGCTCCTGATCTAACCATTCCCTATAGCAGGGGTTAGCAACCTTCGGCACTCCAGGTGTTGTGAAACTACATCTCCCATCATGCACACTTGCTTGGCTGTTCTCTAAACTCCCACACAAGTGGAAAGAGCATGCTGGGAGTTGTAGTTTCACAACAGCTGGAGTGCCAAAGGTTGATAATCCCTGTCCTATAGGGAGGGTGTAAACAGCTCCATCTAACAACTGGTTGCTAAGGTCTATTAACTCTTAGAACAAGTTGCATACAGAATGCATCAATACACAATAAATCACATTTTTGACATTTTAGCTGCATAAATACAGGAAACGCACAGAAAACCCATTTGCAATGACACTGCAATGGGACACTGCAGGCTGGCCATACAAATGCTGCAGTACATGCTGACCATTCAAATAATTGAAGGAATTATATCACTTCAGCAAATGGCATTTATCATGTAGACAAAGTTAATAGAAGGCACTTACTAATGTGTTCTTATTGTCCATATTGCTTCCTTTGCTATGTTCATTTTTCCATTGCATTATAAAGTGCGCATTTCCAGAGGTTACGGCCTGCAGCGCATAAATGAGGTGGCTGGGACTCCTATTATGTGCACTCCTACTTTCCTGGTCACCAGAGAGGTCGGCAACTTTTCCTATAGTGTGCAAGCATGGGCACCACTGATAGATTGCAGGGTGGTCATAACCCCTGTAAATGATCCATGTACACTGTAATGTGATGTAAAAATGAATCAAGCCAGCAAAGGAAGCAATATGGACAATCACAATACATTAGTAAGTGCCTTGTATTAACTTTGTCAACATAATAAATTCCATTTGCTTAAGTGAGACTCCTTTAACAAGAAAATCACTGAATGCCTGCAGTTCTGCTGAGGGGCTATAGAGAGACAGAAGTACTACAACCTCCATCATTGTCACTGTCCATACGCTGCTATTAAGAGAATATTGTACTGTTATATAGTTTGGAACTGTGCCTTGCTGTTACTTGTAATACAATTCAACAATCACTGATAAAGGTGCACTGCGGCGGTAGATGCAATTGATAATATATGGCTAAACCCTCATGCTGATGTTAAAGTGTCTTGTATTAACTTTCTCTACGTGATAAATGCCATATGCTGAAGTGAGAAAACCTCTTTAAGGTTGTAATACATGACCTCCAGAGGGATAGGGATACCGTTTAGCTAGCTAATATGTGTTCTCTGTTTGATAAGGTGCCCTTCCCATTGTCATTACACTGTAACACGTAACACGAATAATGCATTAACGTGTGATTACTTGTAGGTATTGTAGTATACAGTATCTCACAAAAGTGAGTACACCCCTCACATGTTTGTAAATATTTTATTATATCTTGTCATAGGACAACACTTTGATACAATGTAAAGTAGTCATTGTACAGCTTGTATAACAGTGTAAATTTGGTGTGCCCCCAAAATAACTCAACACACAGCCATCAAGTGTTAATATGTTATGTGGCCACCATTATTTCCCAGCACCGCCTTAACTGTTTTGGGCATGGAGTTCACTAGAGATTCACAGGTTGCCACTGGAATCCTCTTCCACTCCTCAATGACGACATCATGGAGCTGGTGGATGTTAGAGACCGTGCGCTCCTCCACCTTCTATTTGAGGATGTCCCACAGATGATCAATAGGGTTTAAGTCTGGAGACATGCTTGGGCAGTCCAGCACCTTTACCCTCAGTTTCTTTAGCAAGCAGTGGTTGTCTTGGAGGTGTGTTTGGGGTTGTTATAATGTTGGCATACTGCCCTGTGGCCTAGGAGGAGATCATGCTCTACTTCAGTATGTCACAGTACGTTTGCATTCATGGTTCCCTCAATGAACTCTAGCTCCCCACAGCCGGCAGCACTCAAGCAGCCCCAAACCATGACACTCCCACCACCATGCTTGACTGTAGGCAAGACAAACTTGTCTTTGTACTCCTCACCTGGTTGCCTCCACACACGCTTGACACTCTCTGAACCAAATAAGTTTATCTTGGTCTAATCAAACCATAGGACAGGGTTCCAGTAATCCATGTCCTTAGTCTACTTGTCTTGCTGGCTTTCTTGTGCATCATCTTTAGAAGATGCTTCTTTCTGGGATGGCAGCCATGCAAGCCAATTTGATGCAGTGTGCAGAGTATGGTCTGAGCACTGACAGGCTGACCCCTTTAACCCCTGCAGCAATGCTGACAGCACTCATACATCTATTTTGAAAAGACAACCACTGGATATGATGCTGAGCATATGCACTCAACTTCTTTGGTCGACCATGATGAGGCCTGTCCTGAGTGGAACCTGTCTTGTTAAACCGCTGTATAGTCTTGGCCACCATGCTGCAGCTCAGTTTCAGGGTGTTGACAATCTTCTTATAGCCTAGGCCAGTGATGGCGAACCTTTTAGAGATTGAGTGCCCAAACTGCAACCTAAAACCCACTTATTTATTGCAAAGTGCCAACACGGCAATTTAACCTTGATACTACAGTACAATATAGTCTATCCTCCATGTAGTATAATAGCCTGCCTACATTCAGTGCGTTGCCTGTGCTGTTCATAGTGCGCCCTGCGCTGATGAATGGCAGGAAAAGTCTAAGGCATATTGGTACACCATAGACTTTTTCCAGGGCGTGGGTGCCCACAGAGAGGGCTCTGAGTGCCGCCTCTGGCACCTGTGCCGTAGGTTCGCCATCACTGGCCTAGGCCATCTTTATGTAGAGCAGCAATTCTTTTTTTCAGATCCTCAGAGAGTTCTTTGCCATGGTGCCATGTTGAACTTACAGTGACCAGTATGAGGGACTGTGAGAACGATAACACCAAAATTGACATACCTGCTCTCCTTTCACACCTAAGACCATGTAACACTAACAAGTCACATGACACCAGGGAGGAAAAATTGTGCACAATTTGACCATTTTCACTTAGGGGTGTACTCACTTTTGTTGCCAGCGGTTTAGACATTAATGACTGTGTGTTGAGTTATCTTGAGGGCACATCAAATTTACACTGTTATACAAGCTGTACACTGACTACTTTACATCACAGTGTCATTTCTTCAGTGTTGTCCCATGAAAAGATATATTAAAATATTTACAAAAATGTGAGGGGTGTACTCACTCTTGTGAGATACTGTACTAGTCCTGCTTATTCCATGTAAGTCCATATAAGATTTTGTTGGTACAGGTCAGTATGATTGTCCATGATGCAACGTCTTAATACTTCTTCATAACCAGGCATCTATTTCCGTCTTTAGGACTGCAGTTCTGAAAAATGTTTAGTACAAATTGGTCTGCTCATAGATCCCTACTCATATGAGCATACATCTGTTCACACCGCAGATGGGTCTTTCAGTTAGAATTACAGAGCCGAATTATGACTCGGTCACCTTGTCAGTCACTTTAAGATCTTCCTTCCAGCTAAGAATAAACCTTTCTTCCTTCTAGACTAAATAGAAAGGGATCCTCTTCCTGAGTTCTGTGCTAGGCGTATGTCTTATATAAAAAAGACATTTTATAAATGCTTTCATAGTAACACACAGATTATTATTTATTCTACATTTCCTACCTGTGCTTTGAGAAATGGAACCATTGATACCAAATGAATGAATTAAACCGGTCTTGGGCAAACAAATGTGTAGAATGCACATGACTGTATAGGCATAGGCATTTTAACATGAAGAGGTTGATAAAAGTTATCATATAGTTATCATATAGTTATCATATAGTTATTCTTGATGCTTAACCCTTTCATGACCGGGCGATTTTACGTTTTGTAGTTTTCGTTCTTTACTCCCCACCCTCCCAAAGCCATAACTTTTTTATTTTTCTGTTCACATAGCTGTATGAAGGCTTTTTTTGTGGGACAAGATGCCCTTTCTAATGGCACTATTGACAGTTGCATACAATGTGGTGGGAAGTGGTAAAAGAATGTAAATTGGGTTAAATTGAAAAAAAAAAACAACTCCAAAAGTTTTTTTGGGTTTTGCTTTTACAGCATTCCCGTATCATAAAACTGATCAGTTACTTTCATTCTCCAGGTCAGTACGAATCCAGCAATACCACATATGTATATTTTTATTGCATTTTTATGCTGAAAAAAAAAATAAAAAAATAAATTGTTTCTTTTAGTCTCCATATTCTGACTCCTATAACTTTTTTGTAGATACTTTACTTTTCAGTGATACCATTTCGGGGCATGTACGACTTTTTGATTACTTTTTATTACTTTTTTATTCAATTTTTTGTGGGAGGAGAAGTGACCAAAAAACAGCGAAATTTAATTTAACTGAAATTCTTTTCCATTTCGCTGTTTTCCGTATGGGATTAAATTTTTTTATATGTTAATAATAGGTTCATTTTTGCAAACCAGGATACCTATGATGTGTATTTTTTTTACTTTTAGTTTGTTTTTTTTAATTTTGGGAAAGGGGGGGATGATTTGAATTTTTATATTGTTTTTAATTTCTAACAATCAATCATTTGATTGCTTTTCTCATAGACTCCATTACATTAGCATTGAAGTCTATGAGGATTTTACTGTATTTTTATGGAGCCTTGCTACAGGCAGGGGCTCTATAGAAATTACTAAACAGCAACTTCCTGTCACACAGGAGAACAAGAGCTACTGCTAACAAGCTCCGGCTCCCCCAATCCCCACCACGGGGAGCCGGAACACACCTGGAAGCGAGCTCTTCCAGATTCTCCACATTCAGATGCCGTGGTCAGGAATGACCACGGCATCGAAGGGGTTAAATGTCTGCGACCGGCAGTAATGCTGATGTTGTCGTATGAAACAGCAGGCACCCCGCAGCTATCACGCTCTCTCTGCTCAGGAGCGAGTGCCATCTTTAAAGTCCCGACCTGCGAATTATATAGCTGTATGGAAGTCGGGAAGAGGTTAAGTAGGGCCAAGTTATTCTGAGGTTATCACTTGCAATGTAATTTCCCTCTCTCTCACACACACTTCAGACATACACACACTATACACACATACACACACTACACTGTATTCACTGAGGAAAATAAACTGTCAGATGAAATGCAGAATATAAAAGTAAATTTCTCTTTAAAAGTGCCCTGTCTGACCCAGGAAGAAGTACAGTGGCATCCTAAAAAGATTAAAATAGACAAATCGCCAGGACCGGATGGCATATACCCCCGTATCCCAAAAGAATTAAGTAATGTCATAGCCAGACCCTTATTTCTAATATTTAAGGACTCTATACTGACAGGGGGTGTTCCACAGGATTGGCGCATAGCAAATATGGTGCCAATATTAAAAAAGGGTCCAAAAACAAAGCCCGGAAACTAGAGGCCAGTAAGTTTAACATCTGTTTTTCTAATAGATGCTATCTTGGAGTACCTCTATCAAAATAAGCAAAAATGCCATACCAGCATGGCTTCATGAGGGATCGGTCATATCAAACCAATTTAATCAGTTTCTATGAGGAGGTAAGTTCTAGACTTGACCGCAGTGAATCAATGGATGCCGTATATCTGGACTTCTCCAAAGCATTTGACACTGTACCACATAAAAGGTTAGTATATAAAATGAGAATGCTTGGACTGGGAGATAATGTGTGTATGTGGGTAAGTAACTGGCTCAGTGATAGAAAACAGAGGGTGGTTATTAATGGTACATACTCAGATTGGGTCACTGTCACTAGTGGGGTACCACAGGGGTCAGTATTGGGCCCTATTCTCTTCAATATATTTATTAATGATCTTGTAGAAGGCTTGCACAGTAAAATATCATTTTTTGCAGATGACACTAAACTGTGTAAAGTAATTAAAACAGAAGAGAACAGTACGCTGCTACAGATGGATCTGGATAGACTGGAGGCTTGGGCAGACAAGTGGCAGATGAGGTTTAACACTGACAAATGTAAGGTTATGCATATGGGAAGG
This sequence comes from Rhinella marina, assembly GCA_900303285.1. Taxonomy (NCBI): domain Eukaryota; kingdom Metazoa; phylum Chordata; class Amphibia; order Anura; family Bufonidae; genus Rhinella; species Rhinella marina. The sequence continues at coordinate 15,240 of ONZH01028238.1, forward strand.
AATAATGCAAGTCACCAGTACATACTAAATGTTAAAACACTAGGTAACACTGACATGGAAAAGGGCCTAGGAATTTTAGTGAACAGCAAACTAAGCTGTAGAAACCAGTGTCAGACAGCCGTTGCCAAGGCCAATAAGATAATGGGTTGCATCAAAAGGACATACTGTAGATTTCCGTGATGAGAACATAGTTCTGCCACTTTACAAATCACTAGTCCGACCACACATGGAGTACTGTGTACAGTTCTGAGCTCCTGTGAACAAGGCAGACATAACAGAGCTGGAGAGGGTTCAGAGGAGGGCAACTAAAGTAATAACTGGAATGGGTGGACTACAGTACCCAGAAAGATTATCAAAATTAGGCTTATTCACTTTAGAAAAAAGATGACTGAGGGGAGATCTAATAACTATGTATAAATATATCAGAGGTCAGTACAGAGATCTCTCCCATCATCTATTATCCCCAGGACTGTGACTGTGACGAGGGGACATCCTCTGCGCCTGGAGGAAAGAAGGTTTGTACACAAACATAGAAGAGGATTCTTTACGGTAAGAGCAGTGAGACTATGGAACTCTCTGCCTGAGGAGGTGGTGATGGTAAGTTCACTAAAAGAGTTCAAGAGAGGCCTGGATGTATTTCTGGAGGGTAATAATATTATAGGTTATGGCTACTAGAGAGGGTTCGTTGATCCAGGGAGTTATTCTGATTGCCTGATTGGAGTCGGGAAGGAATTTTTCCCCCTAAAGTGGGGAAAATTGGCTTCTACCTCACAGGGGTGTTTTGCCTTTCTCTGGATCAACTTGCAGGAAAACAGGCCGAACTGGATGGACAGATGGTTTTTTTAGGCCTTACAAACTATGTTACTATGTTACAGGCACATTACATAAAATTTTAAAGAAAGACAATTAACCTATCAGTATGTCTTTAGAGTATGGACTATGTCAATTTCTAAATGTAATTAGTCACCCTGTCTCAAGCAGAGGAGGTCAGGCTAAGAAGTAAGAGCAATTAACTTTCTTTAGAGGTGATCTGCCACACCATTAACACTGCCTGTGAATATACCCAACTATATTGGGATCTATATACAGCACAAGCAATTTTATAAAATGGTGGAATATTGAAGTATAGGAATAATCAATAAATATTTATTGTGAACTTTTCCTGACAATTTTGTATTGATATTTATTGTAAAAGGAGCTAATTTTAAATTCAAGTATTTGCAATTGTACACCTGTCTGAAATGAGACAACCCCTTTAAGTGACTTGAAGATGAAATCATCTCCCAAAAAATAAAGTTAAATATGACACATTCTCATTGCATTTTTATCTGTATCTTTTATATTTTCAAAATAACAAAAAAGGAAAAGGGCCTGAAGCAAATGTTTAGGCACCCTGCATGGTTACTACCTAGAAACCCCCCTGTTTAAGTATCACAGCTTGTAAACGCTTTTTGGAGCCATCTTGTTTGATGGATTTTCATGTATTCTTCCTTGCAAAAGTCTTGCATGTGCTGCTCTTTTGAGGTCCAATCACAGATTTTCAATTATGTTCAGGGGACTGTGAGGGTCATGGTAAAACCTTCAGCTTGCGCCTTTTGAGGCAGTCTATTGTGGATTTTGAGATGTGTTTAGGGATCATTATCCATTTGTAGAAGTCATCCAACTTCAGCTTTTTTACAGTTGTGTTATGTTTGCTTCCAGAATTTGCTGGAATTTCCATAAATCCATTCTTCCCTCTATCCATGACATTTTCCTTGTGGAATAGTTGGAGAGGTGTTCATTTAATAAAATTCTGTGCCCTTTTTCTCCAAACATACCTTTGCTCATTGTTGCCAAAGAGTTCTACTTTAACATCATCTGTCCACAGGACATGTTTCCAAACTGCATCAGGCTTATTTAGATGTTATTTGCAAGCTTGAATAAAACTGAATTTTGTGGTGATGATGCAGGAGAGGCTTACTTCTGATGACTGTTCGATGAAGGTCATATTTGTGCAGGTATCACTGAACAGTAAAACAATGTACCTCAACTCTAGATTCTGCTAAATCTTCCTGAAGGTCTTTTGCAGTCAAGCCGTGATTCTGATTTGCCTTTCTAGTAATTCTACGAACAGCTGTCTCTGAAATTTGTTCTTGTTAACTGCCATTTCTTAATTACATTTAAAACTGAGGAAATGGCAACCTGAAACTTAAAGGCACAAGCTGAATGTTTTACCATGTCCTGCACAGTCTCCTGATCTGAACATCATTGAAAATCTGTTAACATACCTCAAAAGAGCCGTACTTGCAAGACAGCCCAATAACAATTTTGTAAGGCACAATGGATGAAAATCCCTCAAACAAGAATTGAAAGACTCTTGGCTGGCTACAAAAAAAATTACAAGCTGTGATGCTTGCCAAAGGGGGTGCTACAAGGTACTAACCATGCAGGGTGCCCAATTTTCTGCTTCAGATTTTGTTTGGTCACCTTCCATCTACCCAGAACCTATGCACATCCACTTTTCACTCCATTATAATCTCTTTTGCTATCATTGTACACACTGGATATATCATCAATAAGATCTATAGATAATTTTGGAATCATCCTATTAGAAATAAATGCTAATGGAAAGCCATTGGCCTCAAAGTCATCTCCAAATGGCGTTGTCTTCTGCTGGACCTTTGAAGCATGCTTTATTATTGTACTAAAGACTTGATCCACCAGAGGCTCCTCTTTTACTATGGTTGGCCAGTATGACCCTTTTGGGAATAGCTTGCTAGTTTATGCAAAATATATGTGAACCTACACTGTAGCAGTGATCCACAGAGTGAGAACCTATTTTGCTGTGGATACCTGAGTTCTATCAGCATATTCAATGATGTGACTTGCCTTGACAGGTCTATAAGTGACGGGCAGTATGTTGACTCAGTAAGAATAAGGTGTGTGAGCCAACAGGGTCATACAGTCCCATGATTTGCACAGTGCAAGACATTTACAACAGTCTGCCTAATCTGACAGCTTTGAATTATTGTGGGTTTCTTATGGGTGGAGACAAATTAATTGGCAGGTCCTCTGCATTTTTGGGGGACAATCAATCAAATATTTATCTTCAATTGTCCATATGGCAGTGACTACAGCCAGACCATGATACAGGGGTTAAAAATGATCATATACTTGGCTCGTTCTTCTAACCCCTCACTGGAGCAGGAAAGCACAATGTTTGCTTACATGTCCTGAACTGCCAAATGAAAGGAAATGGGTAATAGTTGACTAGCTAAACCCATCCTCTTCCTAAGTGTTTTGGCTGTGGGTTTGGTGCCTTATCTCTGCTGAGGCTTGTATGAAAATCACAGGAATGATACGTCATATGGTGTTGCTCAGAGTGGGTCATGTACAGTAGTTTCTTGAGAAGTAAAGCAAGAAATAGGTTTACATCCATCAATACAAGACTATAAGTTCCAGGGAGAGAAATAACTCAGATGACATATTTACTGCTCAGCCAATAAGTAAAACAGTTGTAATTTACGACATGGCAGTTATGGCTGTGGGAAAACCCTTACAGTCTAGCTTAGATGTCTGTATGACTATTAACTATTTATATAGTGCCAGGTATTGCCAGAGTCGTATCCACAGTCTTTCTCCAGTTTCAAGTAAAGAAAATGTATAGGGGTAGTCCACAAAAAGTATTTATCCACAGGATAACTGCTAAATATTGGTTTGTAGGGGTCCCATTGCTGGAACCCTCAGCAACCCCATTAACAAGGGGTCCAGAAGTCCCTTCTCAAAATGAAGCAGCAGTGCTTATGTCATTTTAGCTTGTCCACTGCTGTGAATGAAGTGTGGATAAGAGACAACTACTTTTCATGGGATAACCCATTTAAAGGTGTAACTGCGCGTATGAAGAACATCAGCTTTCCCACTCAGAGGATAAAATTGAAAGCAGAGTGCAGTGGCGTAACTAAAAAAGACTGGACCCCATGGCAAATTTTTAAATGCCCCCCCTTATGCCCCTTTCACATGAGCGGGAGACTTGCATGTCTACCGCAACACATCTACAGGGCTGGACTCCGGCACTGACTGGGATCGCATATAATGCTATGCGATCCCTGTCAGTGCCGAGTCCAGCCCTGTAGATGCGTTGCGGGAGACATGCGAGTCTCCCGCTCGTGTGAAAGGGGCATTATACTTCTTCGCAACCCCCTCCTCCCATACAATCCCCATGCTTGTGGCTAGTCAAGATTACTATCTCAACCAATAGTTGGTACAGAATTAGGCTACTTTCACACTAGCGGCAGGCCTGATCCGGCAGGTGAAGGGTGCTGCCGGATCAGGACTGCCACAGCGACATGTGTGGAGCCGGAACCGCGCTCCGGCCCCACACATGTCAAACAGTACATACATACACACACACAGACACACACACATATACACAGACAAATACACATACATACATACTTACATGCTCCAGGCAGGTCTTCAGAGCGACGGAGAAGCAGGACAGCTCACACAGGTGACGATTCCCCACAACGCCCTCTGCTGGGCGTCTGGTGGAATCGTCACCTCTGCGCGCCGTCCTGTCCCTCCGACGCTCTGAAGACCTGCCGGGGTGCATGTAAGTATGTATGTGTATTTGTATGTGTATATGTCTGTGTATGTTTATGTTTATGTGTATGTCTATGTCTGTATATGTGTATGTGTAGCCGGATCCGTCATGAACTCCATTGAAAGTCAATGGAGGGCGGATCCGGTTACCATTGTGGTCACACCAGACGGATCCACCCCCATTGACTTGCATTGGGGGTCATTCCGGATCCGTCTTGGTGCGGATGCCTGGACCGGTCTGAAGACGGAACGGAATGCTTTCAGGAGCATTCCGTTGTCTTCAGTTCAGTTTTGTCCCCATTGACAATGAATGGGGACAAAACTGAAGCGTTTTATTCCGGTATTGAGCCCCTATGACGGAACTCAATACCGGAATTTTAAAACGCTAGTGTGAAAGTAGCCTCAGACAGAAGTGTCTAGTCATGCACCAAATTTATCAAGCTGGTGATCTCTAGCGCATATTTAGGGCACTGGGCTAAAGAAAATTTTTACAGAAGGAATCGTGGAAGATTTGAAGCAAACAGAATTGTGATTGTACTCAGGACTAGAGATGAGCGAATTTCTCAAAATTCAATATGGGTGCAAATCAGTTGACTGATTCGATTCAGGACTGAATTGATTCTACCCAAATTGAAAGTACTCCAATTGACCTGAAAATTTGTGTATGACACTCTGAGGTCTCGTAGGACTTCTATTTTTTTCTCTCTTGTCTCTCATTTCTCAAAATATATTTTCTTCTCTCTTAAAATTCAACGAAATCTAATCACAAAAAATTTGGATTCAAATGCAATTCAGAATTCAGGTCAAATTTGATTAGTTTACAATCCATTCAGTCATCTCTACTCAGGACTTGAATACAGGTTGGAACTCAGCTCAGTAGAGGTGGAGGGTCGGAGATGAAATGATGTTTAACCTTCTCATTTGGCTGCCTGCTTTGGTCACAATCCCATTTTACTGCTCTGTCCCCCATTCGATATAGTTTATTTTATGTAGTTTATTAAAAAAAAACTTGTTGGAATGGGGGAAGTTTATAAATGAGAATTCTTGTGTTATTATGCTTCAGCCTGTGGAACCAGGATGAGCGGTGTACTCTCAGGTATTCGTATTCCAGCTCTAATTTAGGAAAGACAATAAACAAACTGTACATAGGAAGCACATTTTCCTATTGGCAAGGGACGGCTGCATTCGTTTAATGTTTTAATCCTCCAAAAATTTCAACACTGCCATAATTTGTGTGTTTTATTGTCTTGACTAATCCCTAAAGAGATGATTTGTTCTGAGGAAAGTTCCGTGATGGGAACACATTTCTTAACACTTTTTTAAATGCAAGGTCATTATATGAAATAGGCTGCTGAATCTTAGACACAGCTGATATGCACATGCTTGGGTCCAGGGTTGAACTGATCCGACTAAGGGCCAGAAGATTCTTTTTTGAACCTTGGTTATGATTCTATAAAAGTTCCCCACCTCTAGAGAGTCCATGAGGTTCAGCAGTGGACAATCCCAATGTGGACCATCTATTCATAAAATATAAATACATCTTTATTAATACAGGTATACCATAAAATGATCTAAAAACATACCCACAGCTTTGATTGAACATGACATGTCATATGAAAACACTACAAACCAAAATCCTATCTAGTTTATACATTAGTCGACAGGGGGAAACCCATTTGAGTATAAAAGGAATTTGTACTAGTGTGGAAGGTACACAATACCAACAATCTTCTAAATGCCATTACATTCTCCTCAAACACCAAATCTCCGCCATATCTGCATCCAACAATTAAAAAAATAAGCATAAACAATAACCGGCATATGCCTAAGAGGAATATTGACCAGGATGTTGGGAGCAGTAGCACCCAGACAAACGTTTTGTATCTTGGGGGCTGAGGGGAGCAATTTTATTTTATGGCACATATTATTAGGGGGTATTTTTGTCTTATGGCACACATTATAAGGGGTCAATTTTGTCCTGTGACACATTATGAGGGGGCATTAGTTCTACTGCGATCACTGTAAGGGGGTATTTAATTTCTATTGGGACACATTATAGATGCGTTATTACTACTGAAGGCACTATAGGCGATCATTATTATTTAAGGGGGCATTATTACTACTAGGGGCATTATGGTGAACTCTGCTAATACTGAGGGCACTATAGGGGAGATTATTACTACAGCCAGCACTATAATGGTTAATTTTGTTTTTCTACTGAGGGCACTATAATGGGGCATTTTTTATACTAGCACAAATTATGGGAGCTCTATTACTACTGTCAGGGGTCACATGATCGAGAGACATCATAAGGTCCTGTGAGGACGATGAGAATACAGACTGCCAGGAGGAGGATGAGTGGGTGGAAACAACATTATGGAAGAAATGTTCAACCCTCATTTACACTCTCCCCCTTAGGACAGCAGACAAGACTGCAGCAATACAGAAAGGCATTTTGACAGAGCAGCAGCCATTTTTAATGAATATAGTAGAGAGAAAGGGCAGATAAAGATGGCAGACCAGCACAGGAAAACAAAAAAAGCAGAAAGGAGACTTGTAGCAGGGATGAGGCAACAGTAAAAACTGTTTTGACATACTTGTAGAGATATGTTTAGGTAGGTAAGAACAATGGAAGTGCTTCTATAACTGACTAACAATCAGAACAAGACTGCCCTCCTTCTCCCGGTCTCCTTTCTAGTAAAAAGGCTGCATACATTACATTGTACATTGAACAGTACATTTTCATTGTCATCATCGTTATCAACATTGTCAGTTACTATTCCTCGTCCTCCACTACATTGTCAGTCATCCATAATCAGGGGCAGATTGGCCATAGAACTTACAGGGAAATTTCCCAGTGGGCCGATGCCCATAGGGCTGCCTGGGCCCTTCTCACAGTCAGCAAGGAAGTTTTTGGGGATGTATTTTGTGATGGACTGTGGTATTTGGCTCTGTTGGGGTAGTATAATGTGCCACAATATGGTATTGCTGGCCCTGCCTTCCATCAGTTTGGACCTGACTACAAAATGGGGCAAATCTTAGTATTTTTTTCCAGGGCCACTTTAAGTTCCCAGTCCGTCCCTGTCCATAATGCAATGTGTGGTCAGAAAACAACTATATGTGACCAGTAATTTTCTTGTATGCAAACTGAATTCCCACCTGGCCAAGTTGCTGGCGGTACAGTAGCTGCCATACCACTAGTGGATTCCACTGACCAGGAGGTTCCTTTTCACCTCCCTTTCCCCCGTGCAGGGGCGGATTGGCAATGTACCCCACCGGGACACTTCCCGGTGGGCCGATTGCCTAAAGTATGCTGTGGGCCGGCAATACACATTACAATACAACAATATATCACTAATGAATGAATAAAATATCAAAAATGTACATAAATGATAAAAATAAAAACGAATAATACATTAATCAATATGACTGCCGGCTCACAGTACATCAATATAACCCTTTTTCTTGTTATAACTAGAGATGAGCGAGTAGTGTTCGATCGAGCTGGTATTCGATCGAATACTACGATATTCGGCACACTCGATTTCAATCGAGTATAACGGCGATGGCGCACTTAGAATTCGTTTCCCCTCCCACCTTCCCTGGCGCTCTTTTTCCACCAATCAACATGCAGGGGGGGTATGACAGGCACGCTGAGCACGCTGGCAGCGCGAAAACAGCGTCTACATGCATTGGCTGGAAAAACCATGTGACCTCGAATATTAAAAACTCAGCTCTTCCTGCTCGTACGCATATGCTGCGTGAACTTAGTCAGGGACAGAGGCTGGAGAAGGGAGAGACAGATTTTAGCTGTTGGACAGGCAGGAGCGTGAATAAAAGCCCTTATCAGGGCTACTACAGTGGACTTCAGTGATAGGTTTACTACAATATAGACTTTACAGAGAACGGCTGCTGTATTCAGGGATAGCTGCTGGAGTAGGGACAGAGAGAGGCATTAGTGGTGTATTAGGTGCTCTGCTACATACCAAACTATATTTGGCACTACTGCTGTGTACCTTGAAATATACAATATCTAGGCCTTTTAATTGGCAACTGTACTGTGCGTTCTCTTGCTAAATAATTTCACATACCTGCTGTAAATACCCACCGTCTGTTCAGTTAGTACACGGCTGTGTACTTTGAAATATACAATATCTAGGCATTTTAATAGGCCACTGTACTGTGCGTTCTCTTGCTAAATTATCTCACATACCTGGTGTAAATACCCACCGTCTGTTCAGTTACTACACGGCTGTGTACTTTGAAATATACAATATCTAGGCATTTTAATAGGCCACTGTACTGTGCGTTCTCTTGTTAAATTATCTCACATACCTGGTGTAAATACCCACCGTCTGTTCAGTTACTACACGGCTTTGTACTTTGAAATATACAATATCTAGGCCATTTAATAGGCCACTGTACTGTGCGTTCTCTTGTTAAATTATCTCACATACCTGGTGTAAATACCCACCGTCTGTTCAGTTACTACACGGCTTTGTACTTTGAAATATACAATATCTAGGCCATTTAATAGGCCACTGTACTGTGCGTTTTCTTGTTAAATTATCTCACATACCTGGTGTACATACCCACCGTCTGTTCAGTTACTACACGGCTTTGTACTTTGAAATATACAATATCTAGGCATTTTAATAGGCCACTGTACTGTGCGTTCTCTTGCTAAATTATCTCACATACCTGGTGTAAATACCCACCGTCTGTTCAGTTACTACACGGCTTTGTACTTTGAAATATACAATATCTAGGCCATTTAATAGGCCACTGTACTGTGCGTTTTCTTGTTAAATTATCTCACATACCTGGTGTACATACCCACCGTCTGTTCAGTTACTACACGGCTGTGTACTTTGAAATATACAATATCTAGGCATTTTAATAGGCCACTGTACTGTGCGTTCTCTTGTTAAATTATCTCACATACCTGGTGTAAATACCCACCGTCTGTTCAGTTACTACACGGCTTTGTACTTTGAAATATACAATATCTAGGCCATTTAATAGGCCACTGTACTGTGCGTTTTCTTGTTAAATTATCTCACATACCTGGTGTACATACCCACCGTCTGTTCAGTTACTACACGGCTTTGTACTTTGAAATATACAATATCTAGGCATTTTAATAGGCCACTGTACTGTGCGTTCTCTTGCTAAATTATCTCACATACCTGGTGTAAATACCCACCGTCTGTTCAGTTACTACACGGCTGTGTACTTTGAAATATACAATATCTAGGCCATTTAATAGGCCACTGTACTGTGCGTTCTCTTGTTAAATTATCTCACATACCTGGTGTAAATACCCACCGTCTGTTCAGTTACTACACGGCTTTGTACTTTGAAATATACAATATCTAGGCCATTTAATAGGCCACTGTACTGTGCGTTTTCTTGTTAAATTATCTCACATACCTGGTGTACATACCCACCGTCTGTTCAGTTACTACACGGCTTTGTACTTTGAAATATACAATATCTAGGCATTTTAATAGGCCACTGTACTGTGCGTTCTCTTGCTAAATTATCTCACATACCTGGTGTAAATACCCACCGTCTGTTCAGTTACTACACGGCTTTGTACTTTGAAATATACAATATCTAGGCCATTTAATAGGCCACTGTACTGTGCGTTCTCTTGTTAAATTATCTCACATACCTGGTGTAAATACCCACCGTCTGTTCAGTTACTACACGGCTTTGTACTTTGAAATATACAATATCTAGGCCATTTAATAGGCCACTGTACTGTGCGTTTTCTTGTTAAATTATCTCACATACCTGGTGTACATACCCACCGTCTGTTCAGTTACTACACGGCTTTGTACTTTGAAATATACAATATCTAGGCATTTTAATAGGCCACTGTACTGTGCGTTCTCTTGCTAAATTATCTCACATACCTGGTGTAAATACCCACCGTCTGTTCAGTTACTACACGGCTTTGTACTTTGAAATATACAATATCTAGGCCATTTAATAGGCCACTGTACTGTGCGTTCTCTTGTTAAATTATCTCACATACCTGGTGTAAATACCCACCGTCTGTTCAGTTACTACACGGCTTTGTACTTTGAAATATACAATATCTAGGCCATTTAATAGGCCACTGTACTGTGCGTTTTCTTGTTAAATTATCTCACATACCTGGTGTACATACCCACCGTCTGTTCAGTTACTACACGGCTTTGTACTTTGAAATATACAATATCTAGGCATTTTAATAGGCCACTGTACTGTGCGTTCTCTTGCTAAATTATCTCACATACCTGGTGTAAATACCCACCGTCTGTTCAGTTACTACACGGCTTTGTACTTTGAAATATACAATATCTAGGCCATTTAATAGGCCACTGTACTGTGCGTTTCTTGTTAAATTATCTCACATACCTGGTGTACATACCCACCGTCTGTTCAGTTACTACACGGCTTTGTACTTTGAAATATACAATATCTAGGCATTTTAATAGGCCACTGTACTGTGCGTTCTCTTGCTAAATTATCTCACATACCTGGTGTAAATACCCACCGTCTGTTCAGTTACTACACGGCTTTGTACTTTGAAATATACAATATCTAGGCCATTTAATAGGCCACTGTACTGTGCGTTTTCTTGTTAAATTATCTCACATACCTGGTGTACATACCCACCGTCTGTTCAGTTACTACACGGCTTTGTACTTTGAAATATACAATATCTAGGCATTTTAATAGGCCACTGTACTGTGCGTTCTCTTGCTAAATTATCTCACATACCTGGTGTAAATACCCACCGTCTGTTCAGTTACTACACGGCTTTGTACTTTGAAATATACAATATCTAGGCCATTTAATAGGCCACTGTACTGTGCGTTTTCTTGTTAAATTATCTCACATACCTGGTGTACATACCCACCGTCTGTTCAGTTACTACACGGCTGTGTACTTTGAAATATACAATATCTAGGCATTTTAATAGGCCACTGTACTGTGCGTTCTCTTGTTAAATTATCTCACATACCTGGTGTAAATACCCACCGTCTGTTCAGTTAGTACACGGCTGTGTACTTTGAAATATACAATATCTAGGCCTTTTAATAGGCCACTGTACTGTGCGTTCTCTTGCTAAAGTATTTCACATACCTAATTATATACCCAAATATTGTATTTGCAACAAAAAAAAAATAAAATGCGGAGGGGGGCTAGCGGAATAGGACGTGGACGTGGACGAGGACGGGGGCGCGGAAATGCTGTTGGGGGCCTTGTTGAAGCCAGTGGGGATACAATGTGTGCTGGTGAGGATCAGCCAGGATCCCGCTCATCCAGAATCCCTGCCTTTATGGGACAGTTAAGCAGGGGGCGGGTTACACCGCTGTTGAGGCCTGAGCAGGTTGAACAGGTGGTGCAATGGATAGCCGATAGCGCTTCCACACAGTTGTCCACCAGCCAGTCATCCACACAGTCTCACTCTGACCCTCCTTCCTCCACACCTGGCCAACAGAGTCATCCCACCCTTGACCCCTCCCAGGAGCTCTTTTCGGGTCCTTTTTCAGATGTGCCGGAAGAATCCCAGGAGCTAGCAGAGGAATTTGTTTGTAGTGATGCCCAAACACTGGAGTTTTCGCCATCTCCTGCTGATGTGGACCCTGAGCCAGCATCTGTTATCATGAGCGATGATGATGATGAGACGCAGTTGCCATCAAGGGAGGCTGTTGGAATGTCCAGTGGGCAGGAGGAGGAGCAGAGTGAGGAAGTGGAAGAGGAGCTGGTGGATGACGAAATGACCGACCCCACTTGGCCAGGGGTGATGTCCAGCGAGGAAAGCAGTGGAGAGGTGGTGGTCTGCGCAGCACCGAAAAAGGCAGCAAGAGGCAGAGGGATGTCCACAGGCAGAGGGATGTCCACAGGCAGAGGGATGTCCACAGGCAGAGGGATGGCCACAGGCAGAGGGATGGCCACAGGCAGAGGGATGGCCACAGGCAGAGGACAGTTCAGACAGAGAAGTGAGGCCACAGCCAGCAGGGCCGAAGCTGTTCCCGCCAGCGGCCAGTCGCGCGAAGCTCCCCCATCGAGGCCTCGTACTTCTGTGGTGTGGAGATATTTTAATGTTTGTGCGGATGACAAACTGAGCGCGGTTTGCACACTCTGCCACTCAAAACTGAGTAGGGGCTCTGAGAAGAGCAATCTGACCACCTCAGGCATGCGGCGTCACTTGGAATTCAAGCACTGGGCTGAGTGGGAGAGAGCAAACGCAATACAAACTGCGCCCGGTCTTGCTGCCACTGCCTCTTCCCCTTTGTTGTGTGCTGCCACTGCGGTCCAGACCTCCAGCCAGGACACCTCCACATCTGCCTCTGCCTCTGCTACTTTGGGGCCTTCTCCTTCAGCCTCCCCTTCCCCGCCCCTTCCCCCGCCTCTTCGCCTGCACCTTCACACTCCTCGTCCCAACAACTGTCCATCTCGCAGGCGTTCGACCGCAGGCGGAAGTACGCCTCGAGTCACCCCCAAGCCCAAGCCTTAAACTGCCACATCTCCAAACTGCTGGCCCTGGAGATGTTGCCGTTTAGGCTTGTGGAGACGCAGGCCTTCCGCGACCTGATGGCGGCTGCCGCACCTCGCTATTCCGTCCCTAGCCGCCACTACTTTTCCCGGAGTGCCGTCCCCGCCCTGCACCAGCACGTGTCGCGTAACATCAGGCGGGCCCTGAGGTACGCAGTCAGCGCAAAGGTCCACTTGACCACCGACTCATGGACAAGCGCTTGCGGCCAGGGACGATACATTTCTCTGACGGCACACTGGGTGAATGTAGTGGAGGCGGGGACGGGGTCGCAAACAGAGACGGCCTACCTACCACCCCCGCCCAAGATTGCCAGCATGGGTTCTGATAAACCCCACCCCTCCTCCTCCTCCTCCTCCTCCTCCTCCTGTGCCTTAACATCTCCCTCAGCCGCTAGCTGGAAGCGTTGCAGCACTGGCGCGGGGAGACGTCAGCAGGCGGTGCTAAAGCTCATCAGCTTGGGCGACAGGAAGCACAGCGCCCCAGAGGTGAGGGACGCCATATTGCAGCAGACGGAGATGTGGCTGTCGCCGCTGCAGCTAGGACCAGCATGGTCGTGTGCGATAACGGCCGTAACCTGGTGGCGGCTCTGGAGCTTGCCGAACTCAATCACGTACCATGCCTGGCCCACGTTTTTAATCTGGTAGTCCAAAAATTTCTGAAGACTTACCCCAACCTGGCAGAGCTACTGGTGAAAGTGCGGCGCTTGTGCGCTCACTTTCGGAAGTCAACTGTAGCTGCTGCTAGCTTAAAAAAACTCCAGCAACGCCTCCATTTGCCTCAACATCGGCTTGTTGTGCGACCTGCCGACTCGCTGGAATTCCACCTATTCCATGTTGGCCAGGGTGGTGTGAGCAGCAGAGAGCATTGATGGAGTACAGATTAATAATCCACGCGTGCCTCCAACTCAGCTCCCTCAGTTTGCCAACCACGAGTGGCCATGGATGGCAGACATATGCGATGTACTGCGTATCTTTGAGGAGTCCACCAAGAAGGTCAGCAGCGAGGACGCTATAGTGAGCGTAACCATTCCGCTCCTAGGCGTCCTTAAAGAATCGCTCATCGCAATAAGGGAGAACGCATTGCACGCAGAGGAGACGGGGTAGGAGGAGACGCAACGGAGCTACACAGTCAGACCACACTTTTGTCTGCTTCACGGTGGCAGTTGCAGGAGGAGGAGGATGAGGAGGAGAGGACGACGTGGAGGTGGCTGTGGAAGAGGAGGAGGATGCTGGCGGCGAGGGGTAGCAGTCAGGCTGTGTGCGTCCCATTGGTTCAGCGCGGATGGGGCGGAGAGGAGGCGGAAGAGGAAGAGGAGGAAATGGCAAGTGATCCTTCTGGTGGGGGCAGTGAGGTCATGCCTATTCAGAGTCTGGCACACATGGCTGACTTCATGCTGGGCTGCTTTTCCCGGGACACACGTGTTGTCCGGATAGTGGAGAACAAACTGTACTGGGTCTTCGCACTCCTGGACCCCCGGTATAAAGATAACGTCTCCTCTTTTATTCCGGTAGAGGAGAGGACGAATCGATTGCTGGAATACCAGAGGGAACTCGTGCAGAACATGATGGAGATTTTCCCACCCACCATCGCTGGCGGCAGAGAGGAGAGGGTCTCCCAGAGTCCCACAACATCCATCAGGCCCACAGCCACCAGGGGAACACTCTCCAAGGTGTGGGACACGTTCATGGCACCCCCTCGTGCAACTTCCATCACTGCGGGGCCCGCTATCAGCAGGAGGGACAAGTATCGGCGGATGTTGCGGGAGTACCTGGCAGACCGTAACCCTGTCCTCCCCGATCCCTCGGCGTCCTACACTTACTGGGTCTCCAAGTTGGACACGTGGCTGGAACTGTCCCTGTACGCCTTGGAGGTGCTTGCCTGCCCTGCCGCCAGCGTGCTATCAGAAAGGGTGTTCAGCGCAGCCGGGGGCATTATAACCGATAAGCGCAGCCGCCTGTCAACCGACAGTGCGGACAGGCTGACGCTAATCAAATGAACAGCAAGTGGATTGACCCGAACTTTGCTTCTCCAACCGTGGAAAGCCAAAGCAGCCAACAGTGAAGTGCCATGTGTATGAAGTGCCATTTCCCTCCTCCACCTCCTCCTCACTCCTCCTTAACCGCCCGTAGAATTGCTTCCATAAAAAAAAATATATATATATTTATGGCTCTCTCTTGGGCCTCCACTAATTTTTAAGAGGTCTCACCTCTTGGGCCTCCACATAATTTTTAAGAGGTCTCACCTCTTGGGCCCTACTTCATAATTTTTAACCGGTCTCACCTCTTGGGTCTCCACAAAATGTTTAACAGGTCTCACCTATTGGGCTCCACATAATTTTTTAACGGGTCTCACCTCTTGGGTCTCCACAAAATGTTTAACAGGTCTCACCTCTTGGGCCTCCACAAAATGTTTAACAGGTCTACCTCTTGGGCCTCCACATAATTTTTAACAGGTCTCACCTCTTGGGCCTCCACAAAATGTTTAACAGGTCTTCACCTCTTGGGCCTCCACAAAATGTTTAACAGGTCTCACCTATTGGGCCTCCACATAATTTTTAAGAGGTCTCACCTCTTGGGCCTACTCATAATTTTTAACCGGTCTCACCTCTTGGGTCTCCACAAAATGTTTAACAGGTCTCACCTATTGGGCCTCCACATAATTTTTAACGGGTCTCACCTCTTGGGTCTCCACAAAATGTTAACAGGTCTCACCTATTGGGCCTCCACATAATTTTTAAGAGGTCTCACCTCTTGGGCCTACTCATAATTTTTAACCGGTCTCACCTCTTGGGTCTCCACAAAATGTTTAACAGGTCTCACCTATTGGGCCTCCACAAAATGTTTAACAGGTCTCACCTCTTGGGCCTCCACATAATTTTTAACGGTCTCACCTCTTGGGTCTCCACAAAATGTTTAACAGGTCTCACCTCTTGGGCCTCCACATAATTTTTAACGGGTCTCACCTCTGGGTCTCCACAAAATGTTTAACAGGTCTCACCTCTTGGGCCTCCACAAAATGTTTAACAGGTCTCACCTCTTGGGCATCCACATAATTTTTAACGGGTCTCACCTCTTGGGTCTCCACAAAATGTTTAACAGGTCTCACCTATTGGGCCTCCACATAATTTTTAACGGGTCTCACCTCTTGGGTCTCCACAAAATGTTTAACAGGTCTCACCTATTGGGCCTCCACATAATTTTTAACAGGTCTCACCTTTTGGGCCTCCACAAAAGGTTTAAGAGGTTAACAGTGGAAAGCAGCCAAAAGTGAAGTGCCATCTGTATGAAGTGCCATTTCCTCCTCCACCTCCTCCTCCTCCTCCTCCTTAACCGCCGTAGAATTGCTCCGTAAATAAGAAAAATGTATATATTTATGGCTCACCTCTTGGGCCTCCACAAAATTTTTAACAGGTCTCACCTCTTGGGCATCCACATAATTATACTATAAAATATTAGGCCTTATAATTGGCAACTGTACTGTGCGTTCTCTTGCAAAATTCTTTAAATACCTGGTGTTAATACCCACCGTCTGAAAAGTTAGTACACGGCTGTGTACCTTGAACTCTAAAATATTAGGCCTTATAATTGGCAAATGTACTGTGCGTTCTCTTGCAAAATTATTTCACGGCTGTGAAGGCAAAATATTGTAACCAAAAAAAAAATAAAATGCGGAGGGGGGCTAGCGGAATAGGACGTGGACGAGGACGGGGGCGCGGAAATGCTGTTGGGGGCCATAGTTGCTGGTTGAATTATCTGAGGTAAATGATTCTCCTTTAGACGACGCTTTCCCTTTGCATCGTTCTGCGATTAAACCATAAATAACTCTCTGCATATTTATACCAAATGCACCCAGTACGAAAAAAAGTCATAGAAAGTTTCCAAACAGAGACTGGAAAACATCAGTAAGTTGAAAAAAACTGTTCGCTAAAAAAAAAAAAAAGTTAAAAATAAAATTGGCAGTTGATAGTATCGAGCTATTGTCACAGAGAGACGCGATTACAACACCTTCATTTACATTCAGTACATGTCTCAAGGCATTGGGAGAATGAAAACAGGCCACGGCTGGAGTATGAAATGTACCACCGCTTTGTACTGTCCGATACTGACCCGGTCCAGGGTGATGTCCAGCGAGGAAAGCAGTGGAGAGGTGGTGGTCTGCGCAGCACCGAAAAAGGCAGCAAGAGGCAGAGGGATGTCCACAGGCAGAGGAATGTCCACAGGCAGAGGGATGTCCACAGGCAGAGGCATGTCCACAGGCAGAGGGATGTCCACAGGCAGAGGGATGTCCACAGGCAGAGGACAGTTCAGACAGAGAAGTGAGGCCACAGCCAGCAGGGCCGAGCGTAACCATCCCGCTCCTATGCGTCCTTAAAGAATCCCTCATCGCAATAAGGGAGAACGCATTGCACACAGAGGAGACGGGGGCAGGAGGAGACGCAACGGAGCTACACAGTCAGACCACACTTTTGTCTGCTTCACGGTGGCAGTTGCAGGAGGAGGAGGATGAGGAGGAGGAGGACGACGTGGAGGTGGCTGTGGAAGAGGAGGAGGATGCTGGCGGCGAGGGTAGCAGTCAGGCTGTGCGCGTCCCATTGGTTCAGCGCGGATGGGGCGGAGAGGAGGCGGAAGAGGAAGAGGAGGAAATGGCAAGTGATCCTTCTGGTGGGGGCAGTGACGTCATACCTATTCAGAGTCTGGCACACATGGCTGACTTCATGCTGGGCTGCTTTTCCCGGGACACACGTGTTGTCCGGATAGTGGAGAACAAACTGTACTGGGTCTTCGCAATCCAAGTTGGACACGTGGCTGGAACTGTCCCTGTACGCCTTGGAGGTGCTTGCCTGCCCTGCCGCCAGCGTGCTATCAGAAAGGGTGTTCCGCGCTGCCGGGGGCATTATCACCGATAAGCGCAGCCGCCTGTCAACCGACAGTGCCGACAGGCTGACGCTAATCAAAATGAACAGCAAGTGGATTGACCCGGACTTTGCTTCTCCAACAGTGGAAAGCAGCCAAAAGTGAAGTGCCATGTGTATGAAGTGCCATTTCCTCCTCCACCTCCTCCTCCTCCTCCTCCTTAACCGCCGTAGAATTGGTCCGTAAATCAGAAAAATTTTTATATTTATGGCTCACCTCTTGGGCCTCCACAAAATGTTTAAGAGGTCTCACCTCTTGGGCCTCCACATAATTTTTAAGAGGTCTCACTCTTGGGCCTGCGCAAAATGTTTACGAGGTCTCACCTCTTGGGCCTCCACATAATTTTTAAGAGGTCTCCCCTCTTGGGCCTCCACATAATTTTTAATACGTCTCACCTCTTGGGCCTCCACAAAATGTTTAACAGGTCTCACCTCTTGGCCTCCACATAATTTTTAACGGGTCTCCCCTCTTGGGCCTCCACATAATTTTTAATACGTCTCACCTCTTGGGCCTCCACAAAATCTTTAACAGGTCTCCCCTCTTGGGCCTCCACATAATTTTTAATACGTCTCACCTCTTGGGCCTCCACAAAATCTTTAACAGGTCTCACCTCTTGGGCCTCCACATAATTTTTAAGAGGTCTCACCTCTTGGGCCTCCACAAAATGTTTAAGAGGTCTCACCTCTTGGGCCTCCACATAATTTTTAAGAGGTCTCACCTCTTGGGCCTCCACATAATTTTTAAGAGGTCTCACCTCTTGGGCCCTCCACCAGAATTTTTAAAGAGGTCTCACCTCTTGGGCCTCCACAAAATCTTTAACAGGTCTCCCCTCTTGGGCCTCCACATAATTTTTAATACGTCTCACCTCTTGGGCCTCCACAAAATCTTTAACAGGTCTCACCTCTTGGGCCTCCACATAATTTTTAAGAGGTCTCACCTCTTGGGCCTCCACAAAATGTTTAAGAGGTCTCACCTGGCCTCCAATTGGGTCCCTGGCCCACATAATTTTTAAGAGGTCTCACCTCTTGGGCCTCCACATAATTTTTAAGAGGTCCCTTGCTCACAATCTACGGTCTCCCTCTTGGGCCTCCACATAATTTTTAATAGGTCTCACCTCTTGGGCCTCCACAAAATCTTTAACAGGTCTCCCCTCTTGGGCCTCCACATAATTTTATAGTTCACCTCTGGCTCCACAAATCTTAACACGGTCTCACCTCTTGGGCCTCCACATAATTTTTAAGAGGTCTCACCTCTTGGGCCTCCACATAATTTTTAAGAGGTCTCACCTCTTGGGCCTCCACATAATTTTTAAGAGGTCTCACCTCTTGGGCCTCCACATAATTTTTAATACGTCTCACCTCTTGGGCCTCACAAAATTTTAACAGGTCTCCCCTCTTGGGCCTCCACATAATTTTTAATAAGTCTCACCTCTTGGGCCTCCACAAAATCTTTAACAGGTCTCACCTCTTGGGCCTCCACATAATTTTTAAGAGGTCTCACCTCTTGGGCCTCCACAAAATGTTTAAGAGGTCTCACCTCTTGGGCCTCCACATAATTTTTAAGAGGTCTCACCTCTTGGGCCTCCACATAATTTTTAAGAGGTCTCACCTCTTGGGCCTCCACAAAATCTTTAACAGGTCTCCCCTCTTGGGCCTCCACATAATTTTAATACGTCTCACCTCTTGGCCTCCACCAAAATCTTTAACAGGTCTCACCTCTTGGGCCTCCACATAATTTTTAAGAGGTCTCACCTCTTGGGCCTCCACATAATTTTTAAGAGGTCTCACCTCTTGGGCCTCCACATAATTTTTAAGAGGTCTCACTCTTGGGCCTCCACATAATTTTTAACGGGTCTCCCCTCTTGGGCCTCCACATAATTTTTAATACGTCTCACCTCTTGGGCCTCCACAAAATGTTTAACAGGTCTCACCTCTTGGGCTCCACATAATTTTTAAGAGGTCTCACCTCTTGGGCCTCCACATAATTTTTAAGAGGTGTCACCTCTTGGGCCGCCACAAAATTTTCCATGAGCCTCTGGCCAGCCCACGGCCTCTTCCTGCCTTTTGCGGTCCTACGCATCCCTCAACATCCCCACTGCTTTACCTGCTAGACATTGACACTGGGCCAGTCGGGTCACTGACATCTCAAGCGCCAACAATTTGGGCATTTTAAGGCTTCTGCATGTGTTTGAGTTGTTTTTACATTTTAAAGAAGACATGTCTGACCACATCTCACACACACAATGACAATTAGGGGTGGGGTCTATTTGCTTTCCCCCTTGCCTATGCCATCTGTGGTTGTCATAGGCAACGTGATTTTAAGGGGTGCAGAATTTTATCTTCTTTTTTGTCTAGTTTGGCTTGGGGTCCATGGCAATGTTGAGGAAAGAAGGTTTCCTTGTATGGTCTCACTTTACAGAGAGGTTAGATTGTCTTTGGAGTGTATTGTTGAGAGGCTGTGATAGTGGCGTAATAGTGCGACTTGGGCGGGTTATATGCACCCAGACATGCTTCCCCTGCTGTCCTAGTTGCATTCCAGCAGTGTTGGCATCCTTTTCTGAGGTTCCAGGGTGGACTTGGTGACCTCCAAGTGGTCGAATTGAGATTTCCAAGTGGCGAGCATTTTTTTCCCATAGACTTTAATGGGATTCGATATCCGGTCGAATAGTCGAATTTCGCAGTCTATTCGAATCGAATTTCGAACTTTCGAATATTTCACTACTCGCTCATCTCTAGTTATAACCCTTTTTTTATATTGATGTACTGTGAGCCGGCAGTCATATTGATTAATGTATTATT
Source organism: Rhinella marina (assembly GCA_900303285.1). Classification (NCBI taxonomy): domain Eukaryota; kingdom Metazoa; phylum Chordata; class Amphibia; order Anura; family Bufonidae; genus Rhinella; species Rhinella marina. The sequence continues at coordinate 36,089 of ONZH01028238.1, forward strand.
CGTTTTTATTTTTATCATTTATGTACATTTTTGATATTTTATTCATTCATTAGTGATATATTGTTGTTATAGCATAATTTGCACTATTGCGCATATTTTATTACCTTCTATATTATCTTCATCCTATATTTTATTATTGCTGTACACCATTATATTGATTCTTAATATTCTGTTTAAACTTATATCATGCATGAGATGTTTTGAAGACACTCTATTCTGAATTGACATTTTAGAAATATTTTAAACATAAACGCAATAAATATACATTTTATTTCATAATCTTGCATTACCATCATCTACATTGTTATTGACCATTGAACTACCATCTGAGAGTGTGCTCCACCCACACACAATACAATATTTTTCCTCTATACGATCTTTGGTTGGATCGAGGGTGAGAGGCACCTCATTTTTCAACTTCTAGAGATTGGTGAGCCACTGAAAATTTTCATTTCACATTACAATACACATTGCAGCCACCAGCAGCCCCAGGGCTGCTGCTGGCCGCAATGTGTATTGTATTGTGTATTGCAATGTGTATTGTATAGAGGGCGGCAGCCGCCGCTGGCCCTCCTGGGATCTTCTTATCATGCCCTATTGTGCAGCCCCTGCCTCTGATAATGTGCCCGCCCCTGTACCTCCTGCTGTCAGGTTCACTACTCTGCTCTTCAGATGCGAAAGGACCTGTGGCTCCTCCCACCCCTATCCCTCCTGCTCCAGGACACAGGCCAGAAGAGGCTGCTCCAGGTCTGCACACTAAGGTAAGTTTTTTTGTTTGTTTGTTTTTTGACAGCCATTGACAATAAGGGGGCAGGGCACATTTAAGTGTCCACTGTACATTACTGGGGCAGGGAGGGACATTACTGGGAGCAGGGGGGCATTACTGGGGACAGAAGGGAAATTACTGGGGACTCTATAGTAACATTACTGGGAGCAGAGGGGAAATTACTGGGGGCTCTATAGTGACATAACTGGGGGCAGGGGGCATTAATGGGGACGCTATAGTGATTACTGGGGGAAGGGGGCATTACTGGGGCCTGTTATAGTGACATTACTGCAAGCAGGGGGGCATTACTGGGGGCTTTATAGTGACATTACTGGGGCGGGGGGGTATTACTGGGGGAGCTATAAGGACATTACTGGGGCCAGGGGGCATTACTGGGGGCTCTATATTGACATTACTGGGGGTGGGAGCATTACTATGGCCGCTATAGGAATATTACTGGGGTGGGGGGGATTACTGGAGGCCAAGGGGAGGACATGATCTCCCTCTATGGTATTTATGACCCTGCCTACTCATGTTGACCCCACCTTCTCTCAATCTGGGTCTGCCCACAATTTGGGGCCACTTATTTTTTTTTCCAGGGCCACTTTTAATTCACAATCCGCCCCTGCCCCCATGTCATCGACAACAAGTAGCAGAAGCTGCAGTAGCACCAGCCCCAGCCAATTCAGTTTCCTCAACATGTAATAGTTTTTTCAAGTGCTGCTGTAACCTGGCTCACATCAGCAAATTGTTCTGGCGGTGTATCTCAATTTTGCAAAATAAATGTAGCACTAGCACCAGAATGTTTTATGACTATGGCATTATTGTACACTATTTGTGTTTGCAGAGTGCTGCTGCATTGTAGTTTTTTCCTTAGTGTTTCTAGCCATGGCAGCGTGCACCTGCACATTGGATGTGCTGACTGACCCCCTTTTTTTGCAGTTGTACTGATCTGGAGGTGTGGCTACTCCAGCCAGTCTTGCACTCCTGACCAGCCTATCTGCCCCATAGGCTGATTTTAATCAGTGTAAGTATAAAGCTGTAGCCTGCTCTTAGTATATGCATTGGAAGCCGCGAGGCACCAGGAGAGGTATAGAGTGGGCTCAGCATGCATGTTGGTACCTGCATCCCTGGATTTAATGGAGGCCTTTAAGGCACCCAAAATGGTAAAGGCAGAGTGGACCCAGCATGCATGTGGAACCAACACTCTGTGAATTTTATGGTGGCCATTATGGCACATAACAGGTAGGAATTAGTGTTAGGTTCCCATCTTAAAGAGATCGCCTTGATGTTTGGCAGACAGGCCCAAATGGTTTTGTACAAAATGATTTGCCAAGAATCTCAATTTTGCAAAATAAGCGTAGCACTAGCACCAGAATGTTTTCTATGACTATGGCATTATTGTACACTATTTGTGTTTGTAGAGTGCTGCTGCATTGTGTTTTTTTCCTTTGTGTCTTTAGCCATGGCAGCGTGCACCTGCACATTGGGATGTGCTGACTGACCCCCTTTTTTTGCAGTTGTATCGCCAGAACATCCAGGTTCATTCATACCTGGACTGTGTCCTTTCTCCAACACAAATCCTATACCCTGACCCAATCAGTGTCTAGGGAGGCAGACTGGAACAGTGGCAGGCACTGTCTCAGTTTGCTTTTGGTGTATTGTCTTATCCAGTCTCCAGTATACTGTCAGAGAGGGTATTCATCATGGCAGGTGGCGTCGTCACACCGAAGCCACCGAATATGTTTGTGAACATGAATGAGGCATGGATTAGTGAGGATTATAAAACCTACCACCTATGGCTGATACCAATTAATATATTTGCAATTGATGGCATTGGATATTTATTGTGGTCACTGCCACTGTCTGCCTGCTCATTTTATTCTATACTGTATTGCTGCTGCTCCCCCTGCTGCCACTACTAATCCTAGAAAGCTGCACATCTACCACCTTGTCTGACAGGTTCAATGCTATACTGCTGCTGCTGCTTCTACTTTTGCCACCACTGCTACCCCTACATAGCCATACATTTCCGACCATGTCTGTTAGGTTCCATACTGTATTTTTGGACAGCTTGGTCAGAACAAGTCACTGCTTTTTCCTATTCTACCATATTCTGTGTGTATAAAGGCTGGCTGGCTTCTGACCCCATTAAGGCATAATATTTTGACTGCTTGTTCAGAACAAACCACTGCTTTTTCTGTTACTATCATATGTATATAAACTGTGGCAGGCATCCCTTTTAGTCAAAAATTTTTCTCCATTTATTGAGAACAAGCCACTGCTTTTTCCAATACCACTGTGTGTGTATAAACACTGGCAGCCATTTGCCCCCAAAAAGGGACAATTTTTGGAATGTATTTTCATTTTAAAAAGCATAACAAATCTGATACTGCAGATTGTTTTTAAACAGGCTGTTTGTGAAAAACGTCAAACATTCGTTTACCCATAGGTTTATATGTCACTGTCACTCTCACATTACTAATGCTGAGTTTGCATTAAAGAGCTTGAAGGGAGGATGTCCAAAAAATTATTAAAAAAGGAGAGAAAAACAAGTTAGGAAAAAGGAGACCTTGGTGTGTCATACACACATTTTCAGGCCAATTGTAGCACATTTGATCCAGGTCAAACTAATTTGTACCTGAATCGAATCTAGTGACTAAATTATTAGATTCAGACTTCAATTTTAAGAAATTTGCTCATATCTAGACCTAATAAGGGTGAAGGATATCCATACAATTTATATAAAAGGCTCTACAGATTTTCAAGTATACAACCACACACTGAATGCATTATCCTGTAACAGCACTGTGTTTATTTTATCCCTGCACTGTGGCTTCAATGTGTTTATTATCTCTGTACTGTGAAATCACTGAGATTATTATCTATGGACTATGACATCACTGCGAATATTATATCTGTACTGTGACATGACTGTATGTATTTTTTCCCTGTAACATAGCTGTGTTTTTTTTATTCTTGTAATGTGACATCACTGTCTTTTCCGGTATATTGTGACATCACTGTGCTTATTATCCCTAAACCGTGACATTACTGTGTTTATCTTCACACTGTGACATCACTTTATTATTGCTGTACTGTGATATCACTATGCTTATTATCTCTGTACTGTCACATCACTGTGTTTATAATCTCTGTACTGTAACACCACTTTCATTATCTCTGTACATTTTTATGATTTATTATATGACATTTTTATGATTTATGACATTTTTATGATTTATTATATCTGCACTTTTACATCATTGCATGCATTTTCCCTGTACAGTGACACTACTGTAATTATTATCCCAGTACTATGACATTACTGTGATTTGTTATGTCTGTACTTTGATATCACAGTATGTATTATGCCTGTATTGTGACACCACTGCAATTATTATTCTGTATTGTGACATCACTGTGTTTATTATGCTGTATTGTGACATCACTGTGTTTATCATCCCTGGACTGTGACATCACTGTGTTTATTATCCCTGTATTGTGACATCACTATGTTTATTATCCTGTACTGTGACATCACTGTTTATTACATCTGTATTGTGACATCATTGTGTTTATTATACCTGTACTTTGATATCTTTGGGTTTATGGCACCTATCATGGGATATCCTGATCTACAATATTCATTCTCTATGACATAACTGTAAGAATTATTTATGTGCAGTGAGTATTTGTGGGCCTAAGCATATGGTGCACAGAGGTTGCCATTGGAACTAGTGGCTAGGGTGGCCCAGGCAATGAATAAAAATAAGTGAACCTCCAACAATGAAAGTACGCATATCTAGGGACGCTGAGTCACTGTCTTCAATATGGACACCTTTAGCAATATCACACCACATGGTTTATCACTAGAATAAGATTACAATTGTTTTCCTAGTTTTTCCATTTATGCTGGCTCAAGTTAAAGCCCAGGTTTGTGTTATTCTCCTTGCAGGAGCATGTTCTTATCAGTTCTAAATAAATTGAATTTTCTGTAGTTCAGTCACTGTATTAAGTGCATTAAAAGTCAAGAAATGGGTATATTTAATGCTAATAGGAAAAAAATTACCAACAGACTAAGGCCTCTTTCACACTAGCGGCAACACGGATCCGGCACCTAAAGGGACAGAAATACATACAGACATACATATACAAACACATACATACTTACATACTCCAGCCAGGGACGCCGACAGCATGTCTTCACGCGCCTCCTGCGCGCAGTGATGACGATTCCCCACTGCGCCCAGCAGAGGGCGCTGTGGGGAATCGTCATCACTGCGCGCAGGAGGCGCGTGAAGACATGCTGCCGGCGTCCCTGGCTGGAGTATGTAAGTATGTATGTGTTTGTATATGTATGTCTGTATGTATTTCTGTGTAGCCGGATCCGGAATGACCCCCCATTGCATTACTGTATGTGTATGTATGTATGTGTATGTGTATGTATGTATGTATGTATTTCTGTGTAGCCGGATCCGGAATGACCCCCCATTGCATTACTGGTGTGTCACACCAAACGGATCCGTCCCCATTGACTTGCATTGGGGGTCATTCCGGATCCGTCTTGGTGCGGATGCCTGGACCGGAGAGAAAACCGGAAATGTTTTTTTTCCCCGGTATTGAGCCCCTATGACAGATCTCAATACCGGAAAACTTAAACGCTAGTGTGAAAGTAGCCTAACTCTTGTGACACATAAAGATCATGAAGAGTCTGATCAATATGGGTTTAAATGTTAATGATGGGTAACACTGCATAAAGGCATTGATCTTAACGTGGGCTTTATAGTGGTTGTACAGGATTATGGCTGCTTTCAAACAGAATCACACCTATCTATTAAGCTACCACGGACCATAACTTATGGCCGGTGGTTGTGGAATCCATAACGGAATTCTTAGATAACCCGAACCTTGTACGCCAAACTTGAAAACACAAGTTCGCTCATCCCTAGTCATAACACTAAAACCAAGGGTTATGCCATAAAATAAAAAAAATAACCCATTAGTCACCTGGTAAATCTCCCACTACTCCATTTCTTCCCCTTAGGCAGGGGCGGAGTGGAAACTTAATGTGGCCTTGGAAAAAACTAAAAGTGGCCCCATGTTGTAGATGGATCCAAATTGACAGAAGGCAGGGCAACTGTAGTTGGGGGCGGAGGTGGTTGGGGGGTCAGCAATACTATAGCGCAAAACACTGTCCCAGCATAACCATAACCACAGTGCTGCACAATATATTTCCCCCAATGGGGGGGCTTAGGATGTGAGATGCGAGTCGCAACACGAGTACCTGATTCTAACACCGTTAATTACCACTGAGAGCTTATTATGTACCTGGTCAGCAGCAGAAAGGAGGGCTTGTGTGGCCCCCTGGGCATCGGCCCACCAGGAAGTTTCCATATAAGGTTTATGGCCAATCCACCCCTGCCCAGATAGGTGCTCTAATCTGGTCTATTTTTCTACAGCAAGAGATGTCCATCTACCCATGTGATGGCTGTAACCAGTAACTGCCCTCAATGGTGTGACTGGCTGCAGCAGGCATATGGGCAGCCTTCTAGTATTACATGCAGCCATGGATGGTCTGCTATGCTGGATGGGCTAGGTCTGCCAGATCAAGTACTACTCTTTGTCAGCGGATCACTACTTTGGCTCATAGATGGGATCCCAAGCAGAAAACCCTCACTATGTATCCTAATAGGCTGCATGGAAAAACTGTTTCAGTCAAGTTTGTTTCATTAGAAAATGGGTATAAAAGGAAACATTCAGATGTATCAAAAAGCTGTATAATAATCAACTAACATCCAAGGTTAGAAGATCAAAGTATAATATGTCATAACGGGTAATAAATAGATGTTGTTATATCATAAAGCTAGACGGAAGAGCATGAAATTCAAATTAGTAAGTTAAAATCTAACTTGTAATGACGTTTGAATGGGGGATGTTATCTTCTACTGTGCCCTGACCAGTTTTAATACATTTGTCTATTTATGTGACTGAGACTAGAAAGAATCTAAAAATTATAATAAATTTAAGTCACACAGCACACATAGTACTTTTTATGGGAACACTCTTGGCTTCTCTGATACATTGTGTTATACCTATCAAATCTTTGTGCCATGGACTGTCCCTCCAGGCACTATGCATAACATCCGGCATCAGTGTTCCTTTATGTAAAGAATTGCTTTTGCAATTCTCCCCTTGGCAAAAAATGTCTGTTTGCTTAGTAACTTCAAAAGTGTGCATCTTTGAGATGAATATTCATTACACTCCAAAGACATACTGATAGGGAACTTAGATTGCGAGCCTCATTGGGGACAGTGTGATGCTAATGTCTGTAAAGTGCTGTGGAATATCGCAGCGCTATGTAAGTGAGCTAATAAATAATAATTAAATGCCTAAATAGTTGTTTTTTTTCTTACTTTTCATTATATATTTCTGATGATGGATTATGTGACCACTTAAAGGGATTCCATAATAATGTCCTATGCTATGATCTTTAGGAGTATTCATGAAAGTAATATTGATTATATTCTAAAATAAATCCTCGTTATAAAGTTACTAGCAGAAGGACCCGACTTTGCACAGGTATATTTCATCTATTTCATTTAATGTTTGTGTGTGAGGTTAAAAAATATCTACAGTGTTCTCCATCACAGTGACCTCTACAGCATTCCACTACTTTAACAGTGACTTCCACAGTACCCTGCTCCCTTAACAGTGACCTCCACAGTACCCCGCTCCCTTAACAGTGACCTCATAGTACTTTACTGCCTTAACAGTGACCTCCACAGCAGCTGCCCCTTTAATAGTAGCCTCCACAGTCTCCTGCCCCCTTAAAAGTGACCTCCACAGTGTCTGTCCCTTTAACAGTGACCTCCACAGCGGCCTGCCCCCTTAACAGTAACATCCACAGTGCTAGCCTCCTTAACAGTGACCTCCACGGTTTCCCGCCCCCTTAACCCTAACCTCCACAGAGCCCACCCCTTTAACAGTGAACTCCACAGTGGCCGCCCCTTTATTAGTGACCTCCATTGTACCCCGTCTTCTTAACAGTGATTTCCACAGTAACCCGTCTCCTTAATAGTGACCTCCACAGAGCTCTGTTCCCTTAAAATGTGACCTCCACAACACCCCACCCCCTTAACAGTGACCTCTACTGCACCCTGCCCCTTAACACTGACCTCCATAGCGGACAGTCCCCTTAACTGTGACCTCCACCATTCCCAGCTCCCTTAACAGAAACCTCCACAGCGCCCTCCTCTTTAACAATTACTGCCACAGTACCTTGCTCCCTGACCTTCACAGTACCCTGCTGCCTTAACAGTGACCCCCAAGTGACTGCCCCTTTAATAGCGACCTTCACAGTTCCCTGCCCTTTTAACAGTAACCTGCACAGTGCCCGCCCCCTTAATAGTGACCTCCACAGTGCCCTACCCCCTTAAAAGTGACCTCCACAGCACCTGCCCCTTTAACAGTGACCTCCACAGCGGCCGCCCATTTATTAGTGACCTCCGCAGTACCCCATCTCCTTAACAGTGACTTCCACAATAACCTGCCCCCTTAACACTGACCTCTACAGCACTCTGCCCCTTAGCTTTGACCTCCACAGCAATCTGCTCCCTTAACAATGTCATCCACAGCGCCCTGTCCTTTAAAGGTGACCTACAGCATTGAAGAAAAATTGCTGGAAACCTGGTGGTAAAACTGTGTATGTTAAGACTAAGGGCCTGCCAGCTTCTATTGGCTAATAAGGGTCATGTGATCATGTGTATGGCAGTTGGGATATGAGTGAAAGGCCTGTGGGCTTTTATTGGCTAATGCAGGTCATGTGATGGTGCCATAGTTGCATTTTTTGGGAATATATCAGGAAAGGTATGTTCTAGAGAGCTGAGACCTGGCCTAAAACCGTCCCGGACACCTGATGTACCTGTATGCCAAATTTGGTGCAAAACGGTCCAGTCATTTAGTCACGCATAAATAACAGACATTTTTATATATATGTATAAGAAATAGTACAGATATGAGATTTAAAAACACAAATTATCCTGTTAGTCAATGATGGGGCTTCACTCTGACAAAATTCACGTAAAAAAAAATACCCAAAAGGGGAGATTTATCTAAACTGGAGTAAAGAAAAACTGGCTCAGTTGTCCATAGCAACCAATCAGATTCCACCTTTCATTAAAGTATATGTCATACATTAAAAAGGTAAAAAGAGTATCCTTTTGGGCATCCATCAGGCTGGTATACACTGGTTTACATGTTTTTTTTCTGGATAGATACTGTAATCCTTTCAGAGGCCTCCTGCAAAAAAAAACAACATACATTAAGTATTTTTTTTAAACATGGGAGTCTATGGGCATTGTACATGGTGGTATAGATCGGTGACATCCTACTAATGTATACCTCCAACATTCACCGCAGTGTGAATACCCCCTTACTGATTTAATGCCAATAAACCCCTCCAGTGTCTGCTCTTAAATGAGGATCTTCTATACAAAATTGACAATAGAGTGATCACAGCATTAGATGCTGATGACAATAAGATACTTGTGGATCTGGGTCTGTATCTCCAGGTTTAGGTCCATTTGACCTCAGCATAAGCCGAGAGCAGCTGTAATTATTGTTATTGGTGCTTATGTACATGTCTGGCTCATAGCCAGAACCCTTTAAAGTATGCTGTTTAGCAACACACACCATTCAGTTGTTTAGTCTGCACAGCTCAGACTTGGTGATAGTCCAAATATGCTCTAAACAGGGGTCCTATTAACCCATGTGTGTCAAGAAAGAAGCTTTTTGTTCTTGTAAAAGCCTAACCTTAAAGGTGGTGTCCATTAATCCATGTGTGTCAAGAAAGAAGCTTTTTGTTCTTGTAAAAGCCTAACCTTAAAGGGGGTGTCCATTAACCCATGTGTGTCAAGAAAGAAGCTTTTTGTTCTGGTAAAAGCCTAACCTTAAAGGGGGTGTCCACTTTCTGGCTACTTGTGATTAATGTATATATAGATTTTGATACTACTAATATAGCCTTTGTTGGTATTCTGTGCCATTTGCTATATTTCATAAGCCATGTTCCCTTGTTAGGTAAATCTTCTGTGCTGTCTGCATAGAGTTCCTGTCCCTATGATGGACGCTGGTGGAGGGTTATGTGAGCAGATACATCACTCAAACTCCTCCGTTCTAACACACTGAACTTGTAATAAACTCCCAAAACTGCAGTAAAGATGTCAGGTGCTGTATATTTGAATGGAGGAGACATGACATGAAGGATATTTGTCTGGTGACACGACCCTCCATCAGCAGCCATTTTATGGACAAGATCTCTGTGTGACAGCACAAAAACCTTATGAAATATATAAAATGGCACAGAATTGTAACAAACACTATATTAGTAACTGCCATATATTCATCTTACATACACATTGGTCAACAGAAACCAGAAAGTAGCCAACCCCTTTAATGAAAAATTACAATGCATGCTACAGTGTAAATAATATAATATATTATTATTATAATCTAATATCTGATACTTAAATTCATCTAAGAGACTTATATTGTTCTACATGTTATAACTGCAGGGGCTAGATGGGTTGGAGAATGGGTTTTTTTTGCTGATGCCTGGGGTGGTGGCTGATTCATAGTAGGTTACTGGGTGTCCACAAGGGGCAGACTGGTCATAGACTATCCTGGGAAAATTCCCAGTGGGCCAATGCTCACCGCCCAAACCCTCCTCACATTCGCCCGCCGGGTACATAATGATCTGACCCTCCCAGCATTAATAGGTATAGGAGTGTCAGCTACTCATGTACCTGGCTGGCAGCTGCAGGTAAAGTCCTGAAATTCAACTGAATCACTGTCCTCAAAAAAGCAATACAGTTGAATACTGCGGAGGGGTATAGGAGCCTATGGCTCCCTGCCCACAATTCACCCTCATAGGCTAGAGGCCACTATGCCTGTAGCCTATGAAGCAGTATACTGGCACACACAGTTGCAAAGCAATGACATTCTTACAACTGCTTGCGTTGGGATGCAGGCATCTCAGGCTGCAAGCCCGAAGAGGCATGTTTTCTACACTGCAGATGGCAACAAGGAACAGAACTCAGGTGAGTATTGGATTAAATTTTTTCATACTTGTCCTTAAAGGACACCATAGAAGGCATTACTAGGGGCACATTGGGTATTTTTAATATTCGGATCAAAAAAGGGGCATTACTGGGGCATTTTTAATACTGGGGATGCTAAGAGTGGCATTACTAGGGGCATTTTTAATACTGGGGCACTATAGGGGGGCATTACCATGGACATGGGGGTATTTTTAATACTTGGAACACTATAAGGTGCATTACTGGGGCATATATAATATGGTTGGCACTATGGGGGCCATTACTAGAGACATTTTATTTACTGGGGGCAGTATAGTGTTTTCAGTATAGTATTTGGGAACACTCTGGAGCACAGCAAAAACAGTATGGGGTGGCAGCATGATGGAAAGTTTGTATTGAGAAGGTGGGGAGGATGGTAGAAAAATGAGGAATATAAGATATCTGTGTGGCATACCCTGCAGAGACAAGACGTGGCTGAAAGAAGCCGCCACGGCGGTCTATGACGAATGGAAAAGATGAGGTAAGAGAACATCTATATCAGAGGAGAAGTTACTGGATGTAAGAGATATGTAGTGTTGTATTCTCCTGTATGTTTGGTAGTGCTGAAAGACCATAGCAGAATGCTGATGGTAGGGCTGACCAGTACCCTCCTTCATGTCACCCAGCTGACATGTCTGTTTTAGCATCTAATCGTAAACAAATGATCCTTGAGGATGCCAAGAGTAAGACCCCTTTGATCTGATATTGATGGCCTATCCTCAGCATAGGTCATATTCTGAAACTGGAAATCCAATTATTTAGAAGTTTTTACTTTTGTGAGGGCAAAATCCAGTGGACAATTACCTTAAGGTCAAATCTTGATATTTGTCTTGCACAAAGGCTTCTAACATGCTTCCAATATTTTTTCACCCAGGGAAGTTCACTAAAATGTTAAAAGCATTAGCCATTCATATTGCTCGCTCCCCATAGATAATGAATGACATGCTGCATTCTTTAGTACAAGAACATACCCAATTCTTCAATAACTTCCTTTATTTCTCATAGACATAATTTAGCATATTACCATATAACTGACCTATGTCCCTATCCCAGTGATGACATCATACAAAACGATGGTAAGGACAAGGACACAGCCCTACTGTAAATCTCCATCAAGTACAGTATAATATAACAGCACAATAATGCACAATAACCCAGCTAACCAAACATCCCAAATCCCCTACAGTCCAGACTAAAAAAAAATCCATCAGCTGGATAGATTCCTTATCCACCCTCCATTCTGCCCTCTTGCACTTAAGAAGCAAACAATGAGTTATTTCTCTACCCACGACTGAGTGAGAGCAGTGGGACTGGGTCAAGGGTTCCCATCCTGTCTACACTGAACTTTTGCATGTGATTTATCTACTATAAGAACCTAGACAATGCCTCATATATAAAGTATTTTAAGAGAAAATACTCTTAAAGTTTAACTGTTGTTTCAGGTAAATTTTCAGACAAAGCTACCATGTGAGTGCATGAGCAATAACAGAAAATCTGGCCATTATATGACTTATGTCTGGCATATTGAACAGTTTTCTCACTGCAATCTGTCTGCAATTCTCATACATCTAGTGGGTGCAAACTAGCTGGTATTGTGTTTATTCACATACTACACAAGAAGAAACAGGGGATCCTGCTCCTTAAAGGGGTTGTGCAAGAATGAGGATTTATTGGCAAAACCCCTCACTTTACTGAATCTGTAAAGGGAAGATTACTTACCTGCTTCCCAGTGCTGGCTCCCTGCCCCTTCTCCTCCAGGCCTGCGATACTCTGTTGGGCTCCCTCAATGAAAACATCTTGTCTGGCATGGCTTTAGCCGATCAATGGCTGCGATGGTGATTGGCTCTCCTTACGTCATGGCTCAAAGGGATCCAGTCTCCTCTGTGGCCAGTGATTCGCTGTGACAATGTCAAACTGGATGTTTACTAGAGATGAGCGAGCACTAAAATGCTCGGGTGCTCGTTATTCGAGTCGAACTTTTCCCGATGCTCGGGTGCTCGTTTCGAATAACGAACCCCATTGAAGTAAATGGGAGACTCGAGCATTTTTGCGGGGGACCAAGGCTCTGCCTAGGGAAGGCTGGGTGAAAACCTGGAAACCTCAGAAAATGATGGAAACACCACGGAAATGGACAGGAAACAGCAGGGGCAGCATGCATGGATGCCTCTGAGGCTGCCTAATCCTACCATTACCCCAAATTCTCAGGCAACAGCCTGGTGGTTACCCTCATGGCAATTGTGCTCACCCAGACCAAGAAAGGCGAGGCACATGCCCATCACATGTTAGGGAAGCACCCAACTAGGTGCAACGAAGGTCCGTCACCACCTGCAGGTGACACCACTGCTCATGCTGGCACTGCAGCTGAAATCAAGTTTAGTATCTGTTCTTATCAGTTGCTGTGGCTGCTGGTGGTATAGTGGTGAGCATAGCTACTTCCCAAGCAGTTGATCCGGGTTCAATTCCCATCTATCGCAGGAGGCAATTCAAAATCAGTACAATATCTAATATGTCCCCCTACCCGGGAAAATTGTTTGGAGAGAGGGCCTGTAGGTGGGGGGGAAGGAGGTTTCGCTGGAAGAGCCAGAAGAGTGCCCCCTGGGCTAGCGTGTGTGGTGGTGACAACAGCTGGAATGGATTTGGAAAAACTGTTGCTTTAACCCATATGGTATCGATTCTTCTCAGTTTAATACCGTATACGTCCCCTTGGGACCCTATATTTAATGGATTTTTCGAACACGGAAAACGGAAAAAGAGCTTGCTCTGGCCAGGGGAGTGTCCATGCTCTGCCTATCACAGGTCAGGAGGCAATTAAAAGAAGAAAAACAAAAAACATCAGTACAATATCTAATACGTCCCCTATCCGGGTAAATAGTATGGAGAGAGGGCCTGTAGGTGGGGGGAAGGAGGTTTAGCTGGAAGAGCCAGAGGAGTGCCCCCTGGGCTAGCGTGTGTGGTGGTGACAACAGCAGGATGTATTTAGAATGACGACGCAGGACCCCAACTTAAAAATTTAGCATCAACTGGTACAGTCGTAAATTATGAGATTGATCAACTGTGGTATGTATACTACTCAGTTTAAAACCGTATAAGGCAGCTATCCGGAAAAATGGTTTGGAGAGAGAGAAAGATAGGACAAAGACGTAAATTGTTTGGAGAGAGGGCCTGTAGGTGGGGGGGCAGGCTGGGGGGAAGGAGGTTTCGCTGGAAGAGCCAGAGGAGTGCCCCCTGGGCTAGCGTGTGTGGTGGTGACAACAGCCGGATGGAGTTAGAATGACGACACAGGACCCCAACTTAAAAATTTAGCATCAACCGGTACAATTGTCAATTATGAGCTAGATCAAGTGTGGCATGACTTTTAAATGGATATTGCATGTGGTCACGTACTCCCTGGAACCCCATAGTCACCCCTTCCCTGATGTGCTAGCCCAGAACATTCTCTGCCCCAATTCGCAAGACCTTTTGCTGTTTCCGTGTGCTGACAGTGGGGATTTACCAGTGTTGTCTGAGGAGGTGGTGGACAATGGCGAGACACAGGTGTCGGGGGGTGAGGTAGTTGTATGGGAAGCAAGTTACAGTGGGGACTCCTTGGGGGGGACTTTCTCATGATGGGACAGATTCAACTTGGGTGGATCAGGCACAGGAACAGATGAATTTTTTTTGTGTTTATTTAACTTTTATTTAGCAAAAATAACCACAGAGATATTTATTCGTTATCTTCTCTGCGCAGTCTGGCGTTGGGGTTCCTCACTTTGATGGCGAGCTGTGCCGCTCTCTCCACAATGGTCTGTAGGTTCTTAGATGGAGACTTTGTCGGCGATTTCAGTACAGAAGGACTTGTTGCTCATCCACAGAACTTCTACCTCCTTGACATTGTGGACAGGAATTTGCGGGTGGACCAGGAATTTGCTGAACCCTGTAAGCAGCATGTGTTTGGTCTTCTACTTGCTACCGTATCCAATGTTGGGCAATATAGATTCGCAAGTAATATTATTTTTCACACCTATCCAAAAAATAAAAATGTATGCAGTTTGCGCAAATAAAACTGGAAACTGGAACTGGAGAGAGGGCCTGTAGGTGGGGGGGGCAGGCTGGGGGGAAGGAGGTTGAGCTGGAAGAGCCAGGGGAGTGCCCCCTGGGGCTAACGTGTGTGGTGGTGACAACAGTCGGATGGAGTTAGAATGACGACGCAGGACCCCAACTTAAAAATTTAGCATCAACCGGTACAATTGTCAATTATGAGCTAGATCAAGTGTGGCATGACTTTTAAATGGATATTGCATGTGGTCACGTACTCCCTGGAACCCCATAGTCACCCCTTCCCTGATGTGCTAGCCCAGAACATTCTCTGCCCCAATTCGCAAGACCTTTTGCTGTTTCCGTGTGCTGACAGTGGGGATTTACCAGTGTTGTCTGAGGAGGTGGTGGACAATGGCGAGACACAGGTGTCGGGGGTGAGGTAGTTGTATGGGAAGCAAGTTACAGTGGGGACTCCTTGGGGGGACTTTCTCATGATGGGACAGATTCAACTTGGGTGGATCAGGCACAGGAACAGATGAATTTTTTTTTGTGTTTATTTAACTTTTATTTAGCAAAAATAACCACAGAGATATTTATTCGTTATCTTCTCTGCGCAGTCTGGCGTTGGGGTTCCTCACTTTGATGGCGAGCTGTGCCGCTCTCTCCACAATGGTCTGTAGGTTCTTAGATGGAGACTTTGTCGGCGATTTCAGTACAGAAGGACTTGTTGCTCATCCACAGAACTTCTACCTCCTTGACATTGTGGACAGGAATTTGCGGGTGGACCAGGAATTTGCTGAACCCTGTAAGCAGCATGTGTTTGGTCTTCTACTTGCTACCGTATCCAATGTTGGGCAATATAGATTCGCAAGTAATATTATTTTTCACACCTATCCCAAAAATAAAAATGTATGCAGTTTGCGCAAATAAAACTGGAAACTGGAACTGGAGAGAGGGCCTGTAGGTGGGGGGGCAGGCTGGGGGGAAGGAGGTTGAGCTGGAAGATCCAGGGGAGTGCCCCCTGGGGCTAGCGTGTGTGGTGGTGACAACAGCCGGATGGAGTTAGAATGACGACACAGGACCCCAACTTAAAAATTTAGCATCAACCGGTACAATTGTCAATTATGAGCTAGATCAAGTGTGGCATGACTTTTAAATGGATATTGCATGTGGTCACGTACTCCCTGGAACCCCATAGTCACCCCTTCCCTGATGTGCTAGCCCAGAACATTCTCTGCCCCAATTCGCAAGACCTTTTGCTGTTTCCGTGTGCTGACAGTGGGGATTTACCAGTGTTGTCTGAGGAGGTGGTGGACAATGGCGAGACACAGGTGTCGGGGGTGAGGTAGTTGTATGGGAAGCAAGTTACAGTGGGGACTCCTTGGGGGGGACTTTCTCATGATGGGACAGATTCAACTTGGGTGGATCAGGCACAGGAACAGATGAATTTTTTTTGTGTTTATTTAACTTTTATTTAGCAAAAATAACCACAGAGATATTTATTCGTTATCTTCTCTGCGCAGTCTGGCGTTGGGGTTCCTCACTTTGATGGCGAGCTGTGCCGCTCTCTCCACAATGGTCTGTAGGTTCTTAAGATGGAGACTTTGTCGGGCGATTTCAGTACAGAAGGACTTGTTGCTCATCCACAGAACCTCGACCTCCTTGACATTGTGGACAAGGAATTTGCGGGTCCCTGTGGGCAGCATGTGTTTGGTCTTCTACTTGCTACCGTATCCAATGTTGGGCAATATAGATTCGCAAGTAATATTATTTTTCACACCTATCCCAAAAATAAAAATGTATGCAGTTTGCGCAAATAAAACTGGAAACTAGAATTGGAGAGAGGGCCTGTAGGTGGACCTCCGGAAAAATTGTTTGAATAGAGGGCCTGTAGGGGGCCCTCCTGAAAAATTGTTTGAAGAGAGGGCCTGTAGGTGGACCTCTGGAAAAATTGTTTGAATAGAGGGGCCCTGTAGGGGGGCCCTGATTAGGCTTGGACCTCTGGAAAATAGTTTGAATAGAGGGCCTTAGGGGGCCCTCCCGAAAAATTGTTGAAGAGAGGGCCTGTAGGTGGACCTCTGGAAAAATTGTTTGAATAGAGGGCCTGTAGGGGGCCCTCCTGAAAAATTGTTTGAAGAGAGGGCCTGTAGGTGGACCTCTTGAAAAATTGTTTGAATAGAGGGCCTGCAGGGGGCCCTCCTGAAAAATTGTTTGAAGAGAGGGCCTGTAGGTGGACCTCTGGAAAAATTGTTTGAATAGAGGGCCTGTAGGGGGCCCTCCTGAAAAACTGTGCTAAAAGAGTGCCAGTTGGACCTCTAAAAAATGGCGTTTTTTGGGTCAGCGTTAGGCAAAGACGATATGGAGGAGGAGGAGGAGGAGGAGTAGAGAAGAGGAATCGGATACATAAGTTATTTAAATCTTTAGCTGCTTTTCCCCCGGAGGAGATTTGAATTCCGGTGGAAAATCCAGGCTTTGTTCATTTTT